>OX422218.1:10164143-10764143 GCA_949130495.1 Sambucus nigra | reverse complement strand
GAACTGTACCTTCTAACGAGATATCGTTCGAACGAAGTTATCGAATGAAATTCCCTTTCGTTATAAGCGATTGGTCAACTCGTTAGAAGCTCATTCGAACGAGCTCGTTCGAACGACCTGGAGAGGTCTTCTAACGAGGGACCAGTTTCGGCCCAGATTTTCTCCAATCTCGTTTTTCATCCATTTTAACACCTCAAACCTCTTCCAAAGTTCATACCAACAACGTTTTAGGGTCTCTAATTCATCCTAAACATATTAAAGTCACCTCCTAACATGTTTTAAGGAATTAATTCGTCCTAAACATCATTAAATCACAAGTCTCTACACTTTTCCCCAATTTTTCAAGAACATGAACCCTAAAATTTTAGATCCTTAATTTATCCAATCAAATCCGTTTTTGTGTCTTACAAGATATATCAACATCAGATTAGTCCTCTAAATATGATTCTACATGCAATCCTTTCATCAAAATTTAGTATTCTACTTCCAAACTCATGGGTTTTTCATTATCTTCCAAGAACAAACATAAATTTGAATTATCTAACATGGAAGGAACATTCTCTAAAATTAAATGGAATTAAATCACTTGCCTTGATTCTATCTCTGATTTTGATGACGATTTCCCTCTCTCTTTCTGCAGAATTCCCTCTCTCTCTCTTTCTCCAAGCTTCTTCTCCAATGGCTATGGTGGCTAGGGTTTTCTTTGGGAAAGTAATTAGAAACCTAATTCTAATAACCTACGTAACCTATTGGGTTAACATGGGTTGGTTAGTGGCTTAGTGGGTCAAACCCACATCAGATTTACTTTACTAATTTTCGTCATTTTTAATTCCTAAAAATACGAAATTACTAAAATACCCTTTATATTGCCGGTATGGCCTAAAAGTACCCCGGGACCCAAACTACACCCCCGTCTAGTGTTTTCTGACTATCTCGACCCTTCCGGACGCGTTGGCGCACTCAAAACGACCATAAAGTTAATAGAATTTAAATTCACTTTTATACTTAAAATAATTATATCCTGACGCGACTGTCACACGCATCCCAATAAAATGACCAAATTGCTGTATATCAATCTCACGACAAATTTCATAATTCAATATTCATATAACATCATATGTACTCAATATAGTCAAATACCAACTCACATCATGCTAGTATTTTATCCGGATTAATTCCCAATTAATTCAAATTTAATTAATTAATCCCAAAAATAAATATAGCCAAAAATACGGGGTATTACAATTCTTACCTGGCATATTAGGGTCATAATTAGAAGATTTACTTACACGTTCTAAACCTGAGAATTTTCTCAGAGGTAGACTATGTTCAACCCCATGCAGTAAAAAAATAGAACCTTTCCCAAATCTAAAACTATGAGTGGGTGGTAAAAACCTCCTATGGCAATGGTATTTATTTTTTCGCTACCGACAAGACGCGGAGATTCAGTCTCCTCTCCACAAATAGGACACACCAAATAACCATGCACTACACAACCGGATAATGTTCCATAAGCTGGAAAATCATGAATTGCCCACATCAACATAGCTTTTAGCCTAAACTCTTCTTTTTTTAAAGAGTCAAATTCTTTCACACCATCTTCGAACAACTCATTTAATTCTTCTACCGAAGGATCCAAGTAGACATCGATGTCCTCACTTGGTTCCTTTGGCCCAGGTATCAACAAAGACATTAATTAATTTCTTGCATACCCAATATAAATTAATTTCATTGTTAACACAAATGCATTATGAATCATATTTCCTCCATCTCTTCTAAAGGGTAAGTGGTCCTATCCCATTCAAGACAACATATTTTTGTAATAAACTTAGCAACTCATCCACATTGTTCCAATTTGAGGAAAATTCGGCAGCATATCCCCATAGTTCTCCAAGTACATGACATAGGTTCACAAGTGTTTGTGTGCTTTCAATTTATCAATAGAAATAGCACAAACACTTGCGAATCTAGTATGTACCCTGAGAACATTAAGAGACAGCAAAAGAACTTTCCCCAAAAGTAACAAGTGTAAGCCACTAGGAACATTATTATATATAAACTATGATGTCCCAAACTGTCCAAACGGGACGATTCGAGATATCTCATTGGGTAATGACTCTCGAACGTGTTTAAGGGATATTGAATGCGTACACATAAGAACTAGAAGGCTAGTATCTATGTGCACTATATGTAACTTAAGTGGATTATAACTATGTATAATTTAACACTAATAGCTTATTTGATAATTGGTAGTAATGTAGGAACATACATTATTTGATGATTCAAATTTACAATGAATTAGATCAAACAATGCATGCATGTCTATGACATTATTGCCAACCCCAAATAAGCTTATAGTGATGATTTATACATAGTTATGTCTCACTTCCGTTTAATTTTTTAATTAGTGTTTTAAAATTTATAGTATGTTTCATTTGTGTATTTTTTATATTTGCATAGTAGATATGGTTAAGAACTAGGAGACCGGTATCTATGTGATCTGTGTTATTGCTATGATTATTGCTACTGATTCTATGAAATTTCATTAACTATGTGCACTATCTATAATTTTACCCCACTTTTAATTGATGTTTCAAAATTTATATTGTCCATCATAATTTGATTAGGGGGACGGTTACCATTATTAGTAATAATGAGAAACCAAAATAGGTTCGGTGTGTGATAATTGATTAAAATTAAATTAAATTCGCAAGATTTCAAGTAACCCTTATTTAATTCGAGTCTATTTAGAAACAGCCCATAAACAACCAACTACGTGTGTGTGAGTGTGTCAAACCATAAATAAAGCATGCGACACAAAGTTAAGGAAAAATCCCCGCAGAGCAAAACCTTTTATTTCACTATAAAAAGTAAATCGCAACTTACACAGATTACAATGAAATACAGTGACACACGAATACCCGCAGGCATCGGTCGATGTCTTCAGCAATGAATCCACACGCAGCGAACCCACATGAACCTCAGTCCAATCAACAAAGGAAGAACAACAACACTCCTCAATAACACGCAGCCATAAAACTTTATAGAGACTCCCTCAGCAATGACACGCAGCCCTCGGTTGCAAAGATCTCTCCACAAAGGTTTGAACAAACACAAGGTTGTATTCTTGGGTTACCAAAAAGATTCACAAAGGTTTGGCAATTTGTGTGAATAAAAAACCCTAGAGTCTTGGGCTCAATAGGTGAAGACTTAGAGTATTTAGGACTCTGAAAATCGTCTTGAAAAGTCTTGAAAAAATAACTCCTCGAAGTTGGCTTTAAATAAGAAATCTTTGAGCCTAAAAAATCTCTGCACGATCTGGCCGAATTTATCCCTGGCGGACCGGTCCGGCTTGGGGGAGAATTGGTCCGATTGACCGGATCGGTTCTTTTATTCCAGGCTTCATCGGTTCACATTCGGTCCGGGGTATACTGGATCTGCAACAAGTGGATCGGTCCAGTTGAGGGGCGGACCGGTCCGGTGGCTGATCGGTCCGATAGGGAGGCGGACTGGTCTGGTTGTCAGACTTTGATTCCTATTCTTCTTTTGATATTCGGATCCGTTGATGAATGTATGAATCTTTAATTTCTTCAACGGTGTAACGGCGTGCGACATAATAAATTGTTAATGGACAAAAATGTCCTTACAAATCGCCCCTCATGTCTATGCTGGTACATACATAAAAACAAACATCTGAATTATCAAACAACTAAAAATGCCTATACAAATCTACCCTTCCATGAACCCAAAACTGGAAAGATAAAATTGAATAAGACTACAACGTTTGCTCTTCAATTCTTCAGGAATCATCAAATCTCAAAGCTTTTCTCATCAGGGTGTGCAACATATTGATCTTCAATCTTCATACCTACACACATGAGACAAAACAAATACCACGTGACATATCGAGATTGAAATGAGATAACATGGATATCAATATATGATAAAAACATAAGCAACATCTCAAAAAATCCCCCAAAATTCAAACTCCCCCATAATATGATAATTCTTGCTCCCCCTTTTTATGATGTCCCCGAATAGACAAATGAGAAGAATGAATCAAATAAGCAAAATCGGGGTGTCACGGTATACAAAAAAAAATACACAAAGTATTTTTGATTTTTCAAATTTTTCATACAAAGATAGGATACCAATTTGAACAAATATGATACAAAAAACACACCATGGATTTAGACTCAAACAACCAAGTCATGGAAATGGAATGAATGGGTGCGAACACATTCGATAGGTAAATCAACTCAAACAATCATATGTGCACGATGCATACGTGTACCCCTAACGAATGAACATCAAAAGTATCCTTAGGTGAAAAGATTGTTGAATTTAGATGACATCGCCTTATGCAAATCAACAAATCAAAGTCAAAATGATTTCCACCCCAATGACGTTCAAAACTATTTAGCGCATTTTTCAAGCATTTAAAGGACGTGCACACCCGTTTTAAATTCTCCAACCAAACACCCTCGTATATATTTTCTTTTAGAGGTAATCTAAATTCTCAAACTTTGGAGAATTGGTGCAAAAACCTAAATGGCCCCTATTTGGCATGAATATCTTTTTATGGCCTTTTAATCTCTTTGGACCCAGGATAATAAAATTCCTCCATTTTTTAGGTCCAATTTAACGGTGGCTTTTGCGCAAAGGATAGATAATTACCTTTCGCAGCCCCTCCCCGTTTTACAAATAAAGCACACAAACTCACAAAGCGGTTTTTATATGCCCAATTTTCTTATAAAAAATTTATCACGCTTGGTTTGTTTTAAGGACAGGATTGAAGTGAAAACACCCACCCAACATGTGATAAGACCAGCACAATAATCAAACAAATCCGTGCATGTGTGCAATAAAGGAAACATGAGTCAAACATGTAGGAAGTAACACTTAATTACATCTTAATGACTCCAAACATTATAAAGCACAAGGATGAATTGACCTATTGTCTCAAAACACTATCAAATAGTCACATGAAAATAATGGAATGATGTTGTGATTCGGTCATCCTAAGTGTCCATCCATAAACGGTGCAAACAAAATACAAAAATCTTTTTGGATTTTTCAAAATTTTTGTCAAAATAAAATCTTTTTGTATTTCTCAAAATTTTTCAAAACAAAAATATATACAAAAAGTACATGTCACAACGCTAGCAAACATAAATATCAAGAAACAAAAACTAGCGTATGACAAACATGCAAACACAATCATCTATATGATATGGCAAGAGATGAATCATGTGCAAGCAAATGAGAATCAACTATTCTAAAATCTAGCGTATCTAAAAGTGATTTCGTAACCCAAATAGATGTGACACGTCGTGTAGGAGATTTGGAAACCACGGGAACACTAGACATAAATTTCCTAGGACTTTTTCCAAGATCAAAACAAAATCTCCTAAGGTGACCTTTCGTACCACAATATGAACATGTGTAAATGGGAGGAATGTTACCTAAAGAGTGATCTTTTCTAACATCCTTTGGAACGATTGACCCTCTAAAACAAATAATGGTTTTGGCTTTAGCACTAGAAGCATGAGAACAAGATGAGCCATTACCATCACTATCAAACCTACTTGAGTCTGTCAAATCCTCGAAAAATCAGGATCACGCGATAAATTAGCGTAACCCGCTCTGATACCAATTTGAGAAACCAAAATAGGTTCGGTGTGTGATAATTGATTAAAATTAAATTAAATTTGCAAGATTCCAAGTAACCCTTATTTAATTCGAGTCTATTTAGAAACAACCCATAAACAACCAACTACGTGTGTGTGAGTGTGTCAAACCATAAATAAAGCATGCAACACAAAGTTAAGGAAAAATCCCCGCAGGGAAAAACCTTTTATTTCACTATAAAAAGTAAATCGCAACTTACAGATATTACAATGAAATATAGTGACACACGAATACCCGCAGGCATCGGTCGGTGTCTTCAGCAATGAATCCACACGCAGCGAACCCACATGAACCTCAGTCCAATCAACAAAGGAAGAACAACAGCACTCCTCAATAACACGCAACCATAAAACTTTATAGAGACTCCCTCAGTAATGACACGCAGCCCTCGGTTGCAAAGATCTCTCCATAAAGGTTTGAACAAACAAAAGGTTGTATTCTTGGGTTACCAAAAAGATTCACAAAGGTTTGGCAATTTGTGTGAATAAAAAAACCTAGAGTCTTGGGCTCAATATGTGAAGACTTAGAGTATTTAGGACTCTGAAAATCGTCTTGAAAAGTCTTGAAAAAACAACTCCCCGAAGTTGGCTTTAAATAAGAAATCTTTGAGCCTAAAAAATCTCTGCACGAACTGGCCGAGTTTATCCCAGGCGGATCGGTCCGTCTTGGGGGCGGATCGGTCCGGTTGACCGGATCGGTTCTTTTATTCCAGGCTTCATCGGTTCGCATTTGGTCCTGGGTATACTGGATCTGCAGCAAGCGGATCGGTCCGGTTGAGGGGCGGACCGGTCCGGTGGCGGATCGGTCCGGTAGGGAGGCGGACCGGTCCGACTGTCAGACTTTGATTCTTCTTCTTCTTTTGATATTCGGATCCATTAATGAATGTATGAATCTTGAATTTCTTCAACGGTGTAACGGCGTGCGACATAATAAATTGTTAATGGACAAAAATGTCCTTACAAATAAATGCATGGATTTGGAATAGATTTCTATACGTGGGCATATAAGCGTATGACAGCGTCGACATATGTTCACTATACGTGGGCACCCCCTGGCCTAATCCCCTGTCCTAAATGTTAGAAATACCTAGGTCCAACTAACTCAATGGCCATCCAAATATTCAAATTCACCAATCAACAACAATGCCCAGGGCCAACCAACTCAATGGTCATCTAAATGTTCAAATTTACCAGCAACACCAATTTAAGAATCCCAAACAACAATTCAAATAATAATGCAAAATATTTAATAAATGAGAAACATCTTACCACAATACGGTGACATCATTTTTAAATTAGCACAATAAATAATAAGATGACATCCTTTTTAAATTAGCATAATAAATAAATAATAAATTAGCTCAATAAATTACAATAACATAAATTACAAAAATTAAATTAGTGCATGTGTATGTTTGAAATCATTTTTAAGGGTTTTCATTTGAAATTAATTGAGTTGTTGAAAAATTTTCTATGTTTTTTTAAGTTTTTCATTTGAAATTAATTTTACGGTTTTTATTTGAAATTAATTTTTGTGTGTGTGTGGGGTGTGTGTGTATGTGTGGTAATAAAAGGAGAAAGAGAAATGTACCGAAGTTGGAGAGAGAGCCAGAGATCGATTAGAGAAAGAGAGAGACAGTCAGCACTACATTCGAGAGAGAAAGAGAATAGGTTTTTGTAAAGGGAAAAAAGGAGTATGCCACTGATTTAAGTAAATTGAGTTTTCACGGTCTTGTTGCGAAATTTGATCATGACAACTTTTTATGTTGTCACGGTCAAAGTTCGTGACAACATTGTTGTCACAGCATTGAATGTGACAAAAAAATGTGTGTTTTGTTGGTTTGGTCATTGACTGTGACAACTCTGGGTGGATGAATAGTGCCATTTTTACTATCTTGGAATTGCTAGCCAACTCCTGGGAGCACTGGGTTGCTCTCATGCATAAATTGTCTCAGGCTTTTGTACGTACGGATCTCACTCTGACGGAAATGTTAGCCACCGTCGGCTCCATCACTATGCAACAACACATAAACTTTTAGGTTAAGACCTTCCCATGCAAGTCTACAACCACCTATTCGCCTTACACATCCCTACTGAGACTCGTGGACAAATAGTACCCCTTGTGCTGGTAGACAATTGTTTCACCATCAACATATTCCCCCTCCTCACTAATACTAGTCTAGGATAAATTCCCTTACAATTCACACTATTTTCTACAACCATCGGGGCCTATGATAACACACACTGAGAGGTCATGGAGTCTATCTTCCTTACTTTCATAATAGTGCCTATTAAGTGCAATGTTGAGT
This sequence comes from Sambucus nigra, assembly GCA_949130495.1. NCBI lineage: Eukaryota > Viridiplantae > Streptophyta > Magnoliopsida > Dipsacales > Adoxaceae > Sambucus > Sambucus nigra. The sequence continues at coordinate 10,756,144 of OX422218.1, read as the reverse complement.
TTTAAGTACCAGACATCCCAGCTAACTTCAACCTCCTACTTGAAAGATACTAAAAATATCCCATGGGGGAATTACCCTTATGACTCCACTTGAAAGTCAGGTTCCAATTTGACACTGAGGTCATCACCATTCAGGGAGACAATGATTGGGCCATGGTGTCTACTACTAGCACTACCCCTCTTTTAAACACCCATCACTATGGATGCAATATCTGCCTTAATAGATTATGAGTCATACGATTCACACACATGATATAATAGGAGTCGATCATACCTAATGCAGCCTCCTGGATCATCTAAAATATGGGATACATGCTCGGGTTCGATCTCAAAATAAATTAATGAAGGACCCTCGAATACATTACCCCTACAGAACATAAGGAAAAATTCGGTCTTGATTACACCTTCGATCAAAAAACTATAAAGAAAAGCCTCGAAGACCCCCATTAAGGGTGGAATGGCCACTTATGTCTCCAATAAGAAGACTCCCCCTATCACGGGATCCCTGAGGCATGGTGGGATGAAAAATAGAGGTCCCAACGAATGGAAATCCTCTACAATGAGGTATTGTACGTGGACTACTAGAAAGTCCACGCTGTCCACCAGGATGAACTTAATATATCGTGGGTCACTGCGAAGGACTAAGAGACCTCTGAACTAGAACATGAATGGTAACTTCCCAGATTATTTCCCGATGGTATAGCTCTAGTAGCTATGTTAAGAATCACTAACCTAACACCCGCTGAATATTTACATTATTGGTGCATATCCTCGGCCACTCAAAATTCAACTACAGAGAAAGGATGGTTGATCATCATCCCTAAACTTAATCTCTACCTCCGTGTGTCGAACTCCATAACCCTCTCGCTTGAAATAGCACCTTCGGTCGAACCTCAACACGCACCTAGCGAACCCCTGTGGGACTATCAATGGAATAAGGATAATCCCTAATTCTTGATGAAAGTCCTCTCATAGCCAACTATCCGCACCATCCATTCTACGAACTTAGTTAAGGACCCTAAGGTCACCCTCAAAGGAAAAAGGGCTTATCCCAAGAAACATCACATGACCCAGCCTACAGTCAGTACCAAAGTTATCAAATGCTTGAAGGTTGTTCCATTGGTGTCTTAGTATAACGCAATTTTCCTCATCTCAAAATCAAGGTAACCACCGTACTAAAGAACAAAATCTCTATTGGATGCATCCTAGCTCCCATCATACCGAGGCCCTTTGAGATTCACATATTAGATAAAGAGTCTCCCATTTCCCCTCTCCTGATATATCCCACTATAAAGTAAACTTTTTTGCAATTATTAATGTTGTTATCCATCCCTTTGATGTCACAATAAATGAAGTTTCCCAGTATTTGCATGTGTGGGTTACCTTTGATTATAATGAATCCAACAATAAATTAAAAGTCACCCCTAATAACAATAACTTTACGGACTTAAAATACTTAAAATAATTGTAAAAACTTGACCAAATTCAAAATAAATGTATGTCTCCCAATGAAGATGACACAATAATCATAAACTTGGTAACTTCCCCAAACCCCAAATATTTACAAATAAGGTCTTTCTTAGATATAAATGAAAGGAAAGAACTAACGGACCTTCGGTCTCAAAAACACTATTGCAATTTACCAGAGAGTGGCCAAAACTATCGTGCATGCCATCATACACAAGGAAGTGGAAGTCTATGTGGATGACATGATAATTAAATCAAAATACCAAGAAGGAAACATTCGGGACTCTAAAAATTCTTCCAAACGTTATGCCTATTCAAAATGAGGCTAAATCCACAAAAATATGTCTTCGGAGTCACTAAGGGTAAGGTTCTTGGCTTCATCATCAGTAAAAATGGAATTGAGGTAGACCCCACCAAAGTCAAAGCCATATGGGAATTGCCACCATCTAGAACAAAATTAATTCATAGGGTTCCTAGTCCAAGTACAGTTCATAAGTCGGTTCATCAACTAGCTTATCACCATTTGCATACCCAATTTTCCAAATACTAAAAATGGACTCATTTAAAGAATGGAATGATTAATACCAAGATTCATTTGAGAAAATTCAAAAGTACCTCAGTCACCAACTGGTGTTAGTTCCTCCTCAGCTAGGACAACCACTCCTGCTCTACATGATCGTAATTGACACAACTTTCGGAGTTATGTTAACACAATACATTGAAAGTTCTTAAAAGGAATGTGCCATCTACTAAGTCAGAAAAAATCTAGTCTCATATGAGATCATATACACTGCCTTAGAGAAGTTGGATGGGAAACATTTCATAAATTTCCCCTAGTATCTATGTTAAATACTTTATGGAATATCCCGTTACTATACATCACTTCATCATGATCATCCATGACGTCTCAAAGATACGAATATCTGACAAATCCAATGTGGATCTACAATGTGCACCGCTGCATCTTCAACGTGTATCACGTTCATCATCATCGTTCTACACTACTTCACTTAATGATGGTATAATTTATGTTTGGAGTTTGAAGTTTATTTATAATTATATTGGGAGCTATTTTTATTTTATTTTATTTAAAAATCAGGTTGTTTTGAACTTAAAAATAATTTATTTTTTTGCCAACGTCGGTCAAACGAGATGGCAATCTCATTCAAACAAACGAGCTTTCTTGTTCGATGTCTCGTTCGAAATCTACATCAAAATTGCATCGAATGACGGTGTACTGTTTTGAGCTGTTAGAAGCACGTTCAAATGAGAAAGACTTGTCATTCGAACAAAACTTGTTTTTGTTCTAACGAAGAGCTGATCTCGTTTGAACGAGCCTCAAACTCGTTCATAAGACATGCGATGCATCGATTTTTCTTTTTTCCTATAAATACCTGCTTCGTGTAGGATTTTTATAATACTTTTACACATATGATTTCAGCAGACCTGCTGCATAAAATATCATATTTCAAAAGGAAAAACACCATTTTGATTCACACACATCATCTCCTTATATAGTTGTGAATCCACTTTGAAACCCTCATGTAATTTCTACTTGAGTTACATATTGTGGAGAAGCATCTCCACTACCCTTCTTATGATTCTTATGGGGATCATTGTTGCAGTAAAATGAAGGTCACTTGCGGGAGATTCGTCGAAATGATGTTTTCCTTTTATAAAATTTGTAAGTTACGATTTGCAAATTTTATAAAGTGAATAAGAAAAAGTTTTGCTCGAAAGGGATTTTTCCTAAAATCTGTCTTTCATGTTTTGAATGCATGTTTTACTTTTTTACTCAATAATCACATAGTTGCATGATCTAGCGCAAAAGGAAATAAAAATTGTTGTGGGTTGTCATCTGAATTTAATAAGTTAACACTATTAGATCATTGTGCACTCTTAGAAGTCTTGTGTATCCCTCATATGGATAACTCGCAAGCTACTACACTACATGATGTCCTTCAGTATATGGCTCATCTTAAGGATGGATCCCCTTAAATACCTCTTTGATAAAACTATTCTCTTTAGCTGGATGGATAAGTGGATGCTAATTTTATTCGAATTAAAAATCACACATTTTATGAAAAAAGCCACTAAAGGGCGAGCCATATCCGACCTACTCGTAGGATAACCCCAGAGCGGGGGTAATGCACTTTAAATAATTTTTCAGAAGTAGCACTTAATTATTAAACTCCAATTACTTTCGAGTATATAGCAAAGGACCAGAGAGGGACCAGTTTAAACTTTCACTTAAACTACTAATGTATTACAACCTAAGTGGGGGTTTGTTTAGTTAATGAGAGTACAATTTATATTATCTTGATTAATACAAGAAGTTAAATAAATAATACAATTTCCAACTATTAATGTGAGTTTCTAATCTTATTTAACGTTTTTTTTCATGCGAGATTAATATAGTAGAAAATAAAGCACATGGTATTTATTTTACGTGACAAAAACCCTTCCTCTAGGAAAAACAATGGACCATTCTAAAGATCACCTAATATACCAAAATCCAATAGAACAACTAAAGAACAAATTAAAACAAATCAACAAAATTTGACAAATAAAGAAGTCAAGTTACCTAACCAAACTCCACTCTTTGGCCTGACCGTTTTCTGCCTTGTCCAACACTTTGTTAATGTCGTCTCTTCTTCACTTCTTTCTTATCCCTCTAAAACTCTCAAGAATATCTTAGTGCTTATATGTGTAATAGTGTGATTTATCTAACAAGAAACACAATATATAATGATGTGTGTGTTTATGTAAAATAGAGATCAATCACAGAACACATTTCTAAATAAATTTCAAAATGCTCTAAGGCAGAGTAAATAAATTTTTATTATGAATATATATATATATATATATATATATATATATATATATATATATATATATATATATATATATATATATATATATCAAGGCGTGGAGGCTAAGCCGTAAGCCTTAGAAGCCTAGGCGGGCCTTAGGCGTAAAAAAGCGTGACAAGGTGTTTAGGCCTTTTGAATATATTTTAATATTCTTTAACCATAACAAGGCTATCAAAATACTAAAATTGTACATATCATAAAAATATGTATGAATATTTGTAAATTGAAATACTATTTGATTATTTTGGACGTGATAAGGTCCGGTTAGTAAAAAAAATTCTTTAAAAGGCGATATCGTTTCACTAAAGCATTATTGTTTTTAGAAAAAAGTGTGCCTTAAGAGTTTTACCGAGAATAAGGCGCAAAAATTTTAAGGCGGGGCGTTTCTCCCAAGTGTCAAGCCTAGGCGGGTTTTTTAGAACACTGATATATACATAAATCAATATTTTAGATAATCACATGGAAAAAATCTTTTATGTAGAGCTATTATAAAATTACACTTTATTATCAATTTATAACAGGATGTTTAATCAAAACGAATTGTTTTGTTTTATTGAAATCTTAACAGGTCTTTATATCATATTTCAAAGAAGGATTTATTATAAAACCTAACTTGTTATGTCCAAGGTCAAAATGTCTATACAGTCCTCAATTTTGTCCAAAAATGTTTTGTTCAGGTCCATATACATGTTCTTATCAAGATGGTTCAAATATTATGTCTGGAACAAGATCAACACGTTTTATTATCTTACATGTGTGATAACAAGGTTAGTTAGAACAATAAAATAAGATCAGTATATATGTGTTGTGTGTGAGATATCAGATGAATAACAAGTAACATCTAAAGATAGATCTAACACAATACTAAATGGTTTGGCTTCAAACTCGGAGACATTAATGTCTTGAGCAAAGATCAACCTTTCGAAATGCCAAAAATTGTTTTAAACAAACTAGAAGACCACGAACAAGAATAACAAAAAAAGATATTTTTCACAAAATAGAAATATTTAAGCTAAACAAAGTCTTTGTGAAATGGACTTAGGGTTTTGAAAAGTTTAAACACTAAAGTGTTTCAATAAATGAGAGTTTATTACACAAAAATTAGGTTTCAAGTTTGAAACACGTTTAATCCAAACACAACATATATCACAAGCAAGGCTGGATGTTTATGTTTATGTGTTGATGAAAAAAACTGTTAAAAAGTCAGTACAGTACATCAACACCACAAACGTGTATGGTGTGTGTTTGGGGAGTGTGTATATAACTCTCTTATATCTCTCTCTCAAAACCCTAGAGTATTTTTGACTGCATACCAACACCACAAACGTGTACTCTGATTGGTTTAGAAGAAGGCACATGGATGGTTAAACTTAAAACCTCGGCCTTTGATAATATTTAAATCCAACGGTTAAGATAGAGATTAAAGAAACACAAACCGATGGTTTAAACAAATGATACGTGCGGTACAGCTGTTACACACTAAAACATTCCAGTCATGTAAAAATATCTATACGAATATGTATGTAACAGGTATAAATCCTCATTTCATTTTTTATTTAAAAGCAACCCTTTTTCTTTTGTTTTTAAATATGAATTAATGACAAAATATATCCAAATTAATTTTTAAAAATACAAGAATAATATGACAAAATTATTTTCAGTAACTTTACACTTTAAAATGATATTTTCATAACTTTCACCCTATTTTAGTTAATGAATTAATTAAAAAAGTTAAATCAAAATATAGGTATAATTTCTATTTTAATTTGAAATTTGAAATTGTTTAAAATCATATGGTAATTCAATAAAAAAAAACACGATATACACACTATAGAAATATGCATCAAGATAAAGTGTGTGATGTGATTGTGTATTATAGTGTCCCTTTCCCTGTTAAGATTTTTCTAAGAGAATAAAGGTGTGAGAAAATACCTTCCTTGATCTTCTTAAAGAGTTGACTTGACAATCAATTTGGGCCATGAGTGAGTTGGGTCTGGTATCAAACCAATACTCTAAGTACAAAAATATTTTGTCAAAATTTAATCTAACTAGATGAAGTCTTATGAAGCTCTACATTATCAAACAAATAAACCCTAACCTATTAGTGTTCTACATAAGGGCCTTCAATCTCCCCCATTGGACTAATTTTGACAAAACCCTTGAGTACATCAAGTGATATACTAAGGTACAAATAACCTAGTTATTTCCTATACAAAAATATATATGTTTACCCACCCAATCCTAAAAAAGAAAAAAACTCAAACTCGAAGCATGACTGATTAGATCAAACCTGAAAATAGAAAGCCATTCTTCCAAGAAGACAAGTGAGCAGCATGTTGTCTATCAACTCAATATATATAGAAAATGAAAATCTCAATAAGAAAACAAAAGTTAATAACTTGATTGCAATTATGTACTCATCTCTCCCCCATTTTGGCTAAATTAGATGGTGAAGAGATAACTCGAAAATGTTTATTTAAGTGCCTAAATAAGCGTCTCCGACACAACCATGGTTTTAAGAAATATTGTATTCCATCGATACCTTTATCCAAAAACCTCAGAGATCGTGTACAAAAATACAAGGCATAACAAATATTTTCTAATTATCAAGTATAGTCATTCCAATCATGTGTCGAAGTCGTTCAAATCTAGCATTATCTAATGGTTTAGTAAATAAATCAGCAAGTCATTTATCAGCTGAGATATGTTTAATTTTCAATTCAACCAAATATATGATAAAATGATGATGGATATTAATATGTTTAGTCCTAGTACGTTGCACAGGATTCTTAGCTATATTCATGGCACTTTAATTGTCATAATAAAGATGTACCTTGGACTCAAAGACACCATAATCATATAATATTTGTTTAATCCACACAAGTTGAGCACAACATGCACTACCAGCAATATATTGAGACTCAGCACTAGATAAAGTGACACTAGCTTGCTTTTTACTAGACCATCCTACTAAATTATGTCCTAAATAGAAATAACCACTGGAAGTGGAACGATAGTCATCCTTGCTACCGCCCCAATCCGTATCAGAGTACCCAATTATCTCACAAGTAGAATCATTAGAGTACAAGAATCCATATTTAATTGTACCTTTGACATATTTTCAAATATTTTTTGCACAAATAAGACGTGACTCTTTCGGGTTAGATTAAGACCGTGCACAAATAGAAATAACATATTGAATATCAGGTCTAGAAGCAGTCAAATATTGTAAACTACCAATTATACTATGATATAAAATTGGGTCTACATCAATGCCATGTTCATCCTTGGTTATCTTAGTGTTAATTGCCATTGGTATAGATGATGTCTTAGCATTTTCATGTCCAAATTTAGTTATTAAATCCTTAGCATACTTGGACTGAAATATAAATAATCCATCATTACATTTTTTAATTTGAAGACTTAAGAAATTTTTCAACTACCCTATAAGAAACCTTTTAAATTCACTACTCATAACTTTAGAGAAATTGTTAACCTCCTTTTGAGAAGTTGATTCAAAGACAATAGCGTCAACATAGATTTGAGCTACTAGAATGTGGTTATTTTTGGACTTTTTAACAAACAAAGTTTTATCGGATCTGCCTCTAACAAAACCATTTTCTGATAAAACAAATCTATTAATCTACTGTACCAAGAACGAGGGATTGGTTTTCACCCATAAAGTGCGTTTTTCAGCCTATAAATAGGATTGGGACTATTAGGGTCTTGAAATCCTTTAGGTTGTTCCACGTATACCTCTTCAATCAAAATGCCATTTAAAAAAGCATATTTTGCATCCATTTGAAACAACTTGAATTATAAATGGTAGGCTACAACCAGAAGTAATCTCACTGATTCAAGTCGTGTTACCGGAGAAAAAGTCTAGTCATAGTCAATTCCTTCTATTTACGAGTACCTCTGAGCCATAAGCCTAGCTTTGTTTCAAATAACTATCCCTTTCTTATACGTCTTGTTTTTAAAATCCATTTTATGCTGATGACTTTAATATCTTTGGGCCTTAGGACCAGATACCAAACAATTTGATCCTTCAATTGTGTTAGCTCCTATTTCATCGCATCAATCCAATATGAATCACTTAATACTTCATCAGTTGTTTTTAGTTCCACTAGGGATACAAATGCAGTTAAGAGGGCCACTTGACATAGTTGGTTTCTAGTACGCACGGGCTCATTTATACTACCCATAACTTATGTGAAGGGATGGTCTTTAGAGACCTAGTTAGGAATAGTTGGGGTTGAAGTTGGCAAAGACTTATATTTTTCCAGAATTGGTTCATTTAAAACATTTGTTTCCAATTCTGATTCAACATGTGGGTCTTTACTTACTTCCTCTAGTGTGTTATCAATTAAAACATTAATAGACTCAATTGTGGATTTTGTACACATATCATGTACTCTATATGCCCGACTATTTTGAGAGTAACCAAGTAAAATGCCTTTACCCCCTTTGGCTTCAAAGTTTGAAAGGTTTTCAAGATCATAACATACATTACAGGTTGCACCAAAGGTTCTAAAATATTTAAGTTGGGCTTTTTTTTAAACCATTATTCAGAAGGAATTGTTTTGACATTCTTCTTAACGTATACGAAGTTATTATATGACCAGTAGTAGTACAAGCTTCTTCCTAAAAATAGAAAGGTAAGTTTTTAGCATGTATAAGTACGCGAGCCATTTCTTGAATAGTCCTATTTTTATGTTCAACTACCCCATTGTATTGAGGGGTTTTCGATGCACTAAAATGATGAGAGTAACCATTTTCATCGTAATACTCAATAACTCCACTTCCTTTGAATTCACCTCCTTTATCACTTCTTATACGAGTTGCTTTGGTGTCTTTCTTATTTTCAATACTTGTCAAAATTTTCAAGAAATGATGAAAGGTTTCATATTAGTTTTTTATGAAGGCCACCCAAGTGAATCGTGTGAAATCATCCATAATGACTAAAATATAAGTATTTCCATTCAAACTAATAGTCCTTGTGGGACCCATTAAGTCCATGTGGAGAAGTTCTATAGGTGCGGTGGTGTTTATATCCTTAACATTTTTGTGAGGAGACTTAGTAATTCTACCCATTTAACATGGACCAAAAATGGTATTTGGACATTTCTTTAATTTGGGTAATCCTCTAACAAGTTCTTGTGATGAAAAGTAATTTAAAGTGTCAAAATTTATATGACCCGGCCAATTGGTCCATAGGTCAGATTCATCATAAACAATCAATCCGCAAGAGAGAGCACCAATTTCTTTATAGTAGTTATTTATATTACAAGTGCCTTTTATATAATCCTCTCCTATTTTAGTTAACGCGTCGCAAGAGGTTTTTGAAAACTTAACTTAGCACCCATTATCATAAAACTGACTAATGGAAAGCAGATTTTCTCTCAAACCTTGGACTAATAGAACATCACTAGCATTAGGTAATCAATCTTCATTAAGGAAGCCCTTGCCAATAATTTGAGATGTCTTACCATCCCCAAAGGTTACATTGATACCTTTATAACAGATAACACCTTTAAGTTTAGTAATATCCACAATCATATGGCGGGAACATCCATTGTCTAAGTACCAACCGACGTTTTTCATTTCACGGTGTAAGGCTATTAATATAATTGAAAACAATATTTTTAAACAATTCAGCTAGGATATTAGATCACTACTCTTGATCCAAATTGGAAAAGTTTTAACATTGTTTTGTGCCTTTATTTGAGATCTAGGAGGGGATTTTTCTATTGTTTTTTATTTTTTTCTCGGCCTAGGTATGGGCTTATAATAAGTGTTACGGATCCAAACACCATTCATGGTATGCCTTTGAAAATATTTAAGTATCCTAACAGTTGAGTTAAAGTTATTAAAATGAGTATTATTCTTGTGAAACCTTTTTCCCTCACAGTTTGGAGACAAAAAAATCATATAAACTACAATAAATATTTGCAACAGGTCTTTTGAAATAAGACTTGTGTTTATCGGATTTCATCCTAATTAATCCACCATTGTGTTAACATATGCCAGAATTTGGGGCTAGAATTTTCTTTTTGGGGGGTGGACAATATTTAAGGGAATCAACATACTTAATCGGAGGGTATTTGAGATCATCTTTCTTTTCAAAAACATTTTCTATTAAGACTTATTTTCCCTTATCAACTGTTGTGTTGCCCATATTTGGTTCCACTCCAAACTTAGGTTTTCTAAACACAGTGGGCCTGATACAATGATTATTTTTATAATATTCTTCAGATCCTAATCCGTTTGTATTACCATCATATTTTTGGGAGCTCAGTCGTCTATCCAAATTGAAATGTCCTATCTCTATATCTCTATATCTTATCCTTTTGAAAGCATTGGCACACATTTCTTTTGATTTTTCAAGTTCTAATATTGTGGCCTTGTATTTTTGTTCAAAGACGGAAATCTTTTAATTAGTAGTAGAGATTTCTGTTGTAAATCAGATTTTTGTTTTTCAAAAATCAAGTCTTTATTTTTCAAAATTAGTTTTTATGTTTTCCACCTCATACTCAGTTCGCTTAGCCATCCTATATTGTTTCTCTAAGGTCTCACTAAGTGACTTAACCAAACTAGATAAATCTTGCCTATTTTTCAATATTCTAACAAACATTTTAGCACAGTCTTCATAACTAACAAAAAATTTATCCCTTTTTATATTTGAGTCAGTGTGTGAAGTGTCATTAGTCTCACTGGACCAATAATTAATATCACTAACATAAGCAACACATTTAGCATCAATGGGAGCAGTTAATTTAGACATAGATGGTTGACTTGACAATAATGCTTTAGCCTATTGAACTGACGCATACACTTCATCAAGTTCGTTTTTATCTTCGGAATCAGTCAATCCAAATAAATATATGTCACCATAATAGTCATATACTTTATCAAAAATGCAAGGAATTTAGTTTCAGAATTATCTCCGTCATCCTCTCATTCTGATTCAGAAGAGTCATCCCAAGTTTTTGTAAGATGACCCTTATAAAATTTGGTATGTTTGGACTGGGGCTTAGACCTACATTCAACAATAAAATTACCAAGTTTCCCACAATTATGACATGTCATTTTGGACTTATCAGTCTTACTACTTTTATCATTATAATTAGGAGAATGTTTAGTGTTTTTGTTATGAGGCCTTAGGACTGATTAGATTGGTAGTTAGCTTGCACACGTATTTTAGCAATGTTATTTCTATGTTTTAGCAGTTTTTTAAACTGTGTAGACATAAGTTCAAGCTCACTATCAGTCTTTTCAAGTTCATATATCTCATTATCAGATTCAGGTTACAACTGAACAGTTTTGTGTTTGCCTTTTTCTATATGAGCAGTTTTAAAACAACCTTAGAACCATTACTAGAATCATTTTTAGAATATGTATTCAAAGTCTTCCTAAAGGAAGATTCCAGTTCCGTAGTCCTTAATTTAGAACTCAGAAGTTCAGGATTGAGATAAGGATTATTAATTTCCACAATTATATACCACTTATGATCAAATCTAGGGGTAATATATACAAAATTCCGTTTACATGCAGTTGGGTTATCACATCAGTTAATCTCATGTAAAAATCATCAAATGGTTCATTTTTTTTCATTACAAACATATTATATTGTTGAACAAGAATTTGAGTTTTACATTCTTTAACCCTACCATCTCCTTCATGTGTAACTACTAAAGTGTCCCGAGCTTCTTTTTTAGTGGTGCAGTGACAAATTCATTTTAGTTCATTTTCACTTAAACTCATAAAACTAGCATTCTTGCCTTTGTTATTAAAGTTACTTATCTTTTGTGTTCCCCGATTAGTTATGTTGTCTTTAGTTTCCTAAGTGTACTGTTGCCTTCTTCTTTAGGAACAGAGGACTATGTGTAGACATTTTCCATGAGATCCGAAACATCATCACCTAAGGATCCTTGAATAAAAGTAATCATATGAACATTCCAATAAGGAAAGTTGGAACCATCAAACATGGATGGTCTATGTGACACCCCGCCTAATTAAATACCGGCCGATCACTCCTTTATTAAATTAAATCAAGGTAACTAATTGGTTCATTCTCAGCATCACTGTCGATAAAAATAAATTTTCCAAATTAACACCCTAAATAATTAAGCTAAGTGTCAAAAATAATTTCATACAAACTTTCCAAATTTTAATTAAAGAAAAAGATTTATTTATTTAAAACAACATTTATACAATTAAGAATCACACATCGATAAACCAAATAATGTAATACATTCGCCAATCGAATGTCAACATATGAAACTAAAATCACAAGTCCATCCTGAAAAAATCCCATAGAACAATATTGGAAATAACTGAAATATAAATGTCCCAATAACAATAAAATAATGGAAAGGGCGACACGTGCCCAATAAATGAGAATGCTAGAAGTGGAGTCAATAAAAGAAGCCGTCTACTCAAGTGACCTGCAACACCCACCTAAGTTGCAGCACGTTCCTCTCAAGGGATCCTAAGCAAGACGCCCCTATGGCTGGGCACCTGAAAAATATACATACATATACAAGAGAGAGAGAGAGAGAAAAAGAAACGGCTCAGAGCCCGAAAGTGTGTTTGATTTAAAATACGTTTAGCAAGTATTTAGATTGATACATGCCAATGCAACAACATATTAGTACGTCACTCTCTTGAGAAATACTCACCTCTCTTCTAATGTGCACACCTATCGCACTAATCTTCCCAACGGTTTGTTTTATCATTTATCGCACTAGTCTTTCTAAAAGATTTAACTTAACTTAGATTACTTGAAGAATTGCAATTCACGATTCCACTTTAAAAAAGAGGTTCCAATTTGTAGCCAAAGTTCTCTATTTTTAACTTCATAAAATTAATAAAGTTTTCCAGTGACATTTTATACTTTCTCAAAACAAGTATTTATAATATGAGTCAACAACCATGTCCTACTTATCAAATCACAGTAGGCAGTCTCAAATTTCCAAATCTCATATATATATTAACTACTCGTATAATATATATATATATATATAAAATAACAGCACCCCACATATAACTATGGTGCGTGCATACTCTACTATCCAAAGCCCCATAGCACTCATATTAAGGGGAATACATTCGGAATCACTCTCGAATTGTATTAACATAAATACACAAACAAGATTGAGGCGAAGAATAGATTCCAAGTCTCTAAGAGGATGGCACATACCTGCGTCTCTTAGGACCGTCTGAACTATCACATCGATAGCCTATACCAAGGATATCTATCTTCTAGGGTACAAGTCAATATCCCCCATAAAGGTCCCATCGAGATAAGACTTGTCCCAGCGCGAAAACCTCAGGGATAGTAAGTTGCGTGGGTATGATTTTTCACATGTATATAATATATGTACACACAATCATATAAATATACCACGTTATCGTATTAATATAGGTTCTTCTCATCACCCGTAATTATACCATTTATCCTTAATTTCACATTTATAGAATTACGTATAAGGTCGCGTTCCTAACCTTAACTCGAAGGGTTTTCTCACTTATTACCTGACACTCGTGAACTATATCCTCACAAATCTGAAATTCAGTAAGTATCTTTATCAGGTTCCAATGTAACTCTCTTACGCACCTCACCCTTTACATTTATAACTTTACCAAACCTAAAGTAAATATCCCATAAATACCATTTTCGTTGAAGATTTAAGGTTCCAACATTTATTCATATACCCTACTGGTCCTCAATGTCTCCCAAATCAATTTATCAAGAATGCCCAAGAATTATATCACGACAATTTGAATTTAACGCATTTAAAGAGGGAATTTAGGAGTCTGCCAGGAGGGGTCAATCGATCGAAGCTTGGGGCTCGATCGATCGAACCTTCGATCGATCGAAGCTCTAGGCTCGATCGATCGATCAAGCAGGTCTGGGTAAAATTCTCCAGAATGCTGTTACGGGTTTCACTAAATTTCTTCAACCAAAACCATGTCTTTCCATTCTAATCGTCCCAAAAATCCTACTACTATCATCATAACAATATACCAGATGTTTATAACGTAAAGCATGTATATATCTAACATTAAACATGGATAATTAACTCAAAATTCCATCTAATCATCAAGAACCCTAGAGTTTTCCTAAATCAAGGTTCTAATCTGTTTTTACCAGAAATTCCTTCTAATATATCATCAAAAGTTCGTGGGTTATATTCCTCTACATGGCAAGGGTTCCAGAATTTCCATATAATCAAAACTACATGCATTATCCTAGCACAAATTGAGTTTTCTTCCATAGTTTCCATCTCTAAACAATCCTAGACTAATATGAAGATTGCATTAACGAAAATATGCAAGTCAAATACTTGCCTGGAATTTTTGGTATGCAGATTCACGAATGATTTTGGTATGGATGCGTTCCTTGTCTCGCGATCTACGCGGTGGTGGTGGTGGCGGTGTAATCCGGTGGCTTTTTGGCCTTGAATTGCCTTGGAGCTCTCTCCTCTCTTCTCCAATGGCCGTCACTTGATTTATGGATATTCTAACCATAAAAGGCTAACCTAATGGCTGATATAGGTTGCTAAAATTCGTGGGTTTAATTACCCAATTATGTAAAATGACTAAATTGCCCTCCCGGGGCACCAATTAGGCCTAAAAACGCCCCGAGACCCAAACTAAACCCCCGGGTACATTTTTCTGACTATCTCGACCCTTCCGGATGCGTTGGCGCACTCAAAATTATCATACGAACAACTTATAAAATATTCACTTTTTATTTAACAAAATTAGTCCCGACGTGACACGGGCACGTCCCGACTTAAATTTCCGAAATAGTCATTTAATTACTCATGACATTCAATATAACCAATATAATATATTACTATGCTCATTAGTAATATTCAACAAGTTTCCCATAATTACTAACTCTCGACACGTTAATAATTATAACATAATTAATTTCCGAATTTTTATTAAATAAATCATTCACATTAAATTTAATAAATCCCCAAATTAATATAGCATAAAAATACGGGGTATTACATACTTCCCCCCTAATAACGGAATTTCATCCCGAAATTCGGAAAATAAGGCATACCTGGTACAAACAACTCTGGACATCTCTTGCGCATATCTGCCTCACGCTCCCAAGTGGATTACTCCACATTATGATGCTCCCACTGGACTCGCACAAGTGGAACAATTTTCGACCTCAATTTCCTCTCACTATAGTCTAGAATAGCCAATGGTCTCTCCTCGTAAGAGCTATCAGACTGTAAATCTATCTCGTCTATCGCAATATGAGTATGGGCCATATCATCCCGAAGATATCGTCTCAACGACGAGATGTGGAATACATCATGGATGCGATGTAAATGTTCTGGCAATCCCAACCTGTATGCTACCGGCCCAATCCTCTTGATGATGGTAAATGGTCCTACGTACCTCGGAGCCAACTTCCCCTTCTTCCCGAACCTCATCACTCCTTTCATAGGAGATACACGCAATAACACTTTATCTCCCACATTAAACTCCCGGAAGAACCGTTTCGCATCGGCGTAGCTCTTTTGCCTGTCCTGGGCTACCTGAATACGACTCCTAATTATCTCAATCCTCGCGGAGGTCTCCTGAATCACTTCTGGCCCTAGAAACTTGTTATCCCCCACCTCGAGCCAACAAGTTGGAGAACGACAAGGCCTGCCATACAAAGCCTCAAATGGAGCCATACCAATCGTAAACTGATACGAGTTATTATAAGCGAACTCTACCAGTGGAAGATGTGGCTCCCATCCTCCTCCAAAATCTAGAACACACATGCGTAGCATATCCTCTAACATCTGATTAGTACGCTATGCCTGTCCATCTGTCTGTGGGTGGTAAGCTGAACTCAACCTCAACTCAGTACCCATAGCCTCCTGAAAACTTTCCCAGAAACGTGACACAAAAATCTTGTCTCTATCTGAAACAATATTCAGGGGCACCCCATGTAATCTGACAATCTCAGCGATGAACAACTGAGCATATTGACCCGTGGTATAATCTGTCCTCACTGGCATAAAATGAGCCACCTTGGTCAAACGGTCTACAATCACCCAGATAGAATCGTGGCCCCGCTGTGATGTAGGCAACCCTGTAATGAAATCCATGGAAATACTCTCCCACTTCCACGCGGGTACTTCTAATGGCTGAAGCAATCCTGACGGTCTCTGGTGGTCCACCTTTACCAGTTGGCAGGTAGAACACTTGGACACAAACTCAACAATGTCCTTCTACATCCCACTCTACAAGTACTGTCGTCTCATGTCCTGGTACATCTTATCGCCTCCCGGATGTACTGCAAATCGGGACCCATGAGAATGAGTCATTACTGCATGACGTAACTCCCCTCCTTCTGGAAACACTAATCTCCCATTAAACCGCAAACCTCCATCAGAACTAACAGAATAGGACTCAGCACCCTCGGCTAGAAGTCGCATAATCTGCTCCTGGAAAAACGGGTCTGTGGTCTGTGCCTGTATCACCCTCATAACAATCTCGGGTGTGACTGACATCACGGATATGAAAGAACGTGCCACTGCGTCCTGGTGACCCAACTCCTTCCACTTTGCTTTCCAGATGTCCGCTACCTCATCTACCGGTCTACGGCTCAACGCATCAGCAACTACGTTGGCCTTCCCCGGATGATACTGTATATCGAACTGGCTGTCTTTCACAAACTCTAGCCATCTGCGCTGACGCATATTCAGCTCTCGCTGAGTGAACAGGTACTGCAGTGACTTATGGTCTGTGAACAAATGGAATTTCTCACCCAATAAATAGTGCCTCCATATCCTTAATGCAAAGACGACCGCTGCTAACTCCAGGTCGTGGGTGGGGTAATTCTTCTCATGCGTCTTAAGCTTGCGGGAAGAAAAAGCAATAGCCTTCTCTTCCTGCTGAAGTACTCCCCCAAGTCCCCATAAGGACGCATCGGTGTAAACCAGGTACTCTACACCCGGCTTTGGTAACGCAAGGACTGGCGCTGAAGTTAGCTTGTCTTTAAGCTCGTCGAAAGCCAATTGACAAGCATCATCCCAAACATATGGTACCCCCTTGCGAGTCAGATTCGTCAATGGACCCGCTATTTTGGAGAATCCCTGAATGAATCTCATGTAGTATCCGACTAATCCCAAGAAACTACGCACTTCCGTCGGTGTCGTGGGCTGTCCGCACTCCCTCACCGCTGACACTTTGTTCGGGTCAACTGCAATCCCTTGCTCAGAAACAACGTGGCCCAAGAACTGTACCTCTCGTAACCAGAATCCACACTTCTCGTACTTTGCATACAACTGATGATCTCGTAGAGTCTGAAGAACCTGCCTCAAGTGCTCGGCATGCTCCTCCTCGGAGTGTGAATATATCAAAATGTCATCTATGAAGACTGTGACAAACTGATCCAAGAAATCTCTGAATACTCGATTCATCAAGTCCATGAAAATGGCTGGGGCATTTGTGAGTCCGAACGGCATCATCCTGAACTCATAGGACCCATATCTCGATAAGAAGGCAGTCTTTGAAACATCCTGCTCTCTAATACATAACTGATGGTACCCCGACCTCAGATCTATCTTCGAAAAGAAAGTTGCGCCCCTCAGCTGGTCGAATAGATCATCGATTCGAGGTAACGGATATTTATTCCGTATCGTGACCTTGTTCAGTTCCCGGTAGTCCACACACAATCTCAGTGAACCATCTCTCTTCTTCACAAACAAGACTGGAGCGCCCCAAGGTGAGGTACTCCTACGAATAAAGCCCTGACCTAGCAGCTTCTCTATCTGATCTCGTAGCTCTCGCATCTCTGTCGGAGCCATATGGTACGGTGCGCGTTCTATAGGTCTCGTATCTGGCAATAAATCTATAACAAAGTCTATCTCACGACTGGGCGGTAGGCCTGGTATCTCCTGAAACACATCGGAATACTCCCTGACAATAGGGATCGAATCTAAGGGAATCACAATTTCCTTAGAGGTATCCTCCTCTATGTAATACAAATGAGCGGTCGAACCTCCCTCTGGGCGAGGCATCGCCACTACAAACATCTCTTGCCCCGGAATGGCAAAAACAATGCTCCCACCGAAGCAATCAATCATGGCTCTATAAGCTGCGAGCCAGTCCATACCAATAATCACATCATGCTCGTGCATGTCTAAGACTAACATGTCTGCAGGTAATACCAAGCTACCAATCTCTACCCCCACTCCCCGGCATATAAAGAAAATAAGTGACCCACTCCCCAGTGGTGAGTCAACACACGCCACGGTGCTCTCTGCTGTGGCTAATAACCCTAAGGACTTCTCAAAATGCGTAGCTATAAAACAATGCGTTGCCCCCGTATCAAACAAAACTCGACCCATAGTATCATGGATAGGAAACATACCCTCAATCGTGGGTGGTGCCTGTGGAGCTGCTGCCTGGTGGACGTTATAGACACGTCCATACTGAAATTGCCCCTGCTGCACTGGAGCTGCTGGAATGGCTGGTAGGGCTGGCACCTGGGCTGGAGCTGGGAGGGAAGGTGGAAAAAGTGGTCTCTGCGACTCATTACGGGCTTCCTGCTGCTGTGGGGCCCTATCGCCCTCTGGGCAATCCTGGTGCCTATGGCCATGTTTACCGCACCCAAAGCATCGACTTTTGAAGTTACCGCCCCTCTGACCCTGCTGTCCACGATCCTGCTCGCCGTTACCTCCACGCCACTGGCCCTCTTGGCCCTGATGTGCACGTTGTTGGCCTTGCTGGCCCTGCTGCTGTCCCTGTGGTCGGTGTTGGCCCTGCTGATTAGGGTGGCCCTGATGGCCCTGCCTGAAACCCCCGAATCCCTGCCTAGAATCACCTGAACAGAATCGCTTAGCAGGGTCCCCCTGATGGGAACTCTGCTCGTGCTGACGAGTCTGTCTATGAGTTGGTTCCCCACTAGCACTATTTCCCCCGGTCCTGCCCTATTGGCTGGACTCCCCTACTCTCTTGCTTCCCTGCAGATGGAAGCGGTGATACTGGCAATGTAATAACGCTGCATTGAGTACATCAGTGAACGTACTCAGGGATAGATTCCCAATAAGGTGCTGACGGATCCTCCAAGCTAACCCGTCGACAAACAGAAAAATCTTCTTGCTCTCAGTAGGTGCCTCATCTGGCACAATTGTGAGAAGTCTCGTGAACTCCTCCTCATACTCAGCTACAGTAAGGTTCTCCTGCTTCAGATTTAGTAATTTCCGCCTCATCTCAGTCTGCACTGCGGGTGGAAAATACTTGCGGTCAAACCGCTCCCAGAACAACTGAATAGGGATTGTGTCCCTCTCCTCCAAAGTAGTAGTGTACTCCCACCAGCTTAAAGGAAGCCAATAACTGATTTTGCACGTCATTGCACTCGTACATACGGAGGTGCCGCTGGATGTCTTCTTCCATTGGCTAACTGTAACAATATCGGAGCTACCAGAAAACTCAGGGGGATGCGCTTTCTGAAAAGCATCCCGAACCCGCTCCCATGCCGATGGAAGCTGTGTTGGTACTGGCGCCATGGCCTGAACCTGGGGTGGAACCTGCTGAATCGCCGCTATTGCGGCATTCACTTCCTGAGCAACAATGGCGGCTACTTCGTTTGCATTCATTGTGCCTGGTGCCGGAGTTGCTGGCTGCTCGGCTTGGGCACGCCTATCTTTCGGAGCACGTCTCGGAGGCATCTGAAATGTGAACAAGTTTATTAGTCTACACTTATCATCAAATCTCAAAAAGCTGAAGACTTTAACGTAAAAGCAGGAATAAAACAATCCTAAAAATAGGGCTCTATAGCAATAAAGTTACGCTGAAAGCGAAATAAGCCGTCAGATCCTATGGACACTAGAACCTGATGCTCTGATACCACCTGTGACACCCCGCCTAATTAAATACCGGGCGATCACTCCTTTATTAAATTAAATCAAGGTAACCAGTTGGTTCATTCTCAGCATAACTATCGATAAAAATAAATTTTCCAAATTAACACCCTAAATAATTAAGCTAAGTGTCAAAAACATTTTCATACAAACTTTCCAAATTTTAATTAAAGAAAAAGATTTATTTATTTAAAACAACATTTCTACAATTAAGAATCACACAACGATAAACCAAATAATGTAATACATTCGCCAATCGAATGACAACATATGAAACTAAAATCACAAGTCCATCCTGAATAAATCCCATAGAACAATACTGGAAATAACTGAAATATAAATGTCCCAATAATAATAAAATAATGGAAAGGGCGACACGTGCCCAATAAATGAGAATGCTAGAAGTGGAGTCAATAAAAGAAGCCGTCTACTCAAGTGACCTGCAACTCCCACCTAAGTTGCAACACGTTCCTCTCAAGGGATCCTAAGCAAGACGCCCCTGTGGTTGGGCACCTAAAAAATATACATACATATACAAGAGAGAGAGAGAAAAAGAAACAGGTCAGAGCCCGAAAGTGTGTTTGATTTAAAATACGTTTAGCAAGTATTTAAATTGATATAGGCCAATGCAACAACATATTAGTACGTCACTCTCTTGAGAAATACTCACCTCTCTTCTAACGTGCACACCTATCGCACTAACCTTCCCAACGGTTTGTTTTATCATTTATCGGACTAGTCTTTCTAAAAGATTTAACTTAACTTAGATTACTCGAAGAATTGCAATTCACGATTCCACTTTAAAAAAGATGTTCCAATTTGTAGCCAAAGTTCTCTATTTTTAAATTCATAAAATTAATAAAGTTTTCCAGTGACATTTTATACTTTCTCAAAAAAAGTATTTATAATATGAGTCAACAACCATGTCTTACTTATCAAATCACAGTAGGCAGTCTCAAATTTCTAAATCTCATATATATATTAACTACTCGTATAATATATATATAAAATAACAGCACCCCACATATAACTATGGTGCGTGCATACTCTACTATCCAAAGCCCCATATCACTCATATTAAGGGGAATACATTCGGAATCACTCTCGAATTGTATTAACATAAATACACAAACAATATTGAGGCGAAGAATAGATTGCAAGTCTCTAAGAGGATGGCACATACCTGCGTCTCTTAGGACCGTCTGAACTATCACATCGATAGCCTGTACCAAGGATATCTATCTTCTAGGGTACAAGTCAATATCCCCCATAAAGGTCCCATCGAGATAAGACTTGTCCCAGCGCGGAAACCTCACGGATAGTAAGTTGCGTGGGTATGATTTTTCACATGTATATAATATATGTACACACAATCATATAAATATACCACGTTATCATATTAATATAGGTTCTTCTCATCACCCGTAATTATTCCATTTATCCTTAATTTCACATTTATAGAATTACGTATAAGGTCGCGTTCCTAACCTTAACTCGAAGGGTTTTCTCACTTATTACCTGACACTCGTGAACTATATCCTCACAAATCTGAAATTCAGTAAGTATCTTTATTAGGTTCCAACATAACTCTCTTACGCACCTCACCCTTTACATTTATAACTTTACCAAACCTAAAGTAAATATCCCATAAATACCATTTTCGTTGAAGATTTAAGGTTCCAACATTTATTCATATACCCTACTGGTCCTCAATGTCACCCAAATCAATTTATCAAGAATGCCCAAGAATTATATCATGACAATTTGAATTTAACGCATTTAAAGAGGGAATTTAGGAGTCTTCCAGGAGGGGTCAATCGATCGAAGCTTGGGGGTCGATCGATCGAACCTTCGATCGATCGAAGCTCTAGGCTCGATCGATCGATCAAGCAGGTCTGGGCAAAATTCTCCAGAATGCAGTTACGGGTTTCACTAAATTTCTTCAACCAAAACCATGTCTTTCCATTCTAATCGTCCCAAAAATCCTACTACTATCATCATAACAATATACCAGATGTTTATAACGTAAAGCATGCATATATCTAACATTAAACATGGATAATTAACTCAAAATCCCATCTAATTATCAAGAACCCTAGAGTTTTCCTAAATCAAGGTTCTAATATGTTTTTACCAGAAATTCCTTCTAATATATCATCAAAATTTTGTGGGTTATATTCCTCTACATGGCAAGGGTTCCATAATTTCCATATAATCAAAACTACATGCATTATCCTAGCACAAATTGAGTTTTCTTCCGTAGTTTCCATCTCTAAACAATCCTAGACTAATATGAAGATTGCATTAACGAAAATACGCAAGTTAAATACTTGCCTGGGATTTTTGGTATGCAGATTCATGGCTGATTTTGGTATGGCTGCGTTCCTTGTCTCGCGATCTACGCGGTGGTGGTGGTGGCGGTGCAATCCGGTGGCTTTTTGGCCTTGAATTGCCTTGGAGCTCTCTCCTCTCTTCTCCAATGGCCGTCACTTGATTTCTGGATATTCTAACCCTAAAAGGCTAACCTAATGGCTGATATAGGTTGCTGAAATTCGTGGGTTTAATTACCCAATTATGTAAAATGACTAAATTGCCCTCCCCGGGCACCAATTAGGCCTAAAAATGCCCCGAGACCCAAACTAAACCCTCGGGTATACTTTTCTGACTATCTCGACCCTTCTGGACGCGTTGGCGCACTCAAAACGACCATACGAACAACTTATAAAATATTCACTTTTTATTTAACAAAATTAGTCCCGACGTGACACGGACACGTCCCGACTTAAATTTCCGAAATAGTCATTTAATTTACTCATGACATTCAATATAACCAATATAATATATTACTATGCTCATTAGTAATATTCAACAAGTTTCCCATAATTACTAACTCTCGACACGTTAATAATTATAACATAATTAATTTCCGGATTTTTATTAAATAAATCATTCACATTAAATTTAATAAATCCCCAAATTAATATAGCATAAAAATACGGGGTATTACAGTCTACTAAAGTTACCTAGCCTAATCAACTGGCTTGTGTCCTCCATTGATACAAAGTATATAGAGTTTAACAAAAGTTTTGAAAATAGATATTCGAAAAGTCAAGATCTCATACCACTTGAGTGGGGGTAATGAGCTTTAAAATTATTTTGCAGAAGTAAATCTTGTTCATTAAACTCCAATTACTTATGAGTATTCATCAAGGACAATAGAGGGATCAGTTTAAACTTTCACTTAAACTGCTAACGTATTACAACCTAAGTGGGTTGGTTTAGTTAGTGAGATTCTAATTTATATTATATTGATTAATACAAGTTATTAAACTGATAATAAAATCTCCATTTATTAATGTGAGTTTCTAATCTTATTTAACCTACTTTTACGTGTGAGGTTAATATAGAAAAAAATAAAGTACACGGTATTTATTTTACGTGGAAAAAATCTTTCCCTTAGGAAAAACCACGGACTCTTCTAAGGATCACCTAATCTGCCAAAATCAACTAGAATAATAACAGAACGAATTACAATCTGTGAACAAAGTTTGACCAACAAAGAAGTCAAGTTACCTAACCAAACCCCACTCTTTAGTATGACTGTTTTCTACCTTATCCAACCCTTTATTGATGTTGTCTCTTCTTCACTTCTTGCTTATTCCTCTCAAACTCTAAAGATTATCTCAGTGTTTATATGTGTACTAGTGTGATGTATGCAACAAGAAACACAATATACAGTGATGTATGTGTTTATGTAAATTAGAGCAATCACAGAACAAATTTCTGAATCAATTTCAAAATACCTTAAGGCCGAGTAAATAACTTTTTACTAAGAATATATATATATATATATATATATATTCTTAGTAAAAAGTTATTTACTCGGCCTTAAGGTATTTTGAAATTGATTCAGAAATTTGTTCTGTGATTGCTCTAATTTTTTTTTTATATATATATATATATATATATATATATATATATATATTAGACAATCACATGCAAATAATATTTTGTGTAGAGTTATTATAAAATCACTATTTATTATCAATTTACAGTAAATTGTTTAATCAAAATGAATTGTTTTATTTTATTAAAATCTTAATAGGTCTTTATATCAGATTTCAAATAAGGTTATAATATAAAACCTAACTTTCTATATCTTTGGTTAAAATATCTATACAGTCCTCGGTTCTGTCGAAAAATGTTTTGTTAGGGTCTATAAGGTCTTGTTCAGGTCTATATAGAGGTTCTTATCAAGATAATTCAAATATTATGTCCAAAACAAGATTAACATGTTCTATTATCTTAAGTGTGTTATAACAAGGTTACTTAGCACAATTAAACCATATCAGTATATATGTGTTGTGTGTGAGATATCATATCAAGAACAAGTAAATAAATCAGATCTAAAGATAGATCTGATAAAATACTAAACGGTTTAGCTTCAAACTCGGGGACAAAAATGTCTTCTTCAAAGATCAACCTTCTAAAATGCCAAAAACTGTTTTAAAAAAAACAAGAATGCGAAGAACAAGAATAATAGTAGGAGGTTTTTCACAAAATAGAAAAATTTAAGTTAAACAAAGTCTTTGTGAAATGGACTTAGGGTTTTGAAACGTTTAAACACTAAACGTTTCCTTAAGTGAGAGATTATTACACATAAATTAGGTTTCAAGTTTGAAACACGTTTAATCCAAAAAATACAAACACAACATATATCACAAGTAAGGATGGATGCTTGTGTTTATGTGTTATTGAAATAAACTATGAAACAATCAGTACATCAACACCACAAATGTGTATGGTGTGTGTTTTGGGGTGGGGGGTGTATAACTCTCTTTTATCTTTCTCTCTCTAAAAACCGTAAAGTAATTTCGGCAGCAAAACCTCACTCTCTCTAAACTTGCAAAAATGAGACCTGGTGGGTCTAATTTATAGAGTAAGGTGTGTACTATGATTGGTTTACAAGAAGGAACATGGATAGTTAAACTTAAAACCTCATCCTTTGATGATGTTTAAATCCAACGGTTAAGATAGAGATTAAAGAAACACAAATAAATGGTTTAAACAATTGACATGTGTGGTACAGTTGTTACACACTAGAACGTTCCAGCTGTGTTCAGATATCTATATGAATACCTATATAACTAGTATAAATATGTATTTCTCTTTTTATTTAAAAGCAATCATTTTTCTTTTGTATTTAAATGTGCATTAATGACGAAATAAATCCAAATTAATTTTTAAGAATACCAGAAAAATATGAAAAAATTTATTTTCACTAACTTTACACTTAAAAATGATATTTTCACATTTTAACCCATTTTTAGTTAATGAATTAATTAAAAAACTTAAATCAAACTATAGGTATAATTTCAATTTTAATTGGATTTTAAACTTTTTAAAATCATATGATATTTCAATCAAATACCAGCACATACACACAATAGAAATATGCAACAAAATAAAGTGTGTGATGTGATTGTGTATTATAGTGTTCCATTGAGATTTTTCTGAGAGAATAAAGGTGTGAGAAAATACCTTCCTTGATCTTCTTGAAGAGTTGACTTGGCAATCAAGTTGGGCCATGAGTGAGATAGGTCTGGTATCTAACCTAGACTCTAAGTACAAATATTTTATCAAAATTTGATCCAACTATATGAAGGATTATATAGATATAAACTCTCAAACAAATAAACCTTAACCTATTAGTTTTATAGATAAGTTCCTCTGACCCCAGTCAGACAAGGAAGACAAAAATGAGGCTGAATTCCCCAACGATAATTTCTTCACCCTAAACGATAAAGAAACTTTGGAGCTCTGCTTCGATGGGGCATCCAAAAAAAAGGGGATTCGACATGTGAATTCTATATATATCCCCATACTAGAGATAACTCCCCAGTGTGATCATAATCACATATCAATGCAGTGTCAACATGGTCGAGTACGAGGCTTGCATCATGAGACTCAAAATTGCCTTGGAAATGGGAATCGCTAACATTAAGGCCTATGTGGACTCCAAACAATTCATCAATTAAATATAAGGAAAATGGAAGATCTATGAGGAAAAACAACAACTATACCATGCCTCCTTAGAGGAGGTAGCTTCATGATTAGAGAATCTTGAATTAAACTTCCTCTCGAGAGATAAAATAACTTTGCAGATGCACTTTCCACCCTGGCCTCCATGATAGACATATCGGAGGGCACCATGGAAATTACGTTCATCATAACTAGTAAGAACACTCCTTCATATTTCTTTGAGGTTAATACCATTGAAGAAACAACTGTAGGACCTATAGTTAGGTACTACAACATATGGAACTTTCTCAACATAAATCACTACCCGTTAAATGCCTCCCCCAATGACCGACATACCCTACGATGTTTGCCACTCAATTCATCATCTGTGGTGGCCAACTCTATAAAAGAGGGTTTGGCGGTATACACTTACGATGTGTCGCATGGAATGAAACCCTCGAAATTATGGACAAGCCCCATAGTGGCGAATGGAGACCAAAAACGAGTGGGCATAACCTCTCAAGAAAATAATTTGTTATTCATACTACTGGACCACCATGAAAAAGTACTTCACTGAGTGCGACAAGATGTGCCTCAAATGTTAATTTTATCCCCTCCCCCCGATAATATCTACCTCCTCGAGAGAGATATTTCATGACCTATATCGGTTCATTCTCCACCTAAGGATTGACATCATAGGGAAGGTTACTCCCAAGGCATCCATAGGACATGAGTTCATCTTAATCGCCATCGACTACATCACCAAATGGTCAAGGACAAATCCTATGCAATTCTAAATGCTAAGAAAGTGGAAAAATTCATACAATGAAACATCATCTTTCACTTCGGCATACCTCACAAATTGGTATCAGACAACAAATCTCATTTTAACATGGTGGTATCCAACTTATTACACGAGTACATGATCACTAGGCACAATTCATCCCATATATAACCCAACCAAACAAAGAAGTCTAATATGTTAACAAGAATAGCAAAAAAAATATCAGCAAGATAACAAAAACCTACAGTGGTTGGTCCTATAAACTCCCATATACTCTCTGGGGCTACCGTACTACATAAAAAACTTCATTGGGGCCACCCCCACTCATTATTTTATGGAAAGGAATAAATCCTACCCATCAAACTCGAGGTACCCTCACTAAGGGTTATGCTTAAAATCCATGTAGCAAAAACTGACTAGGTCCAAGCCCGCTAAGACGAACTAGCCCTGCTTGACGAGAGGAGGCTAAAAGTTTCTTATCACAACCCAGGATACCAATAATGTATCACTCGATCATTCAATAAATGACTCTAGAAGTGAAAAATTCAAGAGGGCGACCTAGTGCAAAAAGAGAATTTCAAACCTCCCCGCACTCCTAGAGGTAAATTCACACCTAACTAGGGAGGATCCTATCTAGTGACTAAAATAAACTCTGGCAGGGAAGCTACCTTAGCTGATCTCGATGGAGTTATGTTTTCCCAACCCTTCAATGTCGACCAATTGAAAAAAAAAATTCTTTGAACATGCTTAGGGTGAAAAAGAAAAGGACTAAATAATCGGGTATCGTGGGATGAAAAGGAAAAGGACCAAACAAGCGGATGTTTGGCGTAAGAGGTTAGGTCACATGAACTATAGAGATCTTACTACACTTTTTAGGCATGAAATCAACTTCTTCTCATGTGTGTGGTATTTTCCAAATGAGCAAACAAATTTGCAATCCATATAAGGCGTTGAATGTTATCGAAATATCACGTGTGTTGGAGCTTTTACACACAGTCCTTATGGGTCCAATGGATACATAAAGCACAAGTGGTAGATGATACATTATTTTGATTGTTGATGACTTCACTGGACTCACTTTTATAGAATTTTTGCGTAGAGTGTTCGATCTGACGCTAATGAAATTTTTATTCCCAAGTGAAAACAACATCAAAACAAAAGGTTATGCACTATCACTAGAATCTGTTATGATCATGGAAGGGGATTTAAAGAGACAAGTGTATCAGAATGGTTTACTGAAGTTGGAATACAAAATGAATTTTTAGCCCCCAAAATGTCTCAACAAAATGGAATAGTTGAAAGGAATAATCGAACTATCCAAGAGGTGGATAGGTCCATGTTGATTGGAAATAATGTTCCAATTTTTTTTTGGGTGGAATCTTTTTATATGGCTTGTCACACTACCAATCGAGTCTACAGGAGGTACAATATCAACCAAACCCTTTATGAGATTTGGAAAGTAAATACAACACACTCAAGAACTTTAGAGTCTTTAGAATAAAGTGATTCATAATCAGGGATAGACAACACTTGACACTCTAAAAGTGATGTCGAAAGTTTTCTTTGATATTCCACTAATAGTAGTGCCAATCGTATTTTCAATTGTCTCTCAAAAAATTATCGAATCCATAAATAGTATCATCGGTGATAATGATTTCTTTGACTTCGAAGAGAAAGATTGTGAAGACACAACTGCTATTTTTGCCCATGTTGAAGAAGAGGGAAGAGAATGAACATATGAGTGTTAAAAGGTTTCCCCATCACCTAATGATGTTATGAATGTGGGAAATACACCTCCTTGGGTTAGGAAAGACCCTGATGTTAATAAAATCATTGGTAGTCCTAATGTTGGAGTAAAGACTAGATCTCAACTCTAAAGAGAAGATAACTTTCTTTGTGCACTCCCACAATCAAACCCTAGAATGTGAAGGATGTATTGTTTGACGATTATTGGGTCAATGTTATGTGAGAATAATTAGACCAACTTGGCAAAAAAAAAGTATGGACTCTTATCCCCTTGCCGAAGGATGTTCATGTGATCGGTACTAAGTGGGTCCTTAAAAATAAGTATGATGAAAATGATACCGTTTGGAGGAATAAGGAAAGATTTGTGGCCTTGGGATATCCTCAGGTTAAATGTATATATTGATGAGTCTTTTCTCCCCATCGCTAGACTACATTCAATTCGTCGACTCTTAGCTATAGTATGTGACTTAGATTTTGAAGCTCCGTCAAATCGGCATGAAGAGCTCGTTTCTTAATGGAAATATTCAAGATGAAGTCTACGTATCAAAACCAAAGGGATTTGAGGATCCCAAATTCCCAACATGTGTTTATCACCTCAGAAAGGCATTTTATGGCCTTAAACAAGCACCTAGAGCTTGGTATGAAAGACTTACATCATATCTTGTGGGGAAAGGCTTCAAAAGAGGAAATGTGGACAAGACCTTATTTTTTAGATCTTGTGGGAAAGATATTGTGATTGCCCAAGTGTATGTTGATGACATTATTTTTAGATCCAAAATGAAAAACATGTTCAATATTTTGCTTCGATTATGCAAAAAGAATTTGAGATGAGCATGGTTGGGGAACTCAATTTATTTCTTGGTTTCCAAGTACAACAATTATATGGTGGAATTTTTATTTTTCAATCAAAATATGCAAAAGACCTTATAAAGAAATTTGATCTCGACTCTTCCAGGCCTAAACTTACCCCCATGGGTGTTTCTGTTATGCTTGGAAAGGTTGTCGATGGAAAAGATGTCGAAGATATTCTTTATCATAGCATTATAGTTAGTTTGTTGTATCTCAAGGTTGGTCATCCTGACATGTCTTTTAGTGTTGGAGTTTCTGCTCTCTACCAATCTTGCCCTAAGGCGTCCCACTTGAAAGTTGTTAAACACATTATTAAGTATGTTTGTGGGACCACGGGCTCTTGCATTTGGTATCCTACAAATACCAATACATCATTGTTGACTTATTCATACATCGATTGAGTAGGTAATATTTATGGAAGGAGGAGTACATTGGGAGTATGCTTATGTAATACCCCATGTTTTGTGTATTATTGATTAATTAGGGAATAAATTAATAAATTGGATAAAACTATTACTTGTATAAATGGTAATAATTAAAATTCTTTATTTAGAGAAGAATTAAATTTTTCATGTGATGTGATTTTTGTAAAGTGCATTGGGAATAATTAATCAGTGATATTAATTATATAATATTGGATTGTGTGTTACATGTATAATAAAATAATGTGTATTTTTATTACGTCATGAGGTATTGTTATGTGTTATGGGTAGTATCATTTGGATTGGACTATGGGGTGTCGCGGAGGCGTGAATGTGTGTTTTTATCACCTTATGTTGGGATCTGGGGTAGGTATACCCTTAGACTAAGTTTTGAACTATTTCGGGTAGTATTTTAGGCCCATTTGGGGGCTAAAAAATAGGCCTATTATAGAGGTGCGGAAATTAAAAGTGTTTAATAAAGTTGGGACTCTTTAATTAGTCATATATTAACATAAAAAACAAACCCTCATAATCATTATAGTTTTGGATAACTATAGAAAGCTTGGAGAAGAGAAAATACAAGGATTCAAATCTACATTCGGTGTTCTTTGATTTTTAAGGAAAGAAATATCTTACAATACTCTTTTATTATAATTCATATTTTTCCTAACATAATATGAGATTTATAAGTATGTTTAAGATCTTATTGGATTAAGTTTAATCATGTCTATTTTTAGGCTAATTAGAAATTGTATTAATCATCCCTGTTTTAAAGACTTGTACCTTTGATAAAAAAAATCTTAAATTGAATGCTTTAGGATTGATGTTTTAGGATTTAATCGCATTTGTAAGATTAATCCTCGTGTTAATTTGAAGTTTTGTTCTAAATTTGTAGGCCAATTGAGCCCTTTTTATGTTGATGATAAGTTAGGTTTTGAAGTATGGAATTTTATGAATTAATTCTTGTTTTGACATTATTGATCTAGAATATTTTATGAAATACATTTATATTCATAACCTAGTGGTTTTCAAGTTTGGATGAGTTTTGAATAGGTGTTGGGATATTTGAGAAGCTTTAATGGTGTTTGGGGGGGGGGGGGGGGGGAGGAAACCTGTAATGAACAAGAGCTATGTGCGATCTGGGTTAATCGATCAATCAGCCAGTGTCGATCGATTGATCCCTGTAGTTTTTCCCATATTTGGGCCGAAGTTGTTTCGTTCGGATTTCAAACCTAGTTTTGGTTTGGAACTTCTTTGGTTGTTGTTTAACTTAGTTTATTGACACAATGGACTTGGTTAATGATTGAAATTCATAATTCATTAATTAGGAGTTAATGATATTACCTCGGTGATTAATAACCAAATTTTAACTCTTAAAAACCTTAAATAATTAACAAACCGTTAATGAAGTAGTGAATATCAGTATAGATAAGTAATCTCATTTTATCCAATTTTAATCTTATTAATCTAGTTACAATATGGTCATGCAAGATTCAAAGTGTGAAATGAGCAATCACACACGAGACTTAGATGTATGAGGAAACCCCAAATGGGAAAAACCTCAAACGGTCGGCCTAGACAAATTCACTATTGATTTGGTTTTATATTAAGACTCAATTGAATTTCCAAACATGACACCTCAAGCTGATGCAGATGCAATCTTCGAAACCTCCGTATATAGACCCGTGTAGTCCAACATGACTTAACGACAACTCCTTGCCACGGTATCCACCGATACCCTTTATCGTTTTTAGTAATGCGAAATCCACCATAAAATTTATATTTATGAAATAATGGGTTATTGGGTTTGGATTACAAAAACTTGATCAAGAATGAAAAAAGATTTTTGGAGAGTATTTTCAAAGTGTTTATTAACACATGAGGCATGAAAAAGTCTTACAAAAAATTATTGACCCACACTCCTTTCAAATATAGGTTTCTTAAAATGTGAGAGAGTGAAAAGCTAAAGAAAATACAATCTATTGAAAAAAGTGCTACCTAATTCGAACAAATTCTAAAGGATCATTCGAACGAAGTTCCTATTCTCGTTACAACCAACTTCTAATGAGATATCCAACAAAAAACCTAGGCAAGGAAAAAAAGGTTCGTTTAAACCTCGTTTGAAGTTCGTTTGAAGGAGGATACCCATCTCATTAGAATGATCTTCTAATGAGGTATCCAATAAGAATCCAACGATAGAAAAACTTACCTTATTTGAAGTTCATTGGATCCTAGTTCGAATGAGTTTTAACATCTCATTCGATCGGCATGTGCAAAGTCATTAGAACTACCTGGAATTTAAAAAATATATTTTAAAACCCAGTTTTAACACATTTTTAAAGCCTCAATAAGTTAATCTCCAAATATCAAAGGGTCATATACCTTTATCAAATAAGAATGCGACATGATGAATGCTTGAATATGCCTTGTGCAAGTATGGCCGCTAACATGTCTTCATGTGTAGGCTTGAGTATAAGCACTAACAATATTAATTATATTATCACCTAATACCATTTTCACAATTACAGGTCGACCACCTTTCCTAAACGGTTACGATATAATCCTTAAAGTTCTTATCTACTATTATTCTGACTCCATTCTTATTTCTATGTTTTCTTGTATAATATAATTTAAACCCGATATTTTCTATTTCTCTAGCTTTCTCACCAACCCATTTAGTTTCTTGTAAACAAGCTATGTTAAATTTTCTTCTTATAATGGTATCCAGTAACTCCATCCCTTCCCTTGTCATAGTCCATATGTTCTAAGTTGCTAACATAAGTCTACTATCCTGAACTAGATTTATTATCACATATCCAGATTGTTGCAGGAACCCTTGCCTATTTCTCCTCACATTTGGGCGTCGATGCAATGCCCCTTACCTATTTTTTAAGACACCAAGTGGCAGGCACAACACCCCTTGCCTATTTTTTCAGACACCCGATGGCAGGCACAACGCATCGCTTGAGGAGAATGTCCTATTATTAGAGCGTATATCCATAGGATTCATGTTCATAAGGATCTGATAGTTTTATGCTTGATGTAAGCTACCTAACGTAGCCCTGCTCCTTTATTCGGGCTTGGGACCGGTAGTGTCCAAAAAAACTATAAGTTAAGCATGACACGATCAGAGTTATATGAGATATAACCAACACAATCATAAACGACGGAGTACTCCAAATATAAATCAACAGGGTAACTGATATAAGCGTGAAAAAATAAGCATCCAAGTAAAAGAACTTATCCATAAGTGTATCAAATAGAAAAGAAGTACATAATTAGATAATACAAAATACATAATGAAATAAAATCTCTCAAAGTACACAAATAAGTCCAATATTGATTAGTGGGATCGTCCTCATCATCAGACTCGTCGCTAGGTTTGGGTGATCCATGAAATGAACCCATTCCAATTCATTTCTCCTGACGTGGCATGTTCTCAAATTACTGCATCGTCATAGACTCCATGTGGGCATCGCACTCCTGATCAGGTATGAGCTTTGCCAGAAGATCTATGTGCATCTGATTGGGTGAAAATTGAGTTTCGTGTAAATACGCTTGTTGTTGTCGTCACTTTTCCACATCAATAAAAAATTATAAAATTTAACTACACGTGTTTCATATGTGTAGCAGTGAGTTCGGGTATCGAATCCAAAGAGAATATAGTTTAAAATTTATTACTTTAAATAAAAAGTGAAAAGATTATTTTTGGTCTTTTAAAGGTTTTAACATTACAATTAATCTAAGTGAATATTTAAACTAAGTTAATTTATAAATATAAAAAAACGTAGGTTGTGAATTAAATCCCTCACCTTGGAATTGTAATACCTCGTATTTTTATTGATTTTTTTATTGTGATTAATTGAATTAAACGGGATAATTAATTGAAATTAATCCGGATTTAAATACTAGCAAGAGGATAGTTAGTATTTGATTATGATAAGTATGTTGAATATTACTGAGTGAATATGGTAATATATGATTATGAATTTATTAAGATTGTCGCGAGTTAAAAATACGACAACTTCAGAAATTAAGTTGGGATGCGCGTGTCAGTCATGTCAGGACCCAGTTTAATGGACTGAAAATTAAATCTATTTTATATCATTCGTATTATAATTTTGAGTGCTCCAACGTGTTCGGAAGGGTCGAGATAGTCAAAAAATACTAGCCGGGGGTTTATTTTGGGTCCCGGGGCATTTTAAGTCCAACCGACAACCCGGGAGAGTATTTTGGTCATTTTGAATTTTTGAGGAATAGTAACCCAAGAATTTTAGGTTGATTATGTCAGCCAACACTTAGGGTCCTTAGGGTTTCACAGCCAAATTTCACAAACGAACATTAGAGAGGAAGAGGAGGAAGTTCCCAAAGAAGAACCACCACTTAGAGGCTTTTTGCACCACCGCCACCACCACCGGATAGATCGTGAAGAGAGGATTACTCTCATATTATATGATCCAAAGGATTAGAACCTCTAATTCTAGGCAAGTGATTTAACTCGTTATGATTCAACAAATATATTATCCATGTAGTTTAGAATTACTTACTAAACTTGGAAAATTGATAATTTCATAAATTGGGGGAATTAAACCTTGAATATGGGTAGGTTTTGCAAGTAGTTAAATTCTGGAAATAATAGAGATTTTAATCTGAACCTTAGTGATATAAATCCCGGATTAAAACTGAGTATTTGTTATCTTGAATTGAGAAAAGTCATTCTAGGGTTAAATATGAGAACTTGATGAATTTAGGGATTTACACGTAATTTTTGGGATGATTTGATGATTCTGGAATGTTAGAAACATTGTATTTAGGTTGTTATAACATGTAGTACGTTCACTTTGGAGAATGGAATAATGTTATGAAAGTTAGAGATAAATCAATGGCCGAAAATGCATAAACATCTGGGCTACTGCTCGATCGATCGATCGACATTCATAATTCGATCGATCGACTGGTTCGATCGATTGGCATTCTTGAGTCGATCGATCGACTCCCCCTGCACTTGTGATATTTTTCCTTTTAAGGATTAATCAAATTACGACTCTTAAAAATTATTGGTGGGGACTTTATGAACATATTGGGACTTAGGGAAGGCCAGTAGGGATGTGTTTGAAGATCGAAAAATATTAGATTGGTTTGGGATTATATGTTGAACTTACGAGGGTCCAATGATTGAGTTACGATTAGAAGTTGTGAGAACTTGAATTTAAAATGCATAAATGATAAATTAAGGTGAGGGGCAATTGTGTAAGGACCTGAAATTACAAAAATAACCTTAGAGACAAGTGGGAGACTTAGTAACCTTTTGGGGTAGGTTAAGTACCCGGGATTATACGACAAGAGTTATCGCACTATATGTATTACGTGGAAGAATCGGGATGATATTATATTGCGTATGAGACTATATAGGGCTAGAGGATACCTATATTATTATGATTATTTAAGTTGTGTGATTACTTATTATATGGATTGTTATGTGTATGACATACCTACCATACTTGCTATCACGGGAGGTTGTTTTTTGAGAAAGGACCATCTTATCTTTGTATGCCTTCAGGGGGATTTAGATTGGTACCTTAAGAACATAGGACTGTGAAGGCTTATTTGTGAGTTTATAAGCTAGCTAACTATGGGAGCATATGTATGTGCGTGACCCATAGGTATGTGAACTATGTTCGCCTTCAATATGTGTGATTTGTATTGAGACGGTTCCTGAGCAATTTGGAACGCGTGATCCTTATGTACATGATGTACCGAGATTCGATAGCAGAGTATGCGTGCACCACTTCTTAGCCTAGGGGTGCCATATATGTATATTTGTACTGAGCGTGATTTATATATATGTACTTATGCTTGTTCACAGTTTCTTAGTAAATGTGAAAGACTAAGATACTTAAATGGGTTAAAATTGTGAGAACTTAAATAGTATTTGAAATAAGTAAATTAATTAACGAATATGTGTGAGGGAAATTGTGACAACCCACTCAAAATAATAACAGGTGGCCAACCCAATACTAAAATAATTAGGAATCAAAAGTGGATCATTCTCAACATCAACTGACGATTCTAAAATAAACACTGCTGACAACCCATTACTACAAAAAGAGGGTGTCAAAAATTTTTAAAACATTTTATTCTAACTAAAACAACCATGCAACAACTAACCAACAACATAACTCTACATAAAAATAAGATACACACATATTCTCGATAAATAACAAGGAGACTAGAATAAAAGAGTACAACACAATGTACCAAATAAAATACTCGAATATGCTGTCGGGTCACAGACAATACAATAAACTGAGAGAGAGAATATAAAAGCGTTATTCTACAACACTTGGTATAAACCCGATACAAAACTGAATCCTAATCTAGATACATGAAAGATAGGAAACGAATATAAAGAAAATACTGCAACATTGCGCTACTGCTACAAATCCATGACTAAACAGGATGGATAATCAACAATGGCATCCTTGCGGAGGAACACATAAAATATTCCAATATATATACATAGCAAGAGAAAAATATAAACGGGTTAGAGCCCGAGGTGTGAAAACATTTTATAGCAAGTGTATTAAAATGCATAATAATTAAAAATGCATTACGACATGATTAAGGTGGAGTCGCACTCTGCATAAAGTCCGTCTAACCTCTCAACTAAAGCGCGCAGCTAAACGTATGCACATGATCTCCAAATAATTGCCCCAATCTATCTAAAGGCAAAGAAATATAACTTATTCCCAACTTATATACATATCTAAATTCCATCTAAAACATGCCCTTCAATTTCTAACATTATGGATCTCAATTATTCGTTCACTTACATAACATATAAAGTCTACATAAACATTCTCTTTTACTAGAATTTCTCATATTCTAGTTATGCCATCAATATGCATATAAATAGATGAGTTAATAGCATTGAAGTGCTAAGGACTAAACTTCTCCCAAATCTCAATACTGCATTGCATTTCGTGCGTGGGACGTCTCGCAAAGCGAAATCCAAACAAGGAACCCCCCGTTACACTACTCCTCGACAGTATTGATTTTCGAGATCCATTATGCCCTCAATGCATGATGCATATAACCCACATTATTATTACCCAATTAATTAATTTATTATTCCCAATTCTCAACAGTGCGCGGCGTTTCGTGCGTGGGATGTCTCGCAAAGCAAAATCCAAGCACGGAACCCCCCGATACACTACTCCTTGGCACTGTCGATCATCGAGATATACTACTATAAATATGATCACTAAGGACTAACTTCTCCTCAATCCCAACAAGGCACTGTGTTTCATGCGTGGGATGTCTCGCAAGCGAAATCCAAACAAGGAACCTCTCGATACACTACTCCTTGTCAATGTTGGTCGTTGAGGTCCATTATGCCCTCAATACCCAAGGTAATATATGCCCTCATAATTAATTTTTACCACTGATTAAGTCCGGTTAAAATCTTCGGAAATAAGATTCAAACAATGTTCTCATGTCTCTCTAATCTCGAGACAAATATGATATCACATAATCATATTCAAGTATAATAATAACCATCCCACCGAGTTATCACTCGAGGATGCGGTCTCTCAATGCTATCATCTTCCAGTGCCCGACTAACGCAGCATACTGGGGACCACCGGTAGGACTAAATGACACATACTTCGTGGTAAAAAATACCAACACAACGTCCGAAAAGCGGTCATAGTTTCTAACTAGCAGGTAAGAACACATACCCATGACTTCTCACCACCAAAATAAAATGTGTATCACATAAATAAAATGGACGACTATGACTTGAGGAATATCCTCGAGCCAGGATGCTCACCCTCATAGCGCAACTTCCCAATTATAGCAAGGAGGGGGTATGCTTCACTTATATATATATATATATATATATATATATATATCGTTCACATAAGATATACATACATCATCACATCAGATAAATATATATACCATGACATAAGGTATATATAACACACTATTTACATACTCATAGTACGCTCTTAGGCATAAGGGAATTACTATCATTATTTAGTATATTTACTTTCGATATACTATTCGCCGCTAACTCATTTGACTTCCCCACTTAGAATGCACTGTGATATTTCTCACTTGAAGTTCAGACTCCGCTTCTATTTACGTTAAGGATATTCTCTATATCCTAATGCACCTCGATTAGCATTTCTCATTTATGAAGCATCTCCAAGTTAATTTATGTTAAGGATATTTCCTATATCCGTATGCACATCAATCAGCATTTATAATTTTAACTCCAAAATACGGTTCAATTGTTCATATGAACCTTTAAAGTTATCCCCTTTTTGGGATTTAATACTTAAAATCCCTTCTCATTAGTGCATTCTCACTGTTTCATATAATTCCGTAATTTTCTCCAAATTGGAATCTCAATGGTAGTGAGCTTCCCCACTTAGTATATACGATATTCTCTAATCGGTATTTCTCAAATTAAGTCCATATGACCCAAACAATATCTCATGAGGGAAACTCCCTAAAAGTCTCCAAAACACACTTTTCATAACTCCTATAGAGCTTCCCAATTGATAACCTCGAATAAAACGGGATGAAATTCGGCCTATCAGAGGTCTCGAAAATGGCTACTTTTTAAAAGCCAAAAATTCCCAAAATTCATTTTAATCATCTTCTACCCATTTTTCTTCGACCCAAACATAATATTATCATCAAAACTCATTATATAACTCAACCCAACTTATTTATACCGTCAAATTCATTTACACAACTCAAATGCAAGATTTCCCAAAAATTAGGTTTTTGACAAACTAAACCTAAAATCCATAAATTTAATCCAAAAATCATGAAATAAAGGAGACACAACAATTATTTAGCAAGTTTAATCACTTGCCTCAAGTTCGTAGGGTCTGAATCTGTCTCGAGATCGCGAAATGGCCGAAAGTTCCACTTTCTCTCTCTTTCTCTTCTTTTTCTTCTTATCTCTTTCTTTATTTCTATTTCTCTTTCTCTCTAAGGAGAATAAAGTCTTCCATAGGCATTTTTAGCCTTAACTCCCAAAATACACAACTTTAAATGATAATACACACTTTAAATGACTCGGTAACTTTAATTTGAGCCAAACGGACTTAAAATATTTCGGAACCCAAATAGACCCCAAGTACAGTAATTTCGACTTTCTCGACCCTTCCGGAAATGATGGCACCCTTAGAATTGTCATCCGAACAACTTCAAATTTTGACCCCAAATGTCAATTTAATTATTCTCCGATTAAATTAATATTTATTTCTCCCCAAAATAAATAAATTATTGTCCCAAAAATCTCGGGTTATTACAGACTTCCCCACTTACAAGAATTTCGTCCTCGAAATTTAGCTAAGCCTAATACAACAAAGCTCAACTAGTTCCTATTACACTCATCCTCGCTAACCCTATACCCAATCCTCCCATTTCTCACGACGAATTATTTTAAATTTATTATAAAACCAATTTTAACTACTAGGGCGCCCATACCCCTTTATTCGAGATTTACTCGCATTAACATAATTAGGCTTCTCTTGCCTCAATAGTACCATAACTCGAAATATATATAAATTATACTAGCATATTAGTAGCATAAAAAATTTGAAAAGTCCAAAGATTTAACCACTCTTAATTCCTGACATTCGCCACTTTCATGCGGGGGAGGTCTCGCAAGCGAAATCTAAACAAGGAACCGTCCCAATACACTAATATGTAGTGACGTTGGGGATTGAGGGTGTTATATCGGGACTAGAGTTTAAAACATTTTGTATAAATCGTTTGGATGTGGCCCAAAGGCCTATAAAAAATTTAATTTTGAAAACAGTTTATTACAAAAACGGTTGATATCTTTCGACATTAAAATAAAATACCTTATGCCCAAGACACAAGTTTTTAACAATCATCATACATATAACAACATATAACTCACAAAATTAGCATAATGATGAGCTAAAATCTCTTGCCCCTCAATAGTCCACAAAATTTTGAATTCTTTTCAAAAATAATCTCATACAACATATTAATATACTGCCATTCACTAGGATTTTCCATAACTGGAATACATCAACTATATAAGTCTAACAGGACTATATAAAAAAATAAGTAGCTTTATCATTACTACTCAACACATTACAATTCTTACATTCATAACAATGTTATAGCTCTTTATGAGTATATCATAAAATTATCTATTCTCTCAAAAGATAATAACATAAGAGCCTCACTTGCTCAAAATTCCCTTCCGGGTCCTTCCATACATAATAGGGTTATAGCACTACCCTCTCATACGATATTCCAAAAACTTCATATAGTGTAATCCTATTCTCAAAGGAAAATAACTTATATCATACATCTCTAGTCCGATTTCTTCTCCTCATCATTGGGTTCCCACACAAAGTCCCCTGGCCTAAAATGACCTCGAATCTGCTGTAAGGGTTTCACCTCCAAAACTTCATCAAAATGTGGCCCTTTACCTCTTTTAGGACAATCTCTCTTTCTATGGCCTAATTCTTTAGAAAAGAAACATCTACCCGCAAATCCTTTATGTTCATCATGAGGAACAAAACGCTGCTGCGACCCTCAAAAATCCTTCCTATACCTTCTGGCATTACTGGCACTCTTTTCACCAAACCTAATTGATGAACTCGAATCTCTAAAGTTCTTACCCTCTTGCAAACGAAGACGATATTAATGACACTCCAACAGTGCCGCATTTACTACCTCGTTGAAAGTCACTAATGCTGGGTTCTCTAACAATTGCTGCCGAATTTTCCCATTTAAACCTCACATAAATTTTAATATACGCTTCTCTTCTGTATTTACCTCATCAGGTACTGAATTCACCAATCGAGTAAACTCCTCTTCATACTCAGCCACCATTCTATTTCCTTGAAACACATCCATCAGTTTCTCCCTCATTTCCTTCTGAATCTCGAAGGGAAAATACTTTAGATCGAAAAACTCCCAAAAATCTATTATATACAATTTATCTCTCTGTTCAGATGTGGTGACAGACTCCCACCACTGGAGAGATGCCCCCGCTAACTTAAAGGTGGCGAGAAATTACTTCTTCACCTCACTACACTCCACCATACGGAGGTGCCTTTGTATACTATTCTTCCATCGACTTACAGATATCCCATCAACAACCCCTGAAAACTCTAGAGGATGCCCCTTACTAAAATCTTCCTTCACTCTTTCCCGCGTGGACAATCCCGGTGGGGCTTGGGCTGCTTGTACTGCAGGTTGCTGTGCCATCACACAAATGGCAGCAGTTACTGCTTGTGCCACAATACGAGCGACTTCATCTGTAGTCATAGTCCTTTGGGTCATTTGGGGTTCTACACTCTTAGCCCATTCATTTTCCCTGCCTGATCGACTTCTCTTCGGTGGCATCTGAAATAAGAAAAATTGTATCAAAACGCCTTTCAAAATTTTCTCATCAAAGAAGAAAATATGGACGTATGAACATAACAGTCCTAATAATAGGGCTCTACATCAAGAACACTTACGGAAGATCGTAGTAAACCCACACAGATCCTAAAGACACTAGAACCTGATGCTCTGATACCATCTGTGATAACCCGCTCAAAATAATAACGGGTGGCCAACCCAATACTAAAATAATTAGGAATCACAAGTGGATCATTCTCAGCATCAACAGATGATTCTAAAATAAACACGGCTGACAACCCATTACTACAAAAAGAGGGTGTCAAAAAATTTTAAAATATTTTATTTCCAACTAAAACAACCATGTAACAACTAATCAACAACATAACTCTACACAAAATAAGGGACACACATTTTCTCGATAAATAACAAGGAGACTAGAATAAAAGAGTACAACACAATGTACCAAATAAAATACCCGAATATGCTGTCGGGTCACAGACAATAAAATAAACTGAGAGAGAGAATATAAAAGTGTTACGCTACAACACTTGGTATAAACCCGATACACAACTGAATCCTGATCTAGATACATGAAACATAGGAAACGACTATAAAGAAAATACAGCAACATTCCGCTACTGCTACAGCTCCACGACTAAATAAGATGGATAATCAACAATGGCGTCCTTGCGGAGGAACACCTAAAATATTCCAATATATATACATATCAAGATAAAAATATAAACGAGTCAGAGATCGAGGTGTGAAAACATTTTATAGCAAGTGCATTAAAATGCATAATAATTATAAATGCATTATGACATGATTAAGGTGGAGTCGCACTCTCCATAAAGTCCATCTCAGCTCTCAACTAAAGCGCGCAGCTAAACATATGCACATGATCTCTAAATAATTGCCCCAATCTATCTAAGGGCAAAGAAATCTAACTTATTCCTAACTTATATACACATTTAAATTCCATCTAAAACATGCCCTTCAATTTTTAACATTATCGATCTCAATTATTAGTTCACTTACATAACATATAAAGTTAGATAAACATTCTCTTTTACTAGAATTTCTTATATTCTAGTTATGCCATCAATATGCATATAAATAAATGAGTTACTAGCATCTAAGTGCTAAGGACTAAACTTCTCCCAAATCTCAATACTGCACTGCGTTTCGTGCGTGGGACGTCTCGCAAAGCGAAATCCAAACAAGGAACCCCCCGTTACACTACTCCTTGACATTATTGATTTTAGAGATTCATTATGCCCTCAATGCATGATGCATATAACCCACATTCTTATTACCCAATTAATTAATTTATTATTCCCAATTCTCAACAGTGCTCCGCATTTCGTGCGTGGGACGTCTCGCAAAGCAAAATCCAAACAAGGAACCCCACGATACACTACTACTTAGCACTGTCGATTGTCGAGATATACTACTATAAATATGAGAACTAAGTACTAACTTTTCCTCACTCCCAACATTGCACTGTGTTTCCTGCGTGGGACATCTCGCAAGCAAAATCCAAATAAGGAACCCCCCCGATACACTACTCCTTGGCAATGTTGGTCGTTTAGGTCCATTTTGCCCTCAATACCCAAGGTACTATATGTACTCATAATTAATTTTTACCACTGATTAAGTCCGGTTAAAATCTCCCGGAATGAGATTCAAACAATCTTCTTACGTCTCTCTAATCTCGAGACAAATATGTATAACATAATCATATTCAAGTATAATAATAACCATCCCACCGAGTTATCACTCGAGGATGCGGTCTCTCAATGCTATCATCTTCTAGTGTCCGACTAACGTAGCATACTGGGGACCACCGGTAGGACTAAATGACACATACTTCGTGGTAAAAAATACCAACACAGCGTCCGAAAAGCGGTCATATTTCCTAACTAGCAGGTAAGAACGACACATACCCATGACTTCTCACCCCCAAAATAAAATGTGTATCACATAAATAAAATGGACGACTATGACCTGGGGAATATCCACACCCTGCTCCTCGAGCCAGGATGCTCACCCTCATCGCGCAACTTCCCAATTATAGCAAGGAGGGGGTATGCTTTACTTATATATATATATATATATATATATATCGTTCACATAAGGTATACATACATCATCACATCAGATAAATATATATACCATGACATAAGGTATATATAACACACTATTTACATACTCATAGTACGCTCTTAGGCGTAAGGGAATTAATAT
The DNA here is from genome assembly GCA_949130495.1 of Sambucus nigra. Taxonomy (NCBI): domain Eukaryota; kingdom Viridiplantae; phylum Streptophyta; class Magnoliopsida; order Dipsacales; family Adoxaceae; genus Sambucus; species Sambucus nigra. Next base: position 10,712,431 of record OX422218.1, on the reverse strand, counting down.
CATTATTTAGCATATTTACTTTCGATATACTATTCGCCGGTAACTCATTTGACTTTCCCACTTAGAATGCACTATGCTATTTCTCACTTGAAGTTCAAACTTCACTTTTATTTACATTAAGGATATTCTCTATATCCTAATGCACCTCGATCAACATTTCTCATTTATGAAGCATCTCCAAGTTAATTTATGTTAAGGATATTTCCTATATCCGTATGCACATCAATCAGCATTTATAATTTTAACTCCAAAATACGGTTCAATTGTTCATATGAACCTTTAAAGTTATCCCCTTTTTGGGATTTAATACTAAATCCATTCTCATTAGTGCATTCTCACTCTTTCATATAATTCCGTATTTTTTTCCAAATAGGATTCTCAATGGTAGTGGGCTTTCCCACTTAGTATATACGATATTCTATAATCGGTATTTCTCAAATTAAGTCCATATGACCCAAAAATATGTCATGAGGGAAACTCCCTAAAAGTCTCCAAAACACACTTCTCATAACTCCTATAGAGGTTCCCAATCGATAACCTCGAATAAAACAGGATGAAATTCTCCCTAGAAAAACATCCTCGAAAATGCCCTGTTTCCGAATCGATTCGGGCCAAATCCGAATCGATTCGGCCTCCAAGGCGAATCAATTCGGGTCATAAGACCTGGGATTCTGTCTCAGGCTGAATCGATTCGGGTTGGGGCTGAATCAATTTGGTCACTCAGACCTGGGCAACTGCAACTATCCGAATTGATTCGGTAAGGGGCCGAATCGATTCGGCCTATCAGAGGTCTCGAAAATGGCTACTTTTTCAAAGCCAAAAATTCCCAAAATTCATTTTAATCATCTTCTACCCATTTTCTTCAACCCAAACATAATATTATCATCAAACTCATTATAGAACTCAACCCAACTAATTTTATACCCTCAAATTCATTTACACACCTCAAATGCAAGATTTCCCAAAAATTAGTTTTTTGACAAACTAAACCTAAAATCCATAAATTTGATCCACAAATCATGAAATAAAGGATACAAAACAAATATTTAGCAAGTTTAATCACTTGCCTCAAGTTCTTAAGGTCTGAATCTGTTTCGAGATCGCAAAATGGCCGGAAATTCCACTTTCTCTCTCTTTCTCTTATTCTTTCTTCTTCTCTCTTTCTTTCTTTCTATTTCTCTTTCTCTCTAAGGATAATAAAGTCTCCCTTAGGCATTATAAGCCTTAACTCCCAAAATACAAAGCTTTAAATGATAATACACACTTTAAATGACTCGGTGACTTTAATTTGAGCCAAACGGACTTAAAATATTTTGGAACCCAAATAGACCCCAAGTACAATCATTTTGACTTTATCGACCGTTCCGGAAATGATGGCGCCCTCAGAATTGTCATCCGCACAACTTTCTAACAACTTTAAATTTTGACCTCAAATGCCAATTTAATTATTCTCCAATTGAATTAATATTTATTTCTCCCCAAAATAACTAAATTATTGTCCCAAAAATCTCGGGTTATTACCGAAATATGATTTATTTGGGTAATACGAATATACATCTTGTAGTAGACTGTGAAGGCAGGATTAGTACGGACTAGATAGGTAATGGCATAACTAGGATGGGCTAACGGTATCTGTTAGGCATGCATAATAGTTGAGGGGTGAGAAACTCATGTGAGAGCACGTGACTAACATGTTTATAATATTTACTGTTTAATGAAATTAAACACCTGTTGTTTTAAAATAAATATTTTCACCTCGGGCTCTGACCCGTTTGCTTCGAAACCTATTTTTTTTGTAAAACCTTTCAGGTGCCCAACTAATGGGATGCCAAGCATAGGAGTTTCTTTCCATTGATGTGTTGTAGCTACTGTGGAAGTTACAGAATCTCGGTATTAGACGTGTCCACATCTATCCTTGCTTCCTTCAGAGTCATTTATACCAGTTAGGGCCTGTTGCCCGTTCTTATTCAGAGATAGCAGTTTTAGACTTTCATTTATTTCAGTTATGGTATTAATTTATTTTTATTCAGATAGTTGTTTTTTGTTTATTTAACATTGCTACTATTTTATTGGGGTGTTCACTCCAGACGTCAATTTATTTCATTTCGTTGGTTATTCATATAGGACTGGTTATGCGATTGCTGAATGATGATTTAATTACTTGGTAAGTGGTAACTTAAATTAAAAAAATTTGACATCACTCTTTTAAACATTAGGTGTCTAGTAATTAATAAAAAATATTTTCGGCAGTGATGCTGGAACTGAACCAAATTGATATTCTGTATTAATGAGATAAAGGAGTAGATATCAGGTATTTAATTAGTCGGGTGTCACAGGAATATGTAGCATAAATGATTATATGGTTAGAGAGATTTTTAAACGTGATTAATACTGATTTAAAGCTGGAGTGTCACTCCTCAAATTTCAATAAAAGTATAAATACGATTTTCACATCAACAATAATCCGAAAATTGCACATGTAATGTCGCTAATGTGGTGAATATGTGATATACCCCATTAAGGTCCCTCGGTATAATTTCGGGAATAATCAACCCATTAAAAATCGATTTATTCCACCATACCATAGCAAAGAACCTACACACATGAGATTGGTTCATTAATCTCAACCTAATTAAAATTACCTATTTTTTTTAAATTATTAAATAAAACAGTGTGTGAGAGAGTGATTTTTAAAATGACAAGAAAACATTTTTTCAAACAATTAACTAATTTTAGAGTGAAACTAACTAATTGTAGAGAACAAATTAACTAAGAGAACGATTTATTAGGATTACATTTAAATTACAAAGTGCAACTAAAATGAACTATACCACACTGCTTTAAACTTTCAGTCAAGATGAGATTCCCCAAACAATGAAACCCAATGGTCCTTTTATAGATGGAAAGTAATAGCTTGGTGGCACAATTGAAATTTCACAAAATAATGGGTGATTTTTATTAAATGATAAAATGAGGTGATGGGAAAATGATTTATTTAGTGTAGGCATAGGAACAAATTGATACAAGTTAGGACAACTGTAGTGGGGATGCTATCGAAGGGAATGGGCAAAAAGGAATATGATATGATTTGAATGCATTTTGAATAAACAAAAGGAGTTTAAAGGATTGTTGGATATTGGGAATAAGGTAAAGATTGGATGTGTGGTAAAAGAGTGTTGGAATGCCAGCTTAGCCGTGCGATGCGTGGGCTAGATATGGGGCACAAAGGGGGAGGAGCCATGTTGTGCGCCTGTGATCATAGGATCGTGCCACCACGTGTCACATTTCTTATCGTTGATCATGAGTAATTTCATTTGTTCAAAATGCAAGGGAGATGGTTTGAACCCAAGACCTCTCCCCCAAACACTCCTCGTCTCAATCACTGAGCCAAACAAGCTTTGAAAAATTAACACCATACTAAATATTTAATGATACTTTCTCCTAAGTGTTTATAATTACAAATAAACCCCTAAACTCCATATCTTCATCATACGACCTCGAATTTTCTCACCGCAATAACTAACGTGACCCACATTTTGGGACCAATAATATTCAACATTGTTTGGGTTGGGTCTGACTTCGGATTTGATTGAGGGCTTTGACTTTTGGCTTTCTTTTTGGAGAAACTTTACACGGTCATAATTTATTAGTTTCAGATCGGATTGACACGTTGTTTGAACCTAGATGTTCCTTACTTCGAGGCTGATAACTTTCGTGAATTGTTCGAGTCCAAAATTGGTCATATGGAATTACCATTTTGCCCTTAAATGTATGTGCACGAATGTTTCTTGCTCTGATTTCTTCATGACTTCACCATTAGCATCGTAAACCCTATAAATACTCATTTAAACTTTGCGAAAACGATTATCCGTGAGTATTTAAGGTTATATAGTAAATGATTATAAAACGTGAGTTAACGACCATGGGACTGTAATATTGCATTGTAAATGGGGTAATTAAATGTAATATTTGACACTAATCACACCCCTAATTAACGTGTTATTAGTCCTAGTGATATAGTAAAGTATTTGTTCGTGTCAAATTCGCTGTTTTATTCAAAACTATATAAAAAACGACAGATATCCACTTTTGTGGGATGCACGGTTGCATTTAGCTTATGCAACAAGTCGTTGAATCCCTAGGATACCCTAGTGGACATGTTTTATCTTGTGAGAGTTTACAGTGATGATACTTATAGACATCAAATTTATCTCAAAATAGTTACCTAGTCTTTAATCAAAAAATATTTTTTAAAATCTTAGATTTTAATGTGTGAGTGGCAATGACTAGAAAATTTCTCCAATAGTTTATTTACTATTACCATTATGTTAAAACAATTCATAAGATTTATACGTATTGGCTAAGTGTGTTGTGTGCGTCACAATATTTACATGTGAAAGCATATATAGATTTTAATGACTCGATGTTTTTAATGAAGCTGACTACTTCAATTTTCGTCGGGGATTACACTCAAAAATTCAAAACACTCTGAATTGGTGTAAGTCACTTAGGACATGTAGGCATAAAGAGTAAATGTAATTAAAAATAAAGACTTTCATGTGTCAGTGATGAAAGACGTTTATATAAAATGATAAATGTAATCTCAAGTTTGGATACTGTTTTCTAAAGAACGTGAAAATATAATATTTTTCAATATGCAAAATCATGTTAACCCTCTGATCATTTAAGGACTTTTCAGGATGCAAAATGTATGAACTTGTGATAACGGTCAACACCTCAAAATGATTTTTGTATTTTTAAAGAAATGGTGAACTTTTGAAGTGTAAATTCTTTTTTTCTTTATGTTTCATTTCTTTGGAATTCTTTGCTCTTTTTAAATTCCTTTATTTCTAATTTTCTTTTATTTTCTCTCTTTTCTTTTCTTTTCTTTTCTTCCCTTATTTGTGTACGGTCCCTATTTCACTTTTTATTTATTTTTCAATCAATTTTCAAGATTTTGATGAAGCGGATGAAATGATGAAAATGGATTTCCTTTTATTAAAGTAAGGTTAAAACATAATTTTGAATTTTATTTTGTAAAAGATCATATCACCACTCTTTAGTCGACAGTCAAAACAGAGATATTAAGATTACAAACGACTTAAAATATTTTTTAATAAGGGTATATACCACTAAGAATAGGGAAGATAATACAAAGCTCACATGGTAGGTATACCTATGCATCTTTAAATTTACCGAGTCATTTAGCTTTTAACAAATACCCAAGTATAATTCATGTTGTTCATAAGGTGTCAATACATGAATTATATGAATTAGTAAAGCATAATAGTGATGGTAAATAAACTAAAGAGATATTTTGGCAGGTCAATCCTTAGATAAATTTAATGTTTTTTATTAAAGGAATAATGTAACTTAGAGAGTAAAATCTACAAAACTAGGCAAAAAGCCTTAAAAGGAAGATTTTTTTTTTGTTTATTCAAATTTTAAATTGTATTTTATTTAAATGATGAGAGTTGGTTTCATCGAGAAATTCGGTCAATAATCACTTAACAAAAAATTTATTTATTAATTATTTTTTTATAATAAAGGAAAATGAACATGATGTATGTTAATACATTATGACACCCCCTAACTAAAATGTTACATTATCTTCAATGTTGCTTAAGAACAATTTCAATTCAAGTGAAAAAAAGTTGTTATTAAATATGGGGCAATCCCTGGATGTCATGCTCAATAATCTTGCAAAATACGTTGGAAAAAAGAAAAAAAGAAAAAATATATTTTTATTTATTTTTTTATAATAAAATATATACATAATAATAAAAAATATCATTATCTAATTTACCACAAATTAGAAGATGAAATTTTTAAGGGTCCACCCATAAAACATGTTGAATTTGTGGGATTAACGGTGGACTCCCATGAGATGTCATGTCTCCCAGAAAATAGGAGTTCCATTTATGCAACGGGAGCATTGGGCAAAAAAAATGAACCACCACAAATTTTTTCATAAATATCTTTTGGGTGGTGGACGATTTGGATATAGCGGGTTAGTTACAATCGATAGGAATAAGAGTGGTGTCTTTCGCTTGACTAATAAAATTAGTCCCAAGAAAATCAACATGATCTCCCCTAGATTTTCCAAACTGAATGCAGGGTAGGTCACCTTTAGAAAAATTTTCATCATTAAAAAAATTTCAAGTACGCATTCGTCAAGAAGAGTTGGATCCAAATCATCAAGATTTTCATCTGATTCTTGTTGTAGTTGTAATGGTTCAATAATTGTTGGAAAAAATAGGGACAAAAGAAATTCAATTTCTAAAAATTCGTCAAGTGTGACTTAAATTTCATAAGAATTATAGTCATTTTTCCTCTAAAAAGGATTGATATGGAATAAAGATTTCCAAATCCATAATATTTTCAAAAGAAGAGTTTAATTAATTTAAAAGTGTCTCTAATTCAATAATGTCATCTTTTTTTAATATTTCTAAAATTGGAAGCAACTTCCATTTCCATTAAGATTTAGGTCATTAGGGACATGTTTTATTCCAATGATGTTAATAGTTCATCAAAATCCTCCAATTCTTTGCATGGTTCAACATATTCCCTATTCAAACTTTGATGAGAATGATGTTCAATTCTTGTATTTTGATTAATTTGCATGTAATCACCAAAAGACATCAGTTTGGGGGAAAATTCTTCATTATCGAGAATTGGAACGTCATTATTGTAACTATTAAAAAAATCTAATTATAAGAATATTCAAAATTATTATTATTATAATAGTTTGAAAACTGTTATTATAAGAATTTTCACTACCGTTATTGTGAAAATTTTGTGACCCATTATTATATTAATTATTTTCATAAGTTCTAGAATATTTTTTTTTTAAATTTAAAAATATTCACCGAAAGACATCAGTGGTGGAGAACTTCAAAAATTATTATTATTATACTATTAGGAACCATTAACGATACTATTAGAAGTACAGAAAGAATTAAATGAAGATGTAAGGACAAATTTCCAAATCGAGTCAATTCGTAGTATTAGCTATTTCCATTGGACAAAACATTTAGGTTCTTTAAGTGTCATATTATACTCCGTGCTAAAGAAATTGAGCATCCGAGATTTCTCCTTATTGAAGTCTTCTCATCAACAATTCGAATGCTCATTTTTCCTATATGACTCGGTCTTTAAGTTTTGTTAGAGAAGCATTTTATAGGCTTCCTGGTTTTGTAAAACATAAATTACATTTTATTTTATTTTTCATAAATTTCTAAAGTCGTTCTAATGAGATCTTCTATCTCGTTCGAATGATTTTGTTCAAATAACTTCGAACGAGGTCCCTTGGGAGTTTTGCCTGAATTATCATTTGAATCTTCGTTTAAATGACATTTAGTCATATCGTTCGAACGAGACCAGTATATCGTTTGAACGACGACTATAATTTTTGAAAAATTCAATTTTTTAGTACTTTTCTGCACAACTTCCCTTGTCCATTACTTCCACTTTTGAAAATAAAAAGGAACTTGGGAAAAATAGGAAGCCGTCAACTTTAAACATTCAAGGAAAGAAAAAATTCTCTCAAGAAAATATTTCTAACATTTTTTTGATCTTTTTGGATAATGTTTTAAGAACTAAAACCCAGAATCATCTTCTCATACATGTGTCACTGATTGTGTGCAATGAACCTTCGCACGGGTTGGAGATGACATTTGGCTTTTTGTGGATACCAAGGCACATGAGGTGTTGTGTAACATGTTGTAGCTACACGCACTACGAACGGAGGATTTGAAGATGGCATCAGCGGGTCTTATTATGTCAAGTATGTAAGTCTTTTATCTCTTCTTGTAAAACCGTATTCATAGTGGATTTTGTCTAGGCCTGGCCGTCTGAGGTATTTCCCATTTGAGTTTTCCTCATATGTTGCGGCGTTGTGGTTGTCTACTTTCTATTTACGTATCAAATCATGCATGTTCACGTAGGGTTTAGTAACTAAGACTAAAATTTGTAAAGTATCAACCTGCTAGCCTAATTGTGTTTGTAATTTGTGCTGTGAATTTGAATCTCGGAGTGTATTTTATAAATTTTATCCTAAGCCATATAATCGAGCAATGTCAGATTGGTATCAAAGAAAATTTCTAAAAGTTATTTAGAGTAATCCTGGAGGTTATATGGAAGGATATTCGTCAAATAGGCTTCATATGTTTAGTGGAACAAATTATGCTTATTGGAAAGCATGTATGAGAACATGTTTGGCTTGCTGTTGAGAAAGGATTGTCCCCCAACCTTTTTAGTTGAGGAAGATACTATTTTAAAACCTGTAGAGGAATGGATTGAGGATGAGTTGAAATTGTGTAATTTTAATTCTAAAGGTTTAAATGTTTTATTTAGTATCGTTACCTCGGAGGAGTTTCGTCGCATCATGACATGTGAAACTTTAAAAGAGTCATGGGACATTCTTTAAGTTATGCATGAGGGAATGAGTGTGGTTAAGGCGTCTAAACTTCAAAATTTAACGACTTAATTTGAAAATATCACCATGAAAGAGAGTGAAACTTTCAATGATTTTTATGCCCGAATTTCCGAAATAGTTAATTGATGTTTCAACATTGTAAGGACACAAATTTCCAAGTGACTCCATATATAGTTTTGGCTGAATTCGGGACAAAACCATTTGAGTCATAGGTTAGTGTCCATGTTGTACCTATCAATCCTATAACGTGCTTGAAGAGTTGAAGATGTAGCAGACCAGTTTTTAAAGCTTCATCATTTCCCGTTTCTAGTGCCATGTTTCACATCATTAACATTTGAGGACTCCAAGTCTCCAAAGATATGAATGCATTAAATAAAAATATAGATACTTGGAATATTTTTATTGGGTGTATTTTATAAAGTTTTGTAAAAGCGACTTTATTTATCTCAGAAAATATTTTTAGAGCTTTTCATAAAAGTTTTGGACTTAAAAAGTTAAATTTTATATTTTCTGAAAATTCGCTCGAACGAACCTGGAATCTCATTCGAATGAAATTCCCATGTCGTTCGAACGACATTACTAACGAGACTGTGCTCTAATTCTCTATTTTCTCATTAAAAGTTTGATTCGAACAAAATTTTCAACGAAAATCTTTTTCGAATTCTCATTAGAAATATCGTGAGCCATCTGGTTCGAACATGGTCATTCGAACGAACTCAAAATGTCGTTCGAATGACATTTTAACGGAAACAGTTTTCTGACAGTTTTCTTTCCCACTTTCCCTCTTCTTGTCCCCACTACTTTTTGCCAGTTTTTAACGAGTTCATTGATTCGTATCAAATATTGCATATTTGCGCCCATTATCTTTATGCATTCTAGCGCTTTTACGGTCCTAAATGCCTATATTTATGCTCATTAACTAGACATCCATGGATTTTGATATATACATGTTTTGTAGGGGTTAATTGTGCTTTTGTAGGTATTGGAACGCTAAAAGTGAGGATCCGCTGCATTTCGGAGAAGTTTCATCACCGTATGCTAATTCAAGGTCATTTTAGTCAATTCAGATTTCTTATCCGGCTCATGGGAAGTCCACGGATGCATAGTTCGTTGAGTTAGCATCACGTGGTCGTAAACGGTGCGTCGTTTGGAGTTCGGACGAAGAAGTTAAGCCCGTTTCCGTTTTGGACCTTTTCCCCCTCTTCATGGACCAAAGGAGGCCTGAAAACAGAGTACCGGTCGACCGCGCCTAGGGGGACGATCGATCGCAGTTTCACATTTTGCCGTGGGATGGAGATATTAGGCTTTTGCCTTAGGGACCGTTCGACTGCACCCCTATGACCGGTCGACCGGTGATTGCAGATATTTTGTGCTCTTTCCTTTCTCTTTCCTTATTCCTTTACTTTTTCCCACTTACTATAAATACCCAATTATGTTATAAATATGAAATTATTCAGATTTAGATTAGATTTTAGAGAGACTTAGGTTAGGGTTTGGGTTTTTGAGAGTTTGGCTTTGATTCTTCTCGATTTGACACCCGATTGGGTTGTAAGTTACACTATTCATCTTCCCCACCATTTTAATATAGCTTGTTTTCCATTAATTCTTTCTTTCTAGATAATTTAAAAGCTTTGTTAATTAGTTTACATGGTTTGATTAATCACTTTCTAGGAAACTTTATCGCGTTTATTTACACGCTTTCTTTACTGTGTTTTTAACATGCTTTCTAGCTAATTTAAATTAGGTTGTGTTTGAATTAAACTCACTCGAGTTGATGCGTTGCTTTGCTTTGGTGATGGTGTTTATGGGTCTATTTAGAGTGCGCTATCCTAGTTATTGCGCCTAGGAGATTTGACTGGGCATATCATGTATGTCTCGTGCTTACGACCTTGCGTGCATAATTTTCGGGATATTTGTTGACGCCAAAATCTTATTAGGCTTTTATGATGATTTAGGGCGTGACAACATTGGTTTAATTAACTGTCGAAATGAGACGCGTTCTTAATAACTCGTCGACCCATGTAACCATTTTATACTAATTATCTCGGGTGAGGGATATTCGACGCAACTTATAGTTTTATTGCTTTGTTAATCTAGCTTTAAATACACTCGCCTAGATTAATATTTCCCTTTTTTGCATCTTTTTCCTTTTAGTTTGTAATCACCTTTTACACTTTTATTTCTGAATATTAAATCATATAAATTCTAGCAACTCGTCTCTGTGGATTTTCGATATCTGACTTACCACTATACTCACCTGTTCAGTGTAGTCGTAGTTTAGATTTTTGTATAGTTTAGGTGAGCAGAACATAAAATGACCGGCGCGTAGGTGACTCTTGCGCCACGGTAAAATCCGGCCTATCAAATGGCGCCGTTGCCGGGGACTAGTTTGTTTTAGACTTTATTTGATTTAGTATTTCATAGTATTTTCTTTCTATTTGTATTATTTTCTAATCTTTTACATGACTTGAATTTATCCCGCGCGCACCAAGTTTGTGGATTCCGCCACTTCGAGCCATTTTTGGGGTAAGCATGTCTTATTCCAATTCTTTCGGTAATCCTTGTTATAATCCTCAAAATTCTCCCAAACCTATGTCTTTCGGTGAATACTTAGAATCCCAAAAATTTACAAATTCAAATATTACTTTGGGCGAGTATAACGAAAGTAAAAATTTGGGTTATTGGAATTTTGATGATGATGATGATAATGATTTTGGGCCTTTACCTTCTTATAATAGGAATTTTGAAACGAATTCGAATAGTTTTCAAAATTCCTATAATAATGAGTTTTCGTTTAAGTCCGATGGTAATTTTTAAAGTTCCCATTTTCATGGATCCGCACCTCAACCTATGACCTTCGGTGAGGGTTTGCATATGTATGAAAATGAGAAAATTGAAAATCGTTATCGGAAAGAAAATCGTTGTTGGGAGCAAGACTTAGATTTATTCTTCGAATCCGACGATGAATTTTCTTCCAACACTTTCGAAGTCGAGGAATGTTTTGAACCAAATGAGGACTTTGTGCCTACTTTGGAACAAAGCATTGTCGACTTTTCCCATTTCATAATAGATATTGAAAGTGAGGATGAAAATGACATAATATCGATTTGCAATGAAATGATTTCTTCTTTGGCCCCCAAAGAAGAACATGTCATTGAAAATGATATTATTTCTTTCGAAACTCAATCTTTATGCGATGATGATTCATCTCATGAGTTTAAATTTCTTTCATCCCCATTTTCATTCTCTTTTATCACACCGTCTCAAGTACCCGATGATTCGGTTTCAAACTTTAATGTTTTAAACCTCTTCGCCGATGAGGAGTACTTGCTCGAGTCGCCCTCCACAATCGCATCTTTGCCTTTTTGTGCGCCGCCTCCCATTCCTACTTTAAAATCATTGGGAGGATATTCGGCTTTTCTCGGTCCCCATATGTTTTTGTCACCCGTTCAATCCAAACCCCCCATCATCCTACCAAAACTTTTAATTGGCGATGGTTCATTTCTTCCAACTTACACATGCCTTCCGTTGTGCAAACGGAATCCATATTTTTCGGAGGGCATGCTTGTAAGTGAGGGCACACCGGTTATCCTCCAAAGTCAAATCTTTTTCACGGTGGACCCTCACCTATTTAGACTTCTAGTGTAGAGTTAGTGTGAACCCTAAATAGTAGGTTGTATATAGTTAGATTTTTATTCTTTCTTTATTTTTATTTTTTCTTTCCTTTTTAATTTAGTTTAGTGTAATTAGTTAACTTTTTGTTATTTGTTTTTGCTTTGCTCGGTACTAACTTGTTTTGTAGATTCTTTGGACTTGTTCTTATATGGATCACTCCCATTTTGGGTAATATTTCTCTTTTTCTCTCTTTGACTTGGTTCTTAATTTACATTGAGGACAATGTCAAGTTTTAAGTTAGGGGGTGTGGGATATTCTATCCATTTCTTTATTTCGTCCATGTTTTTGCTCACATGTTAGTTACTTAGTATGCTTTTCTTAGAAAAATTAAAAACTTTCAAAAAGATTTTCTTTCTTTTTTCTCCTTTTTTGGGCATTTTGCCTTTGTTTCCGATGATAAATTTCAATAATTGCTCGATCCAATTGACAACTCAATGATGCATGTTCTCGATTTTAGAAGTTATTAGACTTTAGTCTCGATTATTGATATTGTGAATAACTTCATGAATTAAACTTTAATCCCATGAGCACATGCACTTTTCTTGCTATATTGATTTGGTTTAAGATTTTATAACTCGGTAATCTTTTGTTGCATTGTATATACTTACACCGAGTAAGCTTTGTAACTTTCGTCATTTGTGAGTGTATACACTATTCTTTCGTCTTTTAAAACGTTGAATTCGTCGGGAATCTCTTTATTCTTTCATTGGCCGTTCATTAATTGAGTTCATACTTGAAATGTGTTACTTGATCATGATTTTCATATATTGTTTTGACTTGAGAATTGCGTAAACCTTTTGAAATGATCATAGTCCATCTTTGTTATATCACCCATATTGACCTTGACCTCACCTTATATGTTTACCCTCGTCAACCCCTTTGAGCCTAAGTATAGCCTTTCATTTCATAACCCAAATCCCATAACCAACTCTAAATTGGAGTTTTAAACCATACATACACCTTCCATACCTTTGTTAGGAACGTTACTTGGGATTGAATGTTGTTTTTGTGTTGCGGTTGCAACTTAGGCATATGAGAGTGAAAAAAGTAAAGAAAAGAAAGAAGTGAAGAAAAAATGAAAAAGAGAAAGCAAAAAGCAAAAGAAAATAAAAGAGAAAAGGAAGAAAAGGAAGAAAATAAAGAAAAGAGAAAGTTGTAAATGTTGTGTATATAGTTCAATAAGCTTTGATTACTCTCCAATTGTTATATCTAATGCTCTTTTGGAATTTTTTTTCCAAATTTTGATATTGCCCGCACTATTTTCCATTATTCCAAGTTTTTCATTACGAACACTTTGAACCCATACATACATATCCTTCATTTCTTACCCTAGCCAAACCTACATTATAACCCTATACATGTTCTATGTGATCTTAGGTTGATGTAATTTAAAAGTTAAAATTGTTTTTATAATTTGTGAAAATGCATTTCGCCTCTTTTAGTGTGCGGTATCCTTTCATTGAGATTACATTTTTCATTTTATATATAGCGTTCTTCATTTGTGACATGTGTGCGGCCTAGTTTCCATTTACATTTACTCCTTATGCTTGCATGTTCCGTGTGTTACATCCCTATTTCAAGTGAATTCATTTGATGAGTGTAATGCCTGTGAGGATTGACTTTTATACATGCTTTGATATTTAGTATCCTTGTTATTTAAGTTTTTTCCAAATCACACTTTGCATGTGCTCTCCCCCTCCCACATTTTATGATTTCAATTCTATGAGGTGCATTCTATAATGTTAATGATTCAGACTTTTGTGTGAATACATTCACTTTGCTAATAATGCGTATGAAATCTTTTTCTCTTTTTTTTGTGCTTGTCGCATGTTGGGTTGGGCATATTTTGAGGTAACCATGTGATGTGTGTGGGTACCATCCCTGAAAACCCTCATGAGACGACACTCGTCCACTAGGATAACCTAGGGGTTTAACGGCTTATTGCATATGCTAAATGCAATCGTGATCCCTACTAAAGTGGCAATTATATTTTGATGCATATATACGTCTTGTACCGCCCTCTGTGGTCTGGTTTTGTTTGTTTCATTACTACGGACTAGCAATGTTTAAGTTAGGGGGTGTGATTCGTATCAAATATTACATATTTCCACCCGTTATCTTTATGCATTCTAGCGCTTTTACGGTCCTAAATTCCTATATTTATGCTCATTAACCAGACATCCGTGGATTTGGATTTATACATGTTTTGTAGGGGTTAATTGTGCTTTTGTAGGTATTGGAACACTAAAAGTGAGGATCCGTTGCATTTCGGAGAAGTTTCATCGCCGGATGCTAATTCAAGGGCATTAGTTAATTCACATTTCTTATCCGGCTCATGGGAAGTCCACGGATGCATAGTTCATTGAGTTAACATCGCGTGGTCGCAAACAGTGCGTCGTTTGTAGTTTGGATGAAGAAGTTAGGTCCGTTTCCGGTTTGGACCTTTTCCCCCTCTTCATGGACCAAAGGTGGCCTGAAAACAGAGTACCGGTCAACCGCGCCCAGGGGCGATTGACCGCAGTTTCACATTTTGTTGTGGGATGGAGACAGTAGGCTTTTTCCTTAGGGACCGGTCGATCGCGACCCTGCAACCGATCGACCGGTGATTGCAGATATTTTGTGCTCTTTCCTTTCTCTTTCCTTTTTCCTTTACTTTTTCCTACTTACTATAAATACCCATTTTTGTTGTAAATATGAAATTATTCAGATTTAGATTAGATTTTAGAGAGCCTTAGGTTAGGGTTTGGATTTTTAAGAGTTTGGATTTGATTCTTCTCAGTTTGACACCCGATTGAGTTGTAAGTTACACTATTCATCTTCCCTACCATTTTAATACAGCTTGTTTTCCATTAATTCTTTCTTTCTAGATAATTTACAAGCTTTGTTAATTAGGTTACATGCTTTGATTTAATCGCTTTCTAGGTAACTTTATTGTGTTTATTTACACGCTTTCTTTACTGCGTTTTTAACATGCTTTCTAGCTAAATTAAATTAGGTTGTGTTTGAATTGGACTCACTCGAGTTGACGCGTTGCTTTGCTTTGGTGATGGTGTTTACGGATCTATTTCGAGTGCATTGTCCTAGTTATTGTGCCTAGGAGATTTGACGGGGCATATCATTTATGTCCCGTGCTTACGACCTTGCGTGAGTAATTTCCGGGATATTTGTTGACGCCAAAATCTTATTAGGATTTTATGATGATTTAGGGCGTGACAACCCTTGGTTTAATTAACTGTCGAAACGAGATGCGTTCTTAATAACTCGTCGACCCATGTAACCATTTTATACTAATTAACTCGGGTGAGGGATATTCGACGCAACTTATAGTTTTATCGTTTTGTTAATCTAGCTTTAATTACACTCGCCTAGATTAATATTTCCGATTTTTACATCTTTTTCCTTTTAGTTTGTAATCACCTTTTACACTTTTATTTTAGAGTATTAAATCATATAAATTCTAGCAACTCGTCTCTGTGGATTTTCGATACCCGACTTACCGCTATACTCACCCGTTGAGTGTAGTCGTAGTTTAGGTTTTTGTATAGTTCAGGTGAGTCGAACATAAAACGACCGGCGCGTAGGTGACTCTTGCGCCGCGGCAAAACCCGACCTATCATTCATGACAACATTTTTCTTAGACTTTTGAAAATTCTTGGAGAGCCCTTTTTAGAGAAAATATTTCGAACCAAAAGTCCATTTTTCATGTGTTAAATTTAAAAGAAAAATTTCTATCAAACACATGTTTTTACACCCGCAGTTTGTTTAATCCAAGTTTCCATATATATATATATATATATATATATATATATACAATATATATCTTGCTTGGAGTTTGTTTGGCACCGCGTCATCTCTACCCCAATAAGTAGAAGTTTTGTTTTGCTTCTATATCCCAAAAAGGAAGAAATTGTTTTTTGCTGCGGCTTTCTCACATGGTGAAAGGAACCATATCTAGTTTACAGTTGTTGTGCCTCCATTGGTGGACTCCAAGATTACGGTGGGCTCCGGAGTTATCTACAAGGTAGAGGGTGAAGAGTGAAGGAAGCATTGGGGCTTGAAGGAGTCGAGTCAAGTGTTGTAAGTCTTCTTGTCGTTGTCTTTGAATACGTACTATACCTAGTGGATTTGTTAGGCAGGGTCGTTCGAGGTTTTTTCCATCTGCGTTTTCCTCGTACATCATGACGTAGTGTGATTGTGTTTATTTTTATCTTGAAAAATATCCTTAGATGCATGCCTAGGTAAATCAAGATAAAATTGGGTTTAAGTCTCACACTTGCTTAATTTGGTGCTAAAATTAGTTTGAATAAATTTAATTTAATTTAATACAAGTCAAAAGATTAATTTGGTAAAATTAATGTTAATTGAGTTTGACCTATATTGAAATTTGAATAAATTATTGTTAGGCAAATTTTAGGACTTGGGTTAAGTTGATTTTGTGTTAAAAGTAAAATTCACATATTTTGTTTAGTTAAATTTAAATTGGAAGAAATTAAAATTTGAAGTTTGTTTTTGTTTTTGTTAAAATTTGAATTGAAATTTTAGTTTGGTAATTACTTCAACCATTATATTCCGCATTTGGAATTTTGAGAATTTAAAATTTGGGGGCTTTCGCACCAACAAACTTAGGTGATAAGATCCTTGAAAATCGTGTAGTCAAGAAGATTCTTAGATCTCTCCCTAGTTGATTCAATACTAAAGTCAATATTCTTAATTGTTTAGGTGAATTAAATTCATTAAACTCGAAAAGTTTATAGGTGATCTCCAAACATATGAGTTACAAATGTTTCCTAAAGATAACAAGAAGAAAGTGAGAAGGCTAGGATGGTTTGAATAAACACAAGTTAAATTTATTTCAATTTTTCCAATTTTAAAGATTGAACTTTTAAATAAAATTCTCCCAATTAAACTTAGCACCAATTAAATCATTCTTGAGAAAACCGATTTCCCAAATTTTATCTTTTTATTCTAAACATGCATCTAGGTGATAGTAGGTAAAATAAAAAAAAATCAATCCACAATACACCGATGTATGAGGAAACCACTAAGGTAAAACACCTCGAATGTCCCGGGCCAGACAACCACTATGATACGGAAATTGAAAAGAGATATAGTCTTACACAACGACTCGACTCCACAAGCCTTGGCGCCTCTTCTCCTCTTAGACCATTCCTCCACGATGCAATGTAGGAGTCAACTTATGCCAGGTCCACAACACACGATTCCATGTGCATCTCGCTATCCAACGATGTAGTTCGAAAATAGAAACCGTCTACGATTCGAAATACGAAATCCACCGCTTCTTCATCACAATCAGCACGTACGGAGTCCATCGCACAAAAATAGTTCTTGTAAAAGATGCAGAATCATTTTCACAAACAAGTTCTTAAAAATTCTGAGTCTGCAATTCCTTAAATAGGAAAACATAATTTTTGAGGAGACATAGGATCGTTCGAATGAAAATTCACAATATTTCTAATAAGATTATCATGACATTTGAAATAAGTTGATCTTGCTTCTAAGTACCCATAAAAAATAAATACAGTACGCCCTCGTTCAATGTTCGTTTGATGCATACTTCGAACAAGTTAGATATGCCGTTCGAATAAGAGTAAAATATCGTTTGAACAACATCAGCGAATCTTTAAGACTCCATCTTCGGATAAACTCAGAAAAAAATATTTTCAAGAAATTAAGCTCCAAACGTGTTTTAAATAAAACAAACACCCTTATAAAATCCCAAGGACTCATAAACTATATACATTCATACATGTGATACGCTCGATATACGTAAAGACAAACATGGCGCGATAAACACGGCTTGACATATCCAGTCTTTAAAGCTTGGCCACTACGTCTTCATAAAACAATGTCATAGGCTCATGGGATCATCAACTCAAAGTTTATCTAATGACTCAAACATTTTGTCTTTAATAATGCTAATTACATACAAATTGACTCTATTGGAAATTTGTCCTTACAAATCTCCCCCTTTGGTTATTCCAGGAAAAAAACAAACAAAAATGCCTTGTACTGTCAAGCTCTCTAAAAATACTCAATCCCTAATCCCAAAAAGGAAAAAGTACAGATGCTTGACAGACACGCAAACATGAATAGCTTTGATTTGCTTGCAAACTTTGTCGTATCCTGTAAACCTACACACTCAAACACGCCTTCAAATGCAAAGAGAATATAACATGTATAAATTCGCAAATGAATAAACATCTAAGAATGTCTAAACAATCCCAACCTAGGTAAGACGTGTTCTCCTAAGATAAAGATACCCTAATCATGAAAGATGTCATTTCTCCCCCTTTTGTTGAGGAATAAACAAAATAGATATCATAATTAATTACTCACCAAAACCAAATCTTCCCCTAAATATGTGATCGTGAGATACCTCTAGGGATATGGGAATAAGTCATGCAACGGTGTAAAGTGTAGCAAACACGCAATATGTCAACTCAAGCATAAATAATCTAAAAGCTCAAGCATGTGATAAATATGGACTAAATGTAAACCGCAAAGTCTCAAAACTCAATACCATATATAATATATGAAAAATATACCAAAAAAAATCCAGCACATATATATAGGTATAAATAACCACAAAACACATAAGCTCTACACACTAACATAATATCGATGTGTCTAAATATGTGGAATGGAATGAATGGGCGTGAACTAGATACAAATGAATTATAATCCAAACACTCAAATATGTTCAAGAAGTTCTAATTGGTCGTAAAACTTTATCAACTAAGATTTATCCTCAAGTGACAAGATAAAGTGAACATAATGAACAAACAAGGACAATGCACACATGTCTAGAATATTGATGATTCTATAGATCAATAGTGACATGACAAAATGAACATAACTAGGATTCATTGTGCAAACCCGTTGATCTTCAACAATGTTTTTTTTTTGGATAATAGGGACAAGGTCCCACTAATTTATTTCATACTGGAAAGAAATGAATCGAAACTTATAAGAAAGAAGGATGACTTTATAAATAGCCACCTTTACAATAAACATAAAAACCTATGAGAATCTAAAGTTTGGGAGACCCTAAGCATCTAAATTAATGAGACCTTTTAAATCTTTAGGAAAGTCATCTAAAGATGACGATGTAAGATGTATTTGAGATGAAACTCCATGATTAGACAAAAAATCTTCACACTTATTACCTTCTCTAAGAATATGACAGAATTTCACCTTTCGATTATGAGATTTGGCTTTAATCTTGGCAATAAAAGGCACTATACTCCATGGGCACTTCATTTGCTTATTCAGCACTTTAATAACAATTTAAGAATCTAATTCCATAATTAGACCTTCATTGATAAAGGAATAACATAAATTAATGGCTTGAAGTACTGATAAATCTTCTGCTATTATGTTCGAACCAACACCAAAAATAAAAGCAAAAGCTGTAATTAACTTTCCTTTAGAATTTCTTAAAACTCCACCTCCTCCCATAGGTCCCGAATTGTCTTTACAACTTCCATCAACATTAATTTTGAACCAATTATCTTAAGGAGGTATCCAATGAACAAGTCTGATCAACTGAATTGGCGATTGTTGAATCATACTAGAGTAGAGGTTTAAATCAAGATGTAATTTTAAAAGGGAATGTATGTCCATTATGGATCTCTTTGCCTTAATTTTATCATTCTCGAACTTCCATTTGTTTATATCCTTCCACATCCCCCAAAAAATAAAGGCAGGAATGAATTTTAAAAACTTACCCCACATCGAGTTGTTAGAGCTAGTCCACCAAGAAATGAGTCTACCTCTGATAGAATTATTTAAGATCTTAATCCCACATAAATCCTCAAAATGATTCCAAATAACTCTAAAAAAATCACTCTGGCAAAACAGGTGCTCTGCAGATTCAACGTTCGGGCTAAGGCAACAACCACATTTTGAAGGGCACCTGATGCTAATTCTTATGATAGTCGTGTCCATTGGAAGGCAATCTCGTAGAAGTCGTATTAGGAAAAATGAAATTTTAGATGGAATCATCTTATTCCAAATGAAAGTGGAAATCCAGGAATGAGTTTTAGCCTTTCTAATAATATTCCATGCTGAGCTCAGATGAAAAGAACCATCATAAGAAGGCATCCACACTAGCTTATCACCATCATTATTCCCCATGACCTCCACTTTAGAACATATGGTAATTAAATTCTGAGGTAACAAACTATTTATTTTGCTATAATACCATTCTCCATTACAATCTAGCAGCTCCGAGATTATTAGAGATTCTTAGATACCTGTTGAATCAAAGGAATCAATACCGGTCCAGTTATCCCATTTTTGCATTTATATTCCCCTTACCAATGATCCATTTACTATTTTTCTCATCCATCTCTCTATGAGAAACCATTCTTCTCCAGGTATGAGATCCCCTTGAGGCCTTTTCTACCATAAAATGATTAATTCTTTAAACCCAACACCACCTTCCTCAGTTTTGCAGCATAGATCCTTCCACGCTATCCAGTGGAATTTGTTTCTATCTTCCTTTGATCCCCATAAGAAATTAGCCATTAGTTTTTCAATGATAGCTAATACTTTCTTTGCAGGTTGCATTGCAGCTAGCGTATAAACAGGTATAGATTGGAGCACATGTTTGATGAGGGTAATCTTGCCCCCACTGAGAGAAGCTTAGCCTTCCATCCACCCAATTTACTTCTGATCTTAGCAATTAGACCTTCAAAAATAGAGCATTTCATCCTTCCTACAAAAATAGGGCATCCCAGGTACACTGATATGAGTTTTTTAATGGGAAACTGCATAATCTCAGATATTTCCTTCGATTTAGGCTTGATGATCAGCTTGGAATAGAAAATAGCACTCTTTGACTTGTTAACTTCTTGTCCAGAAATTGCTTCATATCTGTTCAACACCTTCTTCACGTGTTTGATGTCTTTAATACTCCCAGAAGAGAATATAGTTAAGTCATCTGCATAGGCAAGGTGAGAGACCATAGGACAATTGATTGGGTGTTTATATTTAGTACTTTTAGAGGACTAGAAAGCTTTATCAGATTCCTGCTAAGAACTTCAGCACATATGATAAATACTGCAGGAGATAAAGGATCTCCTTGCCTTAATCCCTTGAATGATTTGAAGAAACCACATGCATCCCCATTGATCATAACTGAAAAAAATTGTTAGAAATAATTCTCCAGATAAAATCTAGCCATACCTCATTGAAGCCGGATTTCCTCATGACTTTAATCAATAATAGCCAAGAGATCTTGTCATAAGCTGTTTGCATGTCAATCTTCATAACTACATTGCTTCCTTAATTATTTGAGTTGATTTTTGATATCATCTCTTGAGATAATAGAATATTATTCACGATGCCTCTATCTTTAACAAAAGCACTTTGGTTTGGAGATATTATTTTTGGGAGGATAGATGATAGCCTAGTTTCTAGAATTTTGGAGATGATTTTGCTAAAAAAAATACATAAGCTTATAGGTCTGAATTCTGAATATGATTCTGGATTTTCATTTTTGGGGATTAGAATTATGATAGTGGATGTGAAGAATTTAGGAATGTCCAAACCATTAAAAAAACCATCTACAGCTTTACATACATCCACACAGATAATATCCCAAGCTAAAGTGAAAAATTTCCCAGTAAAGCCATCCATACCTGAAGCACTATCCCCATTTAGACCCCAAATTGCATCTTTTATCTCCTCCATAGAAGGCTTATTAGTAAGCATATCATTGTCTTCATCATTAATGAGGCCAGGGATTACATCCATATATTCCTCATCATCAGGTCTAATCACTTCCATACCAAGTAAAGACTGAAAAAATTTCAGACCTTCACTTTTAATCATCTTTTGATCCTCAATCTAATCACCTTCAACATTTTTTATATTATGAATGTAGCTCTTTTGTCTTTGGACTTGAACTGACTTATGGAAAAATTTCGAGTTTGTCTCTCCTTCTTTAGCCCACTTGAAATTGTACTTTTGTCTCCAAAATTGTTCCTCCATTTTAAGCTGGTAAGCCAGATGGGCTTGGCATTTATTCATCTCCTCCCTTTTAGAGTGGTTGGGATCACTCTCAAACAACATTTCACTTCTAAGGGTTGCATCCTCAACATCTATAGTTTTCTGAAATATATTTCCAAAATTTTCTTTATTCCATCCTCTAAGATCTGCTTTGATCTTCTTCAAATTATTTGTAAGACAAACCATTGGGTTACCACTGGTGTAATTACTCTAAGTTGCTTTAATGAATGAAAGGTAAGAAGGGTGAGAATCCCAAAAATTCTGAAAAACAAATCTTATGGGGTGATTATCAAGATCAGTAGACAGGGAGAGCCACATTGGAGAGTGGTCTGAAGAAGTTTTGCTTAGGTGATCAACAACAATCTTTGAAAATAGAAATTTACCATTGACATTCATCAAAATTTGATCAATCCTTTCCCATATGGCTCCATTTACGTCCCTTCTATTCTACCAGGTGAATCGAGCTCCCAAGAAGCCTAGATCAATCAAACCATTTGTGTCCATACATCAGTTAAAATCTTCAACAGCATTGCTATCAAATGGAAGGCCTCCAATCTTGTCAATTGATCTTCAACTAAATACCCTTAAAATATAAACAATATAACACGTTTTTATATTCTCAATTCCTTCAAAGTGATTTCTATTCAAAGATCAAACAAACTAAGTTGGCCCCTTTTTGGATTTTTTTCGGTTTTTATTGCCTTCAATCTTTTTATTGGGATCTTGCCAACGGTGGCTTTCCCGCAAAGGATATTTGCTCCTTTCATAGCCCTTTCCCTCACACTCTCATAATTTTCAAAAACTAGTCAAATAAATGCTCACGGGCAACGGTTCTTAGATGCACAAATCCCCCATAGTCACAAAACTTGTAGATGACAAGATTGATGGGAGAACATATCATAAAGCTCAAATATACATGTGAAGTTAAGATTCAAAAAGCTCGTGCATGTTTGTGCAGAGGCATATAAAAAGTTTAATCCATATAGAAAATCAAGGTCGAAACAACTCCATAAATATGGTTAACAACAATATAAGAATCTAAAATCATAACCAAATGTCCAGTCACATAGAGAGTACGGAATGAATTGGATTCAAAAACACCAATATGCCACACCAAATGTATAAAACTAAAATACACAAAACACAAAAATATTTTTTTATTTTTCAATGACTTAATAAAAGAAAAATATAAGACAAAATATACACATGTCATAACACTAGTAAGCATATATCACGAAGCACAATGGGAGTATGACAAACAAACCATGCAAGCTATCAACGATAAGATATAGCATGTGAAGTATCATGTGCAAGCATGTGAGAATCAATCAATCTGACATTTAACATCTCCAAAATAGATTTCCTATCCCAAACAGGTGTATACCTAACTCGACGGGTTTCGAGAACCGACGGGAGACTATACTTAAACTTCCTAGGAGCATTCTAAAGGTCGTAGCAAAAACATCTAAGGTGACCTTCCCTACCATAATGTGAACATGTGAAAGTGCGAGGAATGTTACCTGTGGGTTGAACTTTCCAAACATCCTTAAATTTGGTGAACCTCTAAAATAACAAAGATCTTGTCTTTGGAAACGGAAGCATTAGAACAAGATAAGTCATTACCATTACTACTAACACTACTCGAGTCTTTTAAAACATTTTTTAACTTCAAACAGTAGACTCAAGAAAAGAATTTGACTCTTCTAATTTTAGGGACTCCTTATTCATATTTTCAATAATTCCTAGAAGGTTATCTCCCCCCCACCCAATGTGAGTAAACATAACCCTAAGAGCCTTCTTGCGTGCCTTAAAATCATTAATCAAATTATTATTTTCCTCATTAGCACAAACACAAACCCTAAAATTTTTAGATTCTTCTAAATATTTCTCTAAAATTCGGACTCTATTCTCACTCTCTCTCTTGGATAATTCTAAAGATTGTAAGACAATGTCCAAGGCAACAAGCTTATCCAAAAAAGATATATTTGAGTTTGAACCGTTTGTAAATGTTCCATAACAGATCTAAACCTACTATTTTCTTTTTCCAAAACATTAATTCTTTTTGCAAACTTCAAATTCAAAAGATCTAATTTTTTTTATTATGGTCAAGAAGCTTAGAAAACTCATCTCGATTAACAACGTCATCATTATTATTAGAATCCATCGTGAAAAAAGTAGGAGTGAGAAACACAAAAAAACACCCCAAACAACACTAAACATGATCTACACAATAACTTAGTGCAATATGCCATAATACCAATTTGATTACTCTAGGATGGTTCAAATAAACACAAGTTCAATTTATTTGAATTTTTCTAATTTTAAAGATTGAACTTTTAAACAAAATTCTTCGAGTTAAACTTAGAACCAATTAAACTGTCCTAGAGAAAACGGATTTACCAAATTTTATCTTTTTATCCTAAACATGCATCTAGGTGATAGGAGATAAAATAAATTAAATCAATCACAAGATGCCGATGTACGAAGAAATCAATAAGGGAAAAACATCAGACGGCCCAGGCCAGACAATCACTATGATACAGAAATTACAAAGAGAGATATAGTCTTACATAATGACTCGACTCCACAAGCCTTGATGCCTCTTATCCTCTTAGACCATTCATCCACAGTGCAACGTAGGAGTCCACCTACACCAGGTCCATAGAACATGATTCCACGTGCACTTCGATATCCACTGATATAGCTCAGCAACCGTCTACGATTTGAAACATGAAATCCACCACTTCTTCATTGCAATCAGCATGTACAGAGACCACCGCATGAAAACAGTTCTTCTAATAATGGAAGAAACAAACTAGTTGCCCAAAAAAGATCTCAAAGTATATTATTTATGAATCTTGGATCTTGTATAACAAAGGGGGAAACTTTGGGAGTTGAAACTCTTGTAAAAGATACAAAATCATATTCGCAAAAGAATTCTTAAACATTGAGTTTGAAATGCCTTAAATAGGAAAACATAATTTTTGAGACGACGTAGGATCGTTTGAATGAAAATTCACTATCATTATAATGATATTATCATCTCGCTCGAACGAAATTGATCTCGCTTCTAACGACCCATAAAAAATAAATATAGTACGCCACTGTTCGATGTTCGTTTGATGCATACTTCAAACGAGTTAGACAAGTCGTTCGAACGAGAGTAAGATCTATTTTTAACAAGATCACCGAAACTTTAAAACTCCACCTTCAGATAAACTCAGGAAAAAATATTTTTGAAAAATTATGTTCCAAATGTTTTTAAATCAAACAAACACCCTTATAAAATACCAAGGACTCATAAACAATATACATTCATACCTGTGAGATCTTCGGTATACGTGAAGACAAACATGGCACGGTAAACACGGCTTGACATATCTAGTCTTTGAAGCTTAACCACTACGTCTTCGTTAAATAACGTCATAGGCTCATGGGATCATCAAATCAAAGTTTATCATATGACTCAAACGTTTAGTCCGGAATAATGCTAATTACGTACAAATCGACTCTATTGGAAATTTTTCCATAGAGAAAGATAAGGGAGTTACTCTAAAAGTTAAAAAGTAAGAAGTGTCTGAATTCGATGAGTCCGGAATGGATCCTAATAATATGGCCTTATTTGCTAAAAAATTCAAAAAGTTTCTCAAGTTTATAAAGCAAAACTCAAAATTTGATAAACCTAAATTTGAGATAAATAAAAACAAGGCAAGTAGAAGTTCTAATGATCAGGATCAAAAGAAATTTAAAATTGAGAACTATAAAAGAGATAACTTTAAAAAGGATGATTCAAAAATATTTTTTGAGTGAGAGGGATAAGGTTATAGAGCGTATGAGTGCCCCACTGAGATTAAGAGACCGGGTAAGGATAAAGCCATTTATAATGCCACTATTAGTGATAGTGACAATGAGTCTAAATACTCTGATGACTCTGTTCCTTTTGGAACTACTTCAACGTATCTATGGCGAGTCATTCTATCTCTTCAAGTATGTCACATCCTAGTGTTGACATTTTTGAGCATGAAAAACTCGAAAAGTTGTATCCAATCACTCACAAGGTAGTGATTTTATTGGAAGTGAGAGTGACGTTGATGAAAGTGATTTGTAATCTGCCTATTCTGAGTTATACGTCAAGTCTGTACGAATTCAAAAGATTAATAAAAGAATAACTTTTAAGGCGTTGACATTAGAAAACGATTTGAAAGTCCTGAAGGAGAAGGATGCTTTAGTTAGTCAACTTGAGGCGATTAAGATTTCTCATTCTGAGAAACTTATTTTCGTAGGTAAGAAAAGAGTGATTTGACTGATTCTTTAGGTCATGTTACCAAAGATATTCATGAATCCTTGGAGATTTGAAAAACACTTGAAGAAATAATTGTCAAACTTGTGAAAGATCTCGAGGCCTCTCAGAAAGTCAAAGTCCTAATTGAGGATAAGTTCAAGAGAATGGGGAAGTTATTTCTCGAACCAGTCCTAGGTTATAAGGAGAAAAGATATCAAGAGAAAACAGATATATGATATGAAGAGGGTGAGTCTTCCAATGTTAAATCCTAACCTTTAGCAAAGTTTTTTACCAAAAAAACCATCCTAAACCTAACCCACCTAAGAGAAATATACCTAAGAAACCTATGAAGGTGACTCCAAATAAACCCTATGTTTGCACCTTTTGCAACAAAAGGGGTCATCTTAGAGATTTTTGTTACAAGCTTGGGAGGAATTATAATCTCCCTAATCCTACGTCACACTATTGCCACTTGTCTAGCCTTAAAAAAAAGTTGAGTATCTAGTCAACACATCTAAAGGTTTAATGGAAGAGTTTCTAAGGTTGTCTATGCCCCAAAGAAATTATCCCAACCAAAATACTAGAAATATATTGGGAAGAACACTAAGAACAAAACTCATGCTTGGGTTGCAAAAGGAAAGACCAAGAAGGCATTAGTTGTTCATGTAGCTTTAAAGGCTCAAAATTCCTCCCAATGTTATTTTGATAGTGGATGCTCCAGACACATGACAAGTGATAGATATCTTATTACCACTCTTGAGGATCACAAGGATGGTAAGGCCACCTTTGGCGATGGGAGTAAATCAAGAATTATGGGAAGAGGCACAATTGATGTTTTTGGTTTCCCAAAACTAATTTGATAAGCATTAGTTAATTATATGACAAAAACCTAGCAGTTAAGTGTAATACCCCGTATTTTTATGATATTTATTTATGGGATTAATTGAATTAAATGAGTATTAATTGGAAATTAATCCGGATAAAAATACTAGCGAGATGCGAGTTGGTATTTGATATTAATGAGTATATATGGCTATAAATGAATATTGAACTATGAAACTTGTCGTGAGATTGATATACGATAATTTGGGAAATTTAGTTGAGACGCGTGTGACAGTCGCGTCAGGAATATTATTACTTAATTAAAAAGTGAATTTTATTTCTATTAATCGTATGGTCGTTTTGAGTGCGCCAACGCGTTCTAAAGGGTTGAAATAGTCAGAAAACACTAGCCGGGGATTTAGTTTGGGTCCCGGGGCATTTTTAGGCCATATCGGCAACGTATAAGGGTAGTTTGGTAATTTTGGATTTTTGGGAATTAAAACCCACGAAAATTAGAAATTAATATCTGATTTGGCAATTACCCACTAAACCCACTAATAACCTAATGGGCTACGGAGGTTATTGAAATTAGTTCCAAAAGAGTTCCTAAGGAAAACCCTAGCCACCATTGTCACTTTGGAGAAGAAGGATTGTAGAGAGAGAAGATAGGAGAATTCTGCAGAAAGTGAGAGAGAATCATCCCTCAGATCGACATCAAAATCAGAGATATGCATAAGGCAAGTGGTTTAATTTCGTTTATTACAAAGAATGTTTCTTCCATGCGTAGGAAATTGACAAAATTTGTATTGTTCTTAGGAGTTTGATAAAAATCCATTTATTGGAATTAGAAATTTATATTTTGATCAAAGGATTGCATGTAGAATTGTGTTAGCAGGATTATTCTGATGGATATACACCGTGTTCATAACAAAAACGGATTTAATTATACACATTGGTGATTTTAAAATTTTAGGGTTCATGTTCATGTGATTTCGGGATAAATGAAGGGATTTGAGGATTCAATGATGTTTAGGAAGAATTGACCCTATATAAATGTAAATGTATGACCTAAGTATGTTTAGGAATGATTAGAACCCATGAACAGTTGTTGGATGATGTTTAGATGAGTTTGGAGAGGAAGAAAAGTTGGAAAAACGATATAGGGAAAATCTGGGCTCGAATCTGGCCACTCGTTAGAAGACCTGCCCAGGTCGTTCCAACGAGCTTCTAACGAGTTAACAGTTTGACTTCTAACGAGAGGGATGTTCGTTCGATGACTTTCGTTCGAACGAGATCTCGTTAGAAGGCCTAGTTCGTTCGAACGAACTCTCGTTCGAACAGACTCGTTCGAACGAGACTTCTAATGAGTTGACAGTTTAGGCTTTTTAGCCTGTTTTGATTTTGCGTGTCCCGTAACCTTGTTTAATGGTAGAGATAACATTCCCATGATGATAAATTGATATAGTAGGGACATTTGAGATACATAGAGGAGTAAAACCTATAAGTGTAATTCGAACCAAATGGAAATTATGGATTAGGACGTGAGTGTCTATTACGACGTGAGAACAATTAATGGCTTGTATAATTGTATCAATCGGGAATATGTAAATGGTGTAACATTATACGTAGGTACGAGAATGAGAAGTGTACCACATATAAGTTATGGTGATTACTAAGATGTGTGCTTACTTAGTACATGTATATGATTTTGTGTATGACATACCTACCATACTTGCTATCATGGGAGGTTTATGTTCGCTTAGGGCCCTCTAATCCTTGTGTTGCCCGGATTTAGATTGGTACCTCGATGAACATAGGTCAGAGAAGGACTTATTGGGATATTAATAAGTCTGCTCATCGTGGGAGCGTAGGTATGTGCGTGACCCATGTGATGTGACTGTGTTCGCCTCCATTGTTTGTGATGTTGTTATCTGAGAACGATTCCTGAGATATTCGGAATGCGTGATCCTTATATACGTGATGTACCGGGATGGATAGCAGAGTATGTGTGCACCGCAACCTAGTCACGGGGTGCTTGTATTGTATATTTATGATGTGAATAATATACACTAAATTAATGGGAACTTTCATGTTGGTATTGTGAATATAATTATGGCAATGTTTTGAGAAAACATAATGGGTTAACCGATAGTGAATTGTATTACTAATTGAGAATCTGAGTTTAAGTAAAGCCTTCTATTTATTTGATAACTCTAGAATGTAATATGGGAATCGAGTAGTAAGGGGTAGAACTTATTACAGTTTGGTTAGATATGTATGTAATCTAGATGGGTACGGTACGTTAGGAGTGCACATGTAGTCGAGAGGTGAGAATTTTATGTGAGTGCACGTCCTAACATGTATTTTGCATTTAATGTTTTTAATGATATTAAAACACTTGCTGTTTTTAAAATAATTTCCACTTTCGCGCTTTGACCCATTTTCTTTCAAATCTATTTTTGTAAAAACCATTTTAGGTGCCCAGCCACAAGGACACCATGCTTAGGATCCTCATTCAGGTGACTAGCTGTAGCTGTTTGTGGAAGTTACAGGACTTTTCTTGTAGACGCTTCATCTATCTCGACTCTATATTCAGCATTTATCAGTTGTAGGGCATGTCGCCCATTTCTTTTAGAGACATTTCATTTACTTCGGTTATTCAGACTTTTGGCACGTAATTAATTCAGGATTCAGACATGTCATATTATTTTTAGTTGTGGGATTGTTGTGAGGAGTTTTCCTCCGGACTTATTACTATTTGTTGGTTATTTCATTACTTCGTTATGGTGAATGGATTATGTTGTTCTTCCATTATTCTTTTATTGCTTGTTAATCAGACTTAACTTAAAATTTGGCAACTTACTTTTTAAATACTAGGTGGTTAGTAATCATTAAAATGTTTTCGACAGTGATGCTATTAACTGGACCAACTTGGCATTTTGTATTAATTTAATAAAGGAGTAGCTACCTGGTATTTAATTAGTCGGGGTGTCACAGGTGGTATCAGAGCATCAGGTTCTAGTGTCTTTTAGGATCTGTACGGCTTATTATGTTTCCGCTGAGCTTTCTTTGATGTAGAGCCCTATATTTTAGGACTGTTGTATTCTTTTGTATATGCTACGTTCTTCAGCTATTCTGAGTTTATAACTGCGAACTTATAGACTTTATTCTTGTTTCAGAATGCCTCCATGACATGCACAAAGGATTCCCAGGGATGCAATGCCATAACCACAGCCCGCACCAGTTCAGGGCACGATGAACGCCGCCGAGGTTGTAGCCATTGTGGCCCAGGCGGTAAATGCCGCACTAGCTGTAGTTCAGCAGGTACCACCTCAGGCACTGGTAGCCGTGCTAGTTCAGGCACATGCATTCTCGTCTACTTGGGAACGTGTACGTGATGCTTTTCAGAAAGCACACCCTCTGAAGTTTGCAGGTAGCTCCGATGTTGTGGTATCTATTCAGTGGAGGAAGGACATTCAATGGCACTTGAGGATGTATGAGTGCACCGATGTCTGGAAGCAGATACTAGCTACCTTTAAGCTAGTGGGGTCTGCACTGCAGTGGTGGGAGTCTATTACCACCGTGGAGGATAGAGATACTCTCACTATTCAGGAGTTTTGGGTGTTGTTTGACCGCAAATACTTTCCGTCAGCTGTTCACACGGAGATGAGAAGGAAGTTGATGACCCTTAGACAGGAGGGTAAGACTGTGGCCGAGTATGAGGCCGAATTCACTAATCTTCTGAACATTGTTTCGGATGAGATACCGACTGAGGAGAAGAAGATACATAAATTTATAGACGGGTTGACTTGGAGAATCCGTCAGCATTTGTTGGGGAACCTATCGTTGTCCACTTACTCTGATGTGGTTAACGCTGCACTGTTACACTGCCAGGATCATCGCTTTCACATGGATGAGGGCAAGAGATCGGGAGAGTCCAGCCATCAAGGCAGGACTGGAGGACATGGTTCCAGTGGGGCACAATCGGTTCAGGGGCAGAGACAGGGTGACCAGCAAGGGGATCAAAAGAGGTTCAGGTCGGGAAATTCCAGGCACGGACAGGGAGGTTTCCGACAGGGCCGTCAGGGTCCGAACGGCCATCAGAACCACTAGGGTCATAATGGTCAACGGCAGTTTCAGCAGGGCCAACAGGGCCAGTGGAGGAACGGTAACGGCCACCAGGGCCGGGGGAAGCAGGGACAGAGAGGGGGGAACTTCCTGGGGAAGTGTTTCATTTGTGGCCAGACTGGCCATAAATGCCAGGACTGTCCTGATAGGGGAAGGGCCCTGCAGCAGCAGCAGGGTGCTCGACATGAGCCATAGAGGCCACTTTTTCCACCTGCCCTCCCTGCTCCAGCCCAGGTACCAGCACTACCAGCCATTCCAGCAGTTCCTATGCAGCAGGGGCAGTTACAATATGGATGTGTCTATAACGTCCACCAGGCAGAAGCTCCACAGGCACCACCCACGATTGAGGGTATGTTTCCTATCCATGGTACTATGGGTCGGGTCTTGTTTGATACGGGGGAAATGCATTATTTTATTGTTACACATTTTGCGAAAGCCTTAGGGTTGTTAGCCACAGTAGAGAGTACAATGACGTGTGTAGACTCACCATTGGGGAGTGGGTCACTTATTTTCTTTATATGCCGGGGAGTGGGGGTAGAGATTGGTAGTTTGGTATTACCTGCAAACATGTTGGTATTAGATATGCATATGCACGATGTGATTATCGGTATGGATTGGTTCGCAGACTATAGAGCCATGATTGATTGCTTCGGTGGGAGCATTGTTTTTGCCATTCCGGGGCAAGAGATGTTTGTAGTGGAGATGCCTCTCCCAGAGGGAGGCTCGACCGCTCATTTGTATTACATACAGGAGGATACCTCTAAGGAGGTTGTGATTCCTTTAGATTCGATCCCAGTTGTCAGGGAGTATTCTGATGTGTTTCAGGAGATACCAGGCCTACCCCCCAGTCGAGAGATAGACTTTGTGATAGACTTATTGGCAGATACGAGACCTATAGCACACGCGCCATATCGTATGGATCCAGCTGAGATGAGGGAGTTACGGGATCAGATTGAGCAGTTGTTGGGTCAGGGGTTTATACGGAGGAGTACATCACCGTGGGGTGCCCCTGTGTTGTTCGTGAAGAAGAGAGATGGTTCACTGAGATTGTGTGTGGACTACCGAGAGTTGAACAAGGTCACGATACGAAATAAGTATCCGTTGCCTCGAATCGATGACCTATTCGACCAGTTGAGAGGAGCTTCTTTCTTCTCCAAAATTTATTTACGATCGGGATACCATCAGTTGCATATCAGGGAAGAGGATGTCTCGAAGATTGCATTCTTAACGAGATATGGTTCTTACGAGTTTCGGGTTATGCCTTTTTGTTTGACCAATGCTCCAGCCGTGTTTATGGACTTGATGAATAGGGTGTTCAGGGATTTCCTAGACCAGTTTGTCATTGTCTTCATCGATGATATTCTGGTTTACTCCCAGACAGAGGAGGAGCACGCCGAGCATTTGAGGCAAGTTTTACAGACGCTACGTCAGAACGAGCTGTATGAAAAATATGAGAAGTGCGGCTTTTGGCTGAAGGAGGTCCAGTTTTTGGGACACATTATTTCCGACCGGGGGATATCTGTTGATCCGGGGAAGGTATCTGCGGTGAGGGAGTGGGGACAGCCCATGACACAGACAGAGATCCATAGTTTCTTGGGTCTAGCGGGATACTACAGGAGGTTCATTCGAGGATTTTCGAAGATAGCGGGTCCTTTGACACATCTGACTCGTAAGGGTGTGCCATTCATCTGGAGTGATGCCTGTCAGTTGGCATTTGACGAGTTAAAGGATAAGTTGACCTCAGCACCTGTGTTAGCATTTCCGAGACCGAGAGTTGAGTATCTAGTCTACACCGATGCGTGCTTACAAGGACTTGGAGGTGTATTGCAGCAGGGGAGTCAGGCCATAGCTTATGCTTCCCGTAAGTTAAAGCCTCACAAGAAGAATTACCCCACCCATGACTTGGAGTTGGCGGCAGTTGTATTTGCCCTTCGGATATGGAGACATTATCTTTTGGGGGAGAAGTTCCGATTGTTCACAGACCACAAGTCCCTACAGTACCTATTCACGCAAAAGGAGTTGAATATACGGCAGCGAAGGTGGCTTGAGTTTGTGAAGGATTATCAGTTTGATATCCAGTATCACCCGAGGAAGGTTAACGTGGTAGTAGACGCGTTGAGCCGTAGGCCAGTAGATGAGGTGGCAGGGGTGTGGAAGGCCAAATGGAAGGAGTTGGGACACCAGGATGCAGTGGCCCAATCATTTATGTCTGTGATGAATGTTACACCGCAGATTGTCACGACGGTAGTAAGGGCACAGGCAAATGACTCGTTATGTCAGGAGCAGATAGTTCGATTATTAGCAGAGGGAGCCGAATCCTATACCGTTAGCTCAGACAGGGGATTACGCTTCAATGGGAGATTGGTAGTTCCGGAAGGGGAGGAATAACGACACGAGCTGATGGAAGAGTCGCACGGCTCACGGTTCGCGGTACATCCCAGTGGGGACAAAATGTACCAATACATGAGACGACAGTATTGGTGGAGCGGGATGAAGAGAGATATTGCCGTGTTTGTTTCAAAATGCGCCACTTGTCAGCTAGTAAAAGTGGATCACCAGAGACCGACAGGACTTCTACAGCCGTTGGAGGTACCGATGTGGATGTGGGAGAGCAACTCCATGGACTTTATCATGGGGTTGCCTACGTCACAGAGAGGTCAAGACTCCATTTGGGTAATTATGGACAGATTGACCAAGGTCGCTCATTTTCTACCCGTAGGGACAGACTACACTACGGGACAGTATGACCAGCTCTTTATTGCAGAGATAGTGAGACTTCACGGTGTGCCCCTAAATATCGTGTCTGACCGAGACAAGATATTTGTTTCACGGTTTTGGGAAAGTTTTCAGGAGGTCGTGGGCACGGAATTACGATTGAGTACGACGTATCACCCGCAGACCGATGGGCAGACCGAGCGTACAAAACAGATGTTAGAGGACATGTTGCGTATGTGCATCATTGATTTCGAAGGTGGATGGGAGCAGTCTCTTCCACTGGTGGAGTTTGCTTACAACAACTCCTACCAGTTCACTATTGGCATGGCTCCATTTGAGGCGTTGTACGGTAGACCTTGTCGTTCCCCAGCATGTTGGTTAGAGGTGGGGGACAACAAACTACTTGGGCCGAAAGTGATTCAGGATACTTCAGCGAGGATAGAGTTGATACGGAGTCGCATTCGCGTAGCTCAGGATCGGCAGAAGAGCTATGCTGATGCGAAGAGGTTCTTCAGGGAGTTCCAAGTGGGGGACCAGGTTTTGCTCAGAGTATCTCCTATGAAGGGGATTATGCATTTCGGTAAGAAAGGAAAGTTGGCGCCAAGATATGTGGGACCATTTCCCATTATTGAGCGGATTGGACCGGTTGCGTATAGACTTGGGTTACCGGAACATTTGCATCGGATTCACGATGTATTTCATATTTCCTCGCTAAGGAAATATCTTAGAGACGATTTAGGTCATTCTCATATTTCTTTGGAGGACATCGATCTCCAGCCTGATAGCTCCTACGAGGAGGGGCCGATTGCTATTTTGGACCGAAGTGAGCGGAAACTGCGGTCAAAGATACTTCGGTTAGTACCTGTTCAGTGGCGACATCATAATGTCGAGGAATCCACATGGGAGCGCGAGGATGAGATGCGAGAACGTTATCCAGAGTTGTTCTTACCAGGTACTTTCTAGTTCCGAATTTCGGGACGAAATTCTGTTATTAGGGGGGAGGTATGTAATACCCCGTATTTTTATGATATTTATTTATGGGATTAATTGAATTAAATGATTATTAATTGGAAATTAATACAGATAAAAATACTAGCGAGATGCGAGTTGGTATTTGATATTAATGAGTATATATGGCTATATATGAATATTGAACTATGAAACTTGTCGTGAGATTGATATACGACAATTTGGGAAATTTAGTTGAGACGCGTGTGACAGTCGCATCAGGAATATTATTACTTAATTAAAAAGTGAATTTTATTTCTATTAACTGTATGGTCGTTTTGAGTGCGCCAACGCATCCGGAAGGGTCGAAATAGTCAGAAAACACTAACCGGGGGTTTAGTTTGGGTCCCGGGGCATTTTTAGGCCATACCGGCAACGTATAAGGGTAGTTTGGTAATTTTGGATTTTTGCGAATTAAAACCCACGAAAATTAGAAATTAATATCTGATTTGGCAATTACCCACTAAACCCACTAATAACCTAATGGGCTATGGAGGTTATTGAAATTAGTTCCAAAAGAGTTCCTAAGGAAAACCCTAGCCACCATTGTCACTTTGGAGAAGAAGGCTTGTAGAGAGAGAAGAGAGGATAATTCTGCAGAAAGAGAGAGAATCATCCCTCAAATCGACATCAAAATCAGAGATATACATAAGGCAAGTGGTTTAATTTCGTTTATTACAAAGAATGTTTCTTCCATGCGTTGGAAATTGACAAAATTTGTATTGTTCTTGGGAATTTGATAAAAACCCATTTATTGGAATTAGAACTTTATATTTTGATGAAAGGATTGCATGTAGAATTGTGTTAGGAGGATTATTCTGATGGAAATACACCTTGTTCATAACAAAAACGGATTTAATTATACCCATTGATGATTTTAAAATTTTAGGGTTCATGTTCATGTGATTTGGGGATAAATGAAGGGATTTGAGGATTCAATGATGTTTAGGAAGAATTGACCCTATATAAACGTTAATATATGACCTAAGTACGTTTAGGAATGATTAGAACCCATGAACAATTGTTGGATTGATGGTTAGATGAGTTTGGAGAGGAAGAAAAGTTGAAAAAACGATATAAGGAAAATCTGGGCTCGAATCTGGCCACTCGTTAGAAGACCTACCCAGGTCGTTCGAACGAGCTCGTTCGAACGAGCTTCTAACGAGTTACCAGTTTGACTTCTAACGAGAGGTATGTTCGTTCGATGACTTTCATTCGAACGAGATCTCGTTAGAAGGCCCAGTTCGTTCGAACGAACTCTCGTTCGAACAGCCTCGTTCGAACGAGACTTCTAACGAGTTGACAGTTTAGGCTTTTTAGCCTGTTTTGATTTCCCGTGTCCCGTTACCTTGTTTAATGGTAGAGATAACATTCCCTTTATGATAAATTGATATAGTAGGGACATTTGAGTTACATAGAGGAGTAAAACCTAGAAGTGTAATTCGAACCAAATGGAAATTATGGATTAGGACGTGAGTGTCTATTACGACGTGAGAACAATTAATGGCTTGTATAATTTTATCAACCGGGAATATGTAAATGGTGTAACATTATACGTAGGTACGAGAATGTGAAGTGTACCACGTATAAATTATGGTGATTACTAAGATGTGTGCTTACTTAGTACATGTATATGATTTTGTGTATGACATACCTACCATACTTGCTATCACAGGAGGTTTACGTTCTCTTAGGGCCCTCTAATCCTTGTGTTGCCTGGATTTAGATTGGTACCTCGATGAACATAGGTTAGAAAAGGACTTATTGGGATGTTAATAAGTCTGCTCATCGTGGGAGCGTAGGTATGTGCGTGACCCATGTGATGTGACTGCGTTCGCCTCCATTATTTGTGATGTTGTTATCTGAGAACGATTCCTGAGAGATTCGAAATGCGTGATCCTTATATACGTGATGTACCGTGATGGATAGCAGAGTATGTGTGCACCGCAGCTTTGTCTCGGGGTGCTTGTATTGTATATTTATGATGTGAATAATATACACTAAATTAATGGGAACTTTCATGTTAGTATTGTGAATATAATTATAGCAATGTTTTGAGAAAACATAACGGGTTAACCGATAGTGAATTGTATTACTAATTGAGAATCTGAGTTTAAGTAAAGCCCTCTATTTAATTGATAACGCTAGAATGTAATATGGTAATCGAGTAGTAAGGGGTAGAACTTATTACGGTTTGGTTAGATATATATGTTATCTAGATGGGTACGGTACGTTAGGAGTGCACATGTAGTCGAGAGGTGAGAATTTTATGTGAGTGCACGTCCTAACATGTATTTTGCATTTAATATTTTTAATGATATTAAAACACTTGTTGTTTTTAAAATGATTTCCACTTTCGGGCTCTGACCCATTTGCTTCAAATCTATTTTTGTAAAAACCATTTTAGGTGCCCAGCCACAAGGACACCATGCTTAGGATCCTCATTCAGATGACGAGCTGTAGCTGTTTGTGGAAGTTACAGGACTTTGCTTGTAAACGCTTCATCTATCTCGACTCTATATTCATCATTTATCAGTTGTAGGGCATGTCGCCCATTTCTTTTAGAGACATTTCATTTACTTGGTTATTCAGACTTTTGGTACGTAATTAATTCAGGATTCAGACTTGTCATATTATTTTCAGTTGTGGGATTGTTGTGAGGAGTTTTCCTCCGGAATTATTACTATTTGTTAGTTATTTCATTACTTCGTTATGGTGAATGGATTATGTTGTTCTTCCATTATTCTTTTATTGCATGTTAATCATACTTAACTTAAAATTTGGCAACTTACTTTTTAAATACTAGGTGGTTAGTAATCATTAAAATGTTTTCGACAGTGATGCTATTAACTGGACCAACTTGGCATTTTGTATTAATTTAATAAAGGAGTAGCTACCCGGTATTTAATTAGTCGGGGTGTCACATTAAGTTTAGCCAAACGGAGTGCACTATTTATGAAAAATCTGGTGAGACTATACTATAAGGTGTGAGGACTAATGATAATTATTATGGGGATCATTCTAAAGTCTTCATTCGTTTGTAATAGTGCCAAGGTTTCCACTGCCGACCTTTAGCATTAACATCTAGGTCATGTAAATTTTAGAGATCTTAAGCATCTAGTGAAGAGAGACCTAGTTCGTGGCTAGTTTGTGACTTTCCATCATTAAGAAAACCAATCTCCTCAATTTGCGATCTTTAACAACTTGGAAAGAAAATTAAAAGTCCTCTTAAGAAGTTGAACTATATAACCACCTCTCATATTTTAGAATTAATTCACATGGACCTTATGGGTCCCACTCGTACCTAGAGTATAGGAGGAAAGAGATATATTCTAGTTATGGTAGATGAATTTTCAAGATATTCAATTGTTGGATTTCTTAGGGAAAAGTCTGATGTGGTTGAGTTTTTTACGGTTAAATGTCGAGTCCTACAAAAACAATATGGTATCACCATAAATTGGTTTAAAAGTGATAATGGAAATGAATTTAAGGAATCCAGTGTGAATGTCTTTTATGATGAAGTTGTTATTAAGCATGAATTGCTGATCGTTCGAACTCCTCAACAAAATTGTATAGTTGAGAGGAAGAATCGAACTATCCAAGAAATGGTAAGGTCCATGCTTCTCGGTTGGAAAGTGGCTCGTATGTTTTTGGTAGAAGCGATAAGTAACGCTTGCCATACGGTGAATAGGGTATACTTGCATCCACATACTAATAAAACTCCATATGAACTGGGGACAGGTAAGAAACCCAACCTAGCCTATTTTCGATTCTGTGGGAGTCCTTCCTACATCCTTTTGGATAGAGAGCTTCTAGGAAAATTTAACTCGAGGAGTGATGAAGGTGTATCTCTAGGTTATTCACCAAATAGTAGAGCTTATAGGGTTTACAAATTTGCTGGCTCTAACTTTATGGAATTAATAAATGTTACTATGAAAGATGATGCTCCAGTTACAATTGATGT
This sequence comes from Sambucus nigra, assembly GCA_949130495.1. Lineage (NCBI taxonomy): Eukaryota > Viridiplantae > Streptophyta > Magnoliopsida > Dipsacales > Adoxaceae > Sambucus > Sambucus nigra. Next base: position 10,673,365 of record OX422218.1, on the reverse strand, counting down.
TCAGGACGATCCGTCTTATGAGAGAGATGCACCCCCCATTATTGATCACATTGAGTCTCACGATGACTTGGTGGACCCTATACCTTAGAAAATGGATTCATCGCCTTAGTTTCGTAAAACTTATGTCCCCGCTAATATTATCAGGAATCACGACTTAGGTGACAAGACTAGAGCGCAACTTGAAAATAAGATTACTTATTTTTGTTATACCTTTAAAATTGAACCCAAAAGTTTCAAAGAAGCACTAAAAATGAACATTGGATAAATGCCATGCATGAAGAGTTGCTTAAATTAAAAAAGAATGATGTTTGGGTGTTAGTTCCCCAGCCTAGGGATACTAACTTCATTGGTACTAAATGGATCTTCAAAATAAAATCGATGAAAATGGTGTCATTGTTCGTAATAAAGTTGGGTTAGTTGACTAAGGGTACACCCAAATAGAAGGTGTTAATTTTGATGAAAATTTTGCTCCTATTGCAAGGCTAGAGTCCACTCGCCCCTTACTTGTCATTGCATGCCATCTAAAATTTAAGCTTTATTAAATGGATTTCAAGGGTGCCTTCCTAAATGGAATTCTTTAGGAGGGAGTCTATGTGGAACAACCATAAGGTTTTGAAAACCCTAAGCATCCAAATCATGTCTTCTACTTGAAGAAATCCATGTACGATTTAAAGCAAGCACTATGTGCTCGGTATGAGAAGCTTAATTTATATCTCCTTGTTCATGGCTTCAGGAGAAGGGGAGTGGATATAATTTTATTTGTTCATCGGGATGAGAGAACTGTTTTAGTTGCCCAAGTGTATGTTAATGACATAGTCTTTGGGTCCACATGTGACTAACATACTCACCTCTTTGTGGGAGAAATGTAATGTGCGTTTGAGATGAGTATTATCCGTGAGCTTACTTACTTCTAAGTCTTCAAGTGCGTCAACACGATAGAGGGATATTTTTGTCCCAATCTAAGTATGCGAAATATCTTGTGAATAAAATTTATTTAGACTCTGCTAAGCATACACGTACACTCATGAGTTATTCCATTAAGCTTAGCAAAGACTCCGAAGGAAATGATATCGAGCATACGCTTTTTAGGAGTTTGATAGATAGTTTACTTTACTTGACCACTAGTCGTCCAGATATTTTCTTTAGTATAGGATTTTACGTTCGTTATCAAGCTGCCCCAAAAGAGTCACATTTACTTGATGTTAAACGTATTATTAAATATGTAAGTGGGACCCTATCATTTGGGATTTGGTACTCTTTCGACACTAATGATTTCCTATCGGTGTATTCGGATACCGATTGGGCAGGAGATGTTGATGTATGTAAGATTACCTCGGGCGAATGTTTATATTTTAGGAGTGGACTTGTCTTATGGATGAGTAAAAGTCAAAACTCTATTTCTTTGTCTACGGTGGAGTCCGAATACATAGTCGTCTGGAGTTATTGCACACAACTCATATGGATAAAGCAAATGTTGGAGGATTACGGTATTTCGCAAGGCACAATGACTATTTATTGCGATAATACGAGTGCAATCCATATTTCCTAAAATCCCGCCCAACATTCAAGAACAAAGCACATTAGGATTCGTGAGAACTTTATCCGCGAGTTAGTTGAAGAGAAAGTTGTTTCCTTAATCTTTGTAGGCTTCGAATGTTAATTGGATGATATCTTTACCAAACCTCTAGATTCCCTTAGATTCGAGGATCTTTGTAAATCCATATGGGTTTGCTCCATTGATTGAGTTCGGAGTCATTTATCTCATTTAGGGTGAGCCTCATCTTTATCATTTTTCCAATGAACTAGATCATATTTGTATACATATATTTTCAAAAATTCCAAAAATGTTTCCATTTTCCTTTGTTGGATAAAAATTTTCATATATTAAAACTTTATTTTTGTCCGTATAGGATATGTTTGTGAGATATTTGGGTCACAATATCATTCCATGTTCGTGTGGATTTTGATGAGTAGCTAGTCTATATTTCATCTCACTTGTGCGCTTTATGCATTGATATGACACTTTGATGCTTGTTTATAATATATTCTTCTATGTTGACGTCATAGCATTGTCTTTCATGCACACACCCTTCACGAAATCATGAGGATGTTAATCTCGCTTTACATTTTCTAGGTGAAGTAAGGTGTCGTCTTATCAATTTTGTCACCTCATCTTATAAGCGATAGACATATAAATTTTTCATGTAAGAACCATTGCCCATATCTATGGATTGTGTTAAAATGTGTGAGAAATGGAATCGGGCTACGAAAAGAGTAATCTCTTTTGCGTGAAAAGCCACCATTGAAAAGAGATTTCTAGTTTCATTTTTTTACTCTCATTTGTACCAGATATTGGATTCTAGTTACTTTATCAGCATTTAGCTTTGGATACTTATTTTTGGCACATTTGCTTTGGTTAGATTCATAATGTTAATCATCTTATGTTTATCCTTATCATGTATCGATATATTGGATCATTTACATTCTCTATTATGATATGGTTGTTGTTTACTCTTGTTAGTGTCTAATTTTATCTATATTGAGCTTCATGATTTATTCACTAACATCGCAAGTGTTGTTGTATCCCTTTGTCTTTTTCGGGCAAAAAGGGGGAGATGTTTAAGGGGAGAAGCCTTTAATTGGTAATTTATCTCTTATTTTCTCCACATGTGTTTATGTGTTTGTTGCTTCATGTATGTAAGCCATTTAATTATTTTCCAGACTCTTCTCTACAAAGATATTAAAGAACATAGGTTGTTTGAAAGTTAAGTTTGTCCATTTTTCTTTTGGGTTTTGGGGATGTGCATTAGGATCATCTTGACAACCTGGCTTAGCAAATTCTGAGTTTTTTTAATTTTTTATATTTTGTCCCAAAATAGCCAAAAGGGGGTGTGGATTTGTAAGGTAAAATTTCCAAATCAAGTAAATTTGTGGTATTGGCTATTACCATTGGACAAAACATTTAGGGTTTTTAAGTGTTATATTATACTCCACGTTGAAGAAGTTGAGCATTCAAGATTTTGCCATATTGAAGTCTTCTCATCAACAATCTGAACGCTCATTTTTCCCAAAGATATATGACCCGGTTTTAAAGTTTTGTTGGAAACACATTTTACAGGCTTTTGGGTTTTGCAAAACATAAGTCGCATTTTATTTTACTCTTCATAAATTCCTAATGTCATTCTAATGAGATCTGTTATCTCGTTCGAATGAGTTGGTTCAATGACTTCGAACGAGGTCCCTTGGGGGTTTGGGCTGAATTATCATTTGAATCCTTGTTCTCATTTTGTTCAAACGACATTTAGCCATGTCGTTTGAACGAGACCAGTATGTCATTCGAACGACGTATACATTTTCTAAAAAAATCAAGTTTTTAGCAGTTTTTCTACACAACTTCCCTTGTCCACTACTTCCACTTTTGAAAATCAAAAGGAACTCGGGAAAAACAGGAAGTCGTCCATTTTAAACTTTCAAGGAAAGTAAAAATTCTCTTAAGAAAATGTCTCCAACATTTATGATATCTTTTTGGATCACTTTTTAAGAACTAAAACCCAGAATTATCTTGTCCTATTCATCACTGATTGTGTGCGATGGACCTCCGCATGGGTTGGAGACGACATTTGTCTTTCGGTGGATATCGAGACATAGGAGGTGTCATGCAACGTGTTGGAGATACACATACTACGAATGGAGGTGTTGAAGATGGCATCAACGGATCTTATTCTGTCAAATTTGTAAGTCTTTTGTGTCTTTTTATAAAAACGTATTCGTAGTGGATTTTGTCTAGGCCTAGTCGTCCAAGGTTTTTCCCATTTGGGTTTTCCTTGTACATCGTGGTTTTAAGGTTGTGTGCTTTCTATTTACGTATCAAATCATGCATGCTCACATAGGGTTTAGTAACTAAGACTTAAATTTGGAAAGTATCAACCTGCTGGCATAATTGTATTTGTAATATGTGTTCTGAATTTGAATCTCAGACTGTATTTTGCTAATTTGGTTATAAGCCATAAAATCGAGCGATTTCAGAAGACATACTTACAAAAGGTTCACTTTTTGAGAATTTACAAACACATGCGCTTAAAAGAAATTAGTGTTTATTGGATCTCCAATGGTTACATTACCTACAAAACAAATTAAAAACAAAACATATACACAAAAATATGTACAAAGCAATAAATAAATTAAATTCTTAAATAAAATGGTCCCTAGTAACGGTGCAATTTTAATTGGATGGAAACCGAGCGTCTTGTTAATACGTTTATCGTAGTCGTCGATTATATACCTCAATATAAAAAAACCAAACTTTAACTACACATGTTTTATATGTGTAGCGGTGAGTTTGGGTATCGAATCCATAAATAATGTTGTTTAAAATTTAATTTATTTATTACTTTAAATAAAAAGTGAAAATGATGATTTTTGGTCTTTTAAAGGTTTTAACACTGTAATTAATCTAGGGGAATATTTAAACTAAGTTAATTTACAAATATAAAAAAACATAGGTTGAGAATTAAATCCCTCACCTCGGAATATGTAGCATAAATAATTACATGGTTAGACATATTTTTAAATGTAATAAATACCCATTTAAACAATTATTTTAACTAGGGCCTTTGATAAATTAACAGCAAAATAAATATTTAACCCCTACTTTCTCCAAGGTTTCCATAATTACAAATAAAACCCCAAACTCCTTGGACCACAATAACCGACGTGACCCACATTTTGGGGCTAATGAATGGATCCGATTCGAGCAACTCTGCAATTCAAATATAAAATTTGTTGGAATTGATAAAACTTTTTTAATCCAAAGTGTATCTCGTGGGAATCAACCGTTTGTACGATTATTTGATAGAAATAAATCACAAAAAAGGATTCAATAGTGTTCGGATCACGGGGTCTGACTTCAAGTTTGACCCAAGTCTTTGACTTTTGACTTTCTTTTGGGGCCAACTTTACACGATCATAATTTATTGGTCTGATATTTGATTGACACGTTGTTTCAACCCGGACGTTCCTTGATTTGAGTCCAAAAAATTCCTTGAATTCTCCAATTATGAAATTGGTCATATAAAATTACCATTTTACCCTTGAAGGTGCGTAAATGAATGTTTCTTGCTCCGATATTTTCTAGACTTCACCATTAGCATCATAAATCATGTAAATACTCAAATAAACCTTGAAAAAAATGATTATATATGAAAATCTAAGGTTATACACTAAATAAATATAAAATATGGGTTTAATAAGCATGGGACTACAATATTGCATAGCAAATAGGGTACTAAAATGCAATATTTGACTCAAGAGGAGAAGCCTGCACACCCTGACGATCCTCATGGTACAATGTAGCGAGTTGTTGTGTCTGTGAACGAAGCTCCCTATAACCCTCAGACTCCGTGGGTGGGGGCGAGAAGAGGTGGAAGGAATAAATCCTGATATGGGGGAAGATGGGTCGGATTGGAAGGATGCAGACTGAGAGACAGAAGAAGTGGTATATTGAATCTAGGCATGGGGTAGATGAATCCTAGATCAACTAGTGGAATGAAGATCAATGGGATGATAATCGATCAATAATATGTCAGAGTCAAAGATAACAGCAAGGCAGTGATGATTAATGAACATAACAAAGGGGAGAGCACGACGGATCAAAAGCGAGCAAGTGTCCTTAACGGTATAGAGGATAGAAAATATGTGAGAAAAGAGGTCGATAATGTCACCTCAACTGAGCGCGTACATCATATGTATGTTATCCCAAGTGATTTGGGTATGGTTTCCTCGCAGAATGAGGCACGAGGAAATGATTTAATTAAGGATCCAAAAATTAGCACGAAGATTAGAGTGATAGAATGTGGAGATTTCGGGTCATCTCTAGTAAAAAACAACATAAAGGATATTATAAAAATCTAGACTGAAGAGATACCCACAAAAAAGTGGCATCAGAAGCACAGGGAAGATAAAGGAGAGAGTCAATGAAATCAACTGTGATCATAACTTCATGCTTGCGAAACTTAGAGCGAAGGCCCCAGTGGGAAATGCCCATACCAAATAAGAACTCCCGAATGAGGTCAGGGTAGACAGAGTCACAAAGGGAAAACAAAGGCTCCATATCTCAGGGAGACATCCAATGATAGACGTTAGTATGAGATACGTCCAAAGAGATTATAATCTTTTCATGCACAAAGGCACGTGCATGAAAACTAAGGGCAACAAAATCTAGCCAAGCTTAGTGTGTACCCCACCTCATATGGTTGTAAAGGGGGAAGGAGCATCTGGTACCCTAGAAGAGGAACCCTACGCATGATTGTCGTTACCAGAAGTATGATGTTTTCGAGGCATAGCTACGTGAAAAGAGGCTAGAAAGACAAAAATAATAAGGAATCCAAAAGGTGTTAAACACGGGCACTAAGAATCCTATCTACGTCCAATAATCCATATGAACCACCAAACAATCCGACCAAATAGCCAACAACTCAATCAACAACAAATCTAATAGTAGTCTAAATAAAGAACAAAAAAATGACAAAAAATAAACATAAATAAAAAGCCAAAAATCTTTACAGCATGTTCAGTGAAAGAATGTGAAAAAAAAATTATGAACATACAAAGACACCAACTTTGCATTTATGGGGGCAAAAGAAAAAAATATTTTTTAATTTTTAATGTATATTTTTTTCTTTAAAAATATAAATAACGAAAAGCCCCAAAAAATTATACTTAGTTCTTTTACACCGAAAAACCCTTTTATCAACAAGAAACATTTGAAATAATAAGGGTAGATAAATCAATGTAAAATTTGCAATGCGGAAGAAATAACTACCCAAATACAAACAAGAAGGGGCTTTGAGATTTGAAAGATACCTTAAATGGAAGACCAAAACCTCAAGATCCCCAATATGGAGAAAAATCACCTTTAGAGGCTAAAAACATTCAAAATTATTGAGCAAGGAAGATGAAATGAAAGGATGAATCTTTGAGACTAAATAGATGTGAAAAAGGGAAGATTTAAGTTTGGAAGAGAGATTTAAAGTAGGCTTGTGGCTAGAGTGAAAAAGAGGGATGTACCTGCTCTAAAAGAATAGAAAACCCAGGGTTTGGAATGGGACAAAACGCGACGGAAAGAGATAAAAAATGAAAAAAATTTAACCTTATTCGAACGAATTGTGGTATCACATTCGATCGAGCCAATGAATTTCATTCGAGTGACCTATCTATGAAAAGATTGATTAGCCACAAATATTGCATTTAAAACCCCTTAACTTTATGCATTCTAGGATTCCCGCTTGTATTATTCCTGAGACTTATGCTCATTTATTGGATAACCTATATTTTATATATCTTTTGTAAGGTTTATTTGAGCTTTTATTGGTGTTGCGAATGCTAGGCGTGAAGTTTGGTTGATTTTTTGGAAAGTTCCTTCGACAAATACAAGTTCAAGGGCATTTTAGTAATTTTTACACTTAGGCTTTGGTCCCGAACTCGTATAGAATTTGTATCTTTACGAGTTATCTTCGCATGGCCATGGATGGTGCATGGTTTTGACACATGACGAATAAGTTATGGATTTTTTTATGGGAAAATCAATGTGAAAATCAAGGCAGCAAGGGCTTCTCAATGTCCTCCAGCTACCGAATAGATTCGAGCCTAATTCGAATAAATTCATACATTAGGAGACTCGAATTAATTCTTATTCGAATCATTTTGACTCTGATCCGAATCGAATCGATCCTCTATTTTTTCCTTGTACATATAGCTTCTCCATTTGATTTTGGAAGATTTAGCTTGTGTTTTCAGGAGATAATACCAAGCATTAAACTATTTTTCTCCTACCTAGTTTAACATTCAAAGTCTTCATTCTCTTTATTTCCTTCCATTAATTAAATAAAAGTTGTTGTGTATTTATGTTTGTAAGCTTGTACTCTTATCTTTGTTTGTTGCATAAGTTTGGCTTTACATTAATTGTAGAAGTTTTGGTTGCTTTCTTGCTTTAATGATGTTCTATTTTTGCTGAATCTTGTCTTCATAATTAATATCATGTTTTCCATGACTACGTAATTCTCATAGGTTATGGATCATAATCCCACCATGGATGATTGAACTTCAAGGTTAGGGTTTGATTTATATTCATTCTAATTGAAACTCATGTATTGATATTGGAGTATCATAGTCTCTTAGTTTCCCTTGTCATGCAATGATAGTGTTTGAAGCTTTGATAAAAACTCAACCCATCTGTATCCATAGCTAATTAAACTTTAATCTGTCATTGTTGAGTTTTATCTCTACATGGTTGATGTTTGGGCTTAATTGGCTATAATCGATTAGAATTTAATTATATTGGATTCAAACATATAAATAGTAAGTCCAAAGTGGGATAATGATCCCTAATCATTTTTATCTATTTTAAATCACAATTTTCCTAGTTCGTTTTAACCATAATCATCGTATTTTACTAACCCTCAATTATTTTAGTGCGTGATAAAATATTTGTTAGTTGTAGTTCACCATTACCACTATAATCATCCTTTTAGTTTACTTTCGTGATGTATAGTAACTTCATATAACCCAAATATGTTCTTCTCTAAGTGTTCAGTCCTTGTTGAAATCGATCTTCGACTTATCCGATTATTACTTGTCACGATTGATTTACACTTGAATAAAACATAGTTTTTAGAGCATCAAGTTTTTTGTTCCCTAGCTGGGGATTGGCAAAAAAATAGTTTATACGACGTTTCTATACACGTTTTCATTCTCTGAAGTCACCGTGACAACACGGTTTTAAAAATAAATCCAAAAATCTCATAAATGGATAATGCAAACTACAATTACCAAATCCCATAGTAGAATATTCCTCATCGAGTGAGCATTCTGATTATTTGAAAACATCTCCTAATCCTTCCACATTATCACATTTCGAAGCCAACTTAAATTTGGTCACCATCGATGATAATTTAAGTGAGAATGGTAGTTGGGAAAAGGTAGAAATATCATATTGATCAATGACTCTTGAATCGAAAAGGATCACCTCTGTGTCTTGTATCATTTTTTCTCACAATGATGAACAAATATAGTTTTGGATTGACATGATATAATTATTGCTAAGTTTTATGTCATGGAAAGTGAACAATCGTACTTACATGTGCGGGATTTTGAGGAGGTGACCAAAATTTCCTTCTTGACATTAAACGCCTCGAACTCTTCTTATTTTCTCCTAAGGACAAGGCAAAAACTTCGATTTGGTCCTTAGTCCCAAATTTTATTGGGAGTTGGAGGGATATGAAATACCAAATATTAAATAAAGTCTTCCCCACCCATAGAACTAACACTCTCAAAGGACTTATTTAAGCCTTTGCCCAAGGCAAAAATGAAACTTTTAAGAGATGTTGGAAGAGGTTCAATGATCTCATGGGTAAGTGTCCCCACTGTGCCTTTGAAAAGTGGATACTCATCTCATTTTCTCATAGTGGGCTTATCCTCAATTCTAAACAAATAGTGGAGACCATGTACTTCGAGGAATTTTTTGGTTTGGAATCGAAAGACATCGAGGAACATTTCAAGTATTGTTTCGATACTATAAAGCATGGGACACGACGAACCCGAATAAGGTTAATCCCTGATCTTTTAATCTATCCACTTTTACCCAAGTAATCTATCACCTCAATAATGAGGATGATATGATAATGAGGTTGATAAATTATCAAATAAGGTCGAGTAGTTTCGCTTAAAGAGTCAAAGTCCCATCTTTTAATGCATTCTTCAAGTGATGAGTTGTGTTCTATATGCGACAATAATGGTCACCCGGCCAAGGAGTGCCCCACAATCCCGGTCTATAAAGTTATCATCCACGATCAAACGAGTTCTATGGGGGCTTTCAATAGGTCCCAGAACACTCCTCCTAACCAAAGGTATAACCCATCTTGGAGCAACCATCCCAGTTTTCAATATAGACAACCCCAACAATCTTGAAATCATCCACCACCATATTATCAAATGCTTACTTACAGGCAACTCCCCTCCTTTACAAATTCACAGCCCTCTGCTCGTTCCTCCTTATATATCCATACACAAGAAGATCATATAGGACACCTTGCAAGCATATATACAAGTACAAGAAACCATGAATAACCAAAACTCTCAATAATTTACATTCATTAAGTCTCAAATTGTAAAATTGATCGCGTCGCTGGACACCCAACAAAGGGGGAATGACCCCTTCAATGCCAAACATTAGAACAAGCCAACTCTATCACAATTCTATGGAGTGGGAAAGTGATTAAAAATCCTATCCCATCAATCCAAAAATAATTCAAGGAGATCTTACTAACACCCCGAGAGTGTGAAATAACTCTAAAAAGAGTAGTCATAAGTTGTCTATCCGAGTGCCGGAAGCCCCAATCTCGTGTCCTTTTCCCGTACCCTACCCTAAAAGGCTTATTCTCATCATGAAGACAAATAAGGATTAATAAATCATGGACACGTTTAAAGAAGTGAAGATAAATATCCCTCTTCTTGATGCTATTAAGGAAATTCCATTGTATGGAAAATTTCTTAAAGACTTGTGTAGTTTTAAGAGAAAGCACATTTATCACAAAAAGGTAGAGTTGATTGATCAATTGAGCTCTATTTTCCAACGCAACATGATTATAAAATTCAAGGACCCCGATTGTTCAACAATCTCATGTATGATTGGAAATTTCACTATAAATTATGCACTCCTTGATCTCGGGGCTAGCACAACCTCCCACTATATTTGGTTTATCTCCAATTAGGCTTAGGCAAGCTTTGCCCAACCAAGAGGAGTATCCAATTGTCCTACTAGTCCATAAAAATTCGTAGGGGTGTGTTAGAAGATATCCTCATCCAAATAAACACTTTTGTCATCCCGGTCGACTTTATCATTCTTGACATCCATCTTGTATAAATCTCAAACACGACACCTCCTGTCATCCTAGGGCGACCATTCCTCACAATCATGAATGATTTAATTAATTATAGGATTGGGTAAATGAGTTTATCCTTTGGAAATATGACATTAGATGTCAATTTTTTCAATTTTTCATAAATCTCAAATGATGAGGATGAGTGTATCAAATAATTGAATTTTGTTGAGGCAGTGCTAGAGGAAAATGAGCAAAGCGTGAGTGAGTATATTGAATGGTGATTATTATACGAATGTTTTGACATGCTTGGAGAGGTAGATGTCGTGGTAAAATCAAAATAGCGGAGGAATTTGTAGGTTGTGTTATTACCCCTATTGATAACTCGCATGTACTTGAAGCAATCCCAAGATGAGTTGCCAATCCTTATTGTGGTGAACTTCTCAGAAAAAACTAAGGTTGTCAAGGTAGATATCCAACTTTGCGCAATATTAGCCAACCTTTGAATTTATAATCCATGGCCTCCACTCTTGATTTTTTATCCGTGTGAGAGAACCAATCGCATGTCAAATTCTCATAAATTAACAATGATGGTGGGCATCACATCATCAGATTTAGAACCCGAAAGTTATACTAATGGGTGGAATTCTCAACGAAATGCAGTTGTGAAAGTCGAAGGGGCAGTTCTTAATCTACATGATTATTCTGAGTTATATCCTCTGATTTGTTGTTGAACATAATTAGGAAATACCTCATTTATGAGGTTATTTAGGTTCTCCCCAGCTTAATCTTTATGCCGAACAACCCCCAGCATTTATTGGGGTTATAAAATTTTGTTGAGAATTGATATTGGGTCATTTACAATCATTATATAATTAGTCTATACCCAAAATCCCATAATTCTCCCATCTCTATTCCAGCAAGAAGCAATGCCAAATCTAACCGGTTTCGAATCGATTCAGACCATTTCCAAATTGATTCGGATCAAGGCAGTATGCAATTTAGGATACTCGAATTAATTTGGACAATTTTTGAATCGATTCGGAACCAATAGGTGAGATAATTTCATCATTTTAAGTGCATCCCACCATAATTTTTTCCTCACTTCTTTTAAACTTACCACTTCTCTTGAACTCGCCTCAAACCCTATCTTCCCAAAGCATCATCCTCTCTCCCCAAATCATTCTGAGCTTCCATTTGAACCACTTCTAGGTATGAAATTTTGCATCCTCTTTGTTTTTCATTATGTGATTTGTGGTACTTTGTGTTCTTGCTAGGGTTTGTGACGATTTTATTATTTATTGATTCAACTTTATTATTTTCCATACAAATGATTAATTCATGATATAATCCCTTCAAATGAAACATGTTCTTCATATTTATTGTTATTGTTATGAAATGTGGGTTTTTCTTATTAAGTCAATGGTACCCCCACTTGAATACCTTGCCCACAAAGTGTTTGATATAATTCCCCAATGGGATGTGCATTTTCACACTGTCATATTCTTGCACAACTATCTTTCACAATCAGACATCACATCAATTTGGTTGTAGTGAATGTCGGTCACCCAATGACCGACCAATTTCCACATTTTTCACCTGCATGCACGTTTTGACCAACTTCTAATTTCTACTCTAATTTTTTTCATTGCATTAATGGTTTTTGTATTAAATTTTTGTCTTGTAGGCCTCAATGGTAATTAAGCCCATCTCTCTCAAAATCCAAGGATGACGGGGTGTTTTTCTCTCAAAAGTCAAACTTGACTGGTACGAGTAAGCTTCAAATCAAGTGGCTTGATTTCTATGGAGCGCTCCCTAAAATTATATCAATTCCCTAATTTCATCGAGACCTTTATGCAGAAATTTAATTAGGAAGACCACTTGGCGAAGGGATGGGAAGTGAATGAAGATTTGGTTCATCATTTCTACGACACACTTATCTTGAGGCCCATTGGTACGTATGAGGCCTTGGTGCATGGGCACCTTATCTGCATTTTTACTACCATCCTTTTTTAGTATATGGATATGGAAGACAACTCCATCCCCTACGAGTGTCTGATAGCGGATAATGTGAGATAATTCCTACGGCAACATTGGTGGAACGTTTCGATGCGGGGAAAGCTTTGATGTCAAATAATTTATTAGCGAGCTACACGTGCAACGTCCACCACCTCCTCCACCTCATCAATGTTAACTCGCTTCTTACCGTGAATAATAAGTTCTAACTCCGTTATAAGCATGAGTTATTCCTTTATAATCTTTCGGGGGAGAAGATGCGGATTAGCTTATAAGCATTGTTCCTGAAAGAGATGGTGTCCGCCTCTTATGACAAATTGTCCATGACTGCACTCCTGTATGCCAGTCTATTCAACCTAAATATGTTTGGATGAAAAAATGTATATATATGAGGAGAGATAAGATCCCAAGATTCCTAAGATTTTTTATGATACATAAATCAAGAAATGCTTGGGATTTTATTAGTGGGAGCGACGGAGGCAGAGAAGGGTGGCGCGCCATGATGATGTGCCAGTTGAGGAGGATAAGAAGTCGGGTTCTAAGGATGCGAATGAGAGGTTACATGCCGGCATAGATGCACCGCAAGTGAAGGGACACTATAGCATTCAGACCCTAGGATGATTGATTAATGCTCTCCAGGTCGACTTTACTTCTTTCGAGGTGAATTTTACTTCTTGTAGAGTGCGCTATTGCCCAATGGATTAAACTTATTTAATTATATGTCAATCCTACAAACAAAACCAATTTTAATTCCTTTGAACTCTAAAACATGCAACTATGTGAATTATCATACGAAATAAAGGATGCATTGAACTAAAGCAAATATTCAGGAAAATTCTCCAAAGGGGAAAAACCTTTTATTTCACTTTGAAGAGTTTACAAGACTATCGATTTACAGACTACTTGATATCACCCACAAGTATAATGTGCAGTGACTTCGTACAACCTCCAAAGATACTCCTCAATCCAGAGTCGTACACACGCGATATCTCCATGCTCGGTATCCACCGATTAGCAATGACCCTTGCAAGAATCACAATGGACTGCAGTCCTCCACCCGTGAAGAAGCTCTCTCCATAAGAGTTGTGTATAAGATGATACAAACTATATAGGGCTTAAAATATTCATGCAAATAAACTTTGGGGATGTGATCTGTGAATCAAAAAGGGTTTTCTCAAACCTAAAGTTGGAAAAACTTTGGAACAAATATGTAGAATCGGATTTGGAAAAATTCTCAAAAAACTAGATGATGAAATAGGTTTTTATAGGCAAATACAAAAATCGAGGTGATCAATTGTCGTTCAAATAACAAACGGGTCTCGTTTGAATGAGATATCAATCTCATTTGAAAAACAACGAGTTCATTTCTAACAACCCAAAATAGTAGGTTTCGTTTGAAGATCGTTTGATAAAAAACTTTGAGTGAGGCTTCTAATGAGATCCTAGGGTTGTTTGAACGAGATCTCCATGTCGTTAGAATGATAGAAGTGAAAAATTAGTTTCTTAATAAAATAAACCAACCTCGTTTTAGATAAAAATAACTCATGTTCATTTTAATAATAATAAAACATCCCAAAGTAAATTCAAGGAATTAATTTAAACCTTTAATAGTATTATATCTTTATAATGTGGAGATCCTTGAATGTTGGAGTAAATGAGGATTCGGTTCTTCGTTCGGCTCATGACGAAGTGTAACGAAATATGGCAAACTATAAATTAGCATAAGCTATGAACAAAATGTTCTTACAAATCTCCCCCGTTAGCTATTCTGATTCAAACATAAAATCCAAAATCAAAATTACATCAAAATCCTCTAAAACACAAAATTATCCTAATATCCTCCCAACCCCAAAAAAATGGCTAGGTACAAGATAATAATGTCTTCAAATATCCACTTCTTCTTTGAGCTTCCCTTGGGTACATTGTCTTCATTGAGTGTATAATGAATATTATATTCAAATGTACCTACACACATGAAACAAAGAAAATACCCATGATGCATCGAGTTTAAAATATAAAAGAAAAACACTTAAGTATTTCTCCCCCATAAACCAAACTCATGTAAAACTCCGCTGTAATTTATTCTCTCCCTTTTATTTTGTCCGAAATAGAAAAGGAGTAGAAACGAAAGCATAGATATGGAGCGCATTACAAAAGATAGAAAATCACCATAATAGATATAAATTAAGCATGTGCAATGATAATATCAAAGGCCAATCCACCAAAATCACCAACTATTTTTCAATTTTCAATTTTTTCTCAAGTATAAAAATTACAAATACAAAACACACCATGAACAAACACTAAAATAAATTAATCATGATAGCATAATGAATGGGTGCGAACATATTCGATAGAAAAATGGACACAAACAAACATGACATATGTGAACGAAGGATTGAGAAACCACTATCGGATGAACTCAATGACAACCTTAGGTGTAAAAAGTTGAATTCATATGAAATTGACTCAATCTAATCAACACATCAAAGTCTAATATGATTTTCACACCAATAGCGTAAAAAACGAGTATATGTTTTTAGAGATTCTATGATATCTGCAAACACATTTATCTTCAACTATACTCCCTCAAAATATCACATAGCTAAGATATCTCTTAATTATTTTTGAAGAAATAATGCTCATGAAGAGTGAAGCATCAATGATTAAAAATTGGCCGGGCACTGTTTTTATGTGCCTTTAATCTTTTTTGCTCTTTTGATTTACAAGTCGCGGACTTTATGTAATACCCCGTATTAAATTTAATGTGAATTATTTTTTAATATAAATCCGGAAATTAATTATGTTACAATTATTAACGTGATGAGAGTTAGTAATTATGGGAAATTTGTTGAATATTACTAATGAGCAAAGTAATATATAATATTGGTTATATTAAATGTCACGAGTGAATAAAATGACAATTTTAGAAAATTGAGTCGGGACGCGCCCGTGTGTCGTCGGGACTAAATATTGATGAATAAAAGTGAATATATTATAAGTCGCTCGTATGGTTGTTTTGAGTGCGCCAAAGTGTTCGAAAGGACCGAGATAGTCAAAAAAGTGTACCCGGGGGTTTAGATTGGGTCTCGGGGCATTTTTAGGCTTAATGAGTACCCCGGGAGGGCCTTTTGGACATTTTATATTTTTGGGTAATTAAACCCACGAAAATTCAAGGGATATATCAGATGTCTAAGGTTGTCTTCTAGGGATAAAACAACCAAAGACAAGTGACGGCCATAAGAGAGGGAAGGAGAGGCTTTTCCAAGCAATCCAAGGCCAACGATTCACCCGGTTGCACCGCCACCACCACCAACGCGTAGATCGCGCGACGAGGAATGCAAGCACACCAAATTCGTCATCAAACCAGAACGTCAAAAATCCCAGGAAAGTGTTTATCTTGCTTATTTTCGTTAATGCATCACTCATGTTAGTCTAGGGATGATTAGGATGAGTTTTATGGAAGAAAACCCAAATTTGAGATAGGAAATCGCATGCAGTAATGATTTGAATGTTAATCTGGAAACCCCTTAACATGTAGAGGATTAAACCAAGAAATTTTGATGTTTAGAAGAAGAAAATTCCGTAAAGGACTGATTAGAACCATGTTAAAAAGAATTTTAGGGTTCTTGAGATTTACATGAATTTTGGCCTGTTAATCCATGATTATTAATGGAAATTTGCATGTTTTACGTAAAAGATGTATGGAATGGATTTATACTATTAGTAGTACAAATTTTAGGACGATTGGGAATGAAAATTTTGGATTTGGATGGAGTTATGTGAGAAAACCCGTAACTGCAGAAATCGCCATACCTGCTTGATCGATCGATCGAGCCAAGAGCTTCAATCGATCGAAGGTTCGATCGATCGAGCCCCAGACCTCGATTGATTGACCCCTTCTGGCAGGCTCATATTTCCCCTTTTTAAATTAGTTGAATTCAATTTAATGAGAAATAATTCTTGGACACCCTTATTAAAATGTTTTGGGAGATAAAGAAGACCTGTAGGACATGTGAATAATTTTGAACCTTTAATGTAAGACAAGAGTTGTATTTTTGGGATATTTACATATAAGGGACGATGAAATTATGTATTAAGGGGAGAGACGCGTAAGATGGTTACGTTGGAAATTAGATGAGTACCTACTGAATTCTACACTTGGGAGGATAAAGTCTATGAGTGTTACGTATTAAGTTGAAATGATCCCTCAAATCAAAGTAAGAAATGAACGGTTATACGCGACAACTAAATAAGGAGATATGAGGACAAATGTCGTAATTATGGTAATTGAGATGTACCTAAATTGTTATGGTAATATCAGTATAGTTATATGACTGTGTTTATGCATATACTATCTATGTGTGAAAATCGTTGACCCGCTACTTGCTATCCCTGAGGTTACCACGCTGGGACAGTCTTATCTCGTTGGGACCTTTATGGGGTATATTGACTTGTATCCTAGAAGATAGATATCCTTGGTACAGGCTATCGAATCGATAGTTCAGACGGTCCTAAGAGACGTGGGGGCATGTGCTATCCTCTTAGAGACTTGGAATCTATGCTTCGCCTCAATATTGTTTGTGTATGTGTTAATACAGTTTGAGAGTGATTCCGAACTTGTATTTCCCTTAGTACGAGAGATACAATTTGGATAGCAGAGTATGCATGCACCATAATTTTTATGTGGGGTGCTGATAGAATATATATATTATACGAGTATTTAATATATATATATATATATATATATATAAACTTCTGAAATTTGGAAACTGCCTATTGTGTTATGGTAAGTAAGACATGTATGATGACTCAAATTGGAAATACTTGTTTTGAAAAGTATAATATGACACTGGAAAACTTTATTAATAAATAAAGTTAAAATGAGAGCTTTGTTACTGAATGAAATTTTCCTCTTAAACAATTATGTTGTTCAGTTTTAAATCTTACGAGTAACCTAAGATAAGTTAAACCATTGGAAAGTTTAGTGCGAGACAAGATAAGATAATCCGTTGGGAAGGTTAGTACGATATGCGTGCACATTAGAAGAGAGGTGAGAATTTCTCAAGAGAGTTCCGCACTAATATGTTATTGCATTGGCCTGTAAACATTATAAATACTTGCTAAACGGATTTTAAATTAATTACACTATCGGGCTCTGACCCGTTTCTATTTCTCTTTCTCTCTTGTATATATATGTATATATTACAAGTGCCCAGCCACAGGGGCGTCTTGCGTAGGATCCCTTGGAAGGTACGCGCTGCACCTTAGGTGGGAGTTGCAGGCCACTTGCTTAGATGACTTCATTTATTTGACTCCACTCCTGGCATACTCATTTAGTGGGGCATGTATCGCCCTTTCCATTATTCAGTTGTTTATTTGGACATTGTGATTCAGTTATTTCTAGTATTGTCACTTTGGGATTTATTACTGTCTGGATGTTTTACTTTAAGTTTTAATGTTGAGATTTAGTTGTTGAATGTTTAAATTATTTGGATTATATGTTCCAGGGTTATTGTGGTGTGATTCTTTAATATTGAATTGTTATAAATAATTAAATCTTTGTTTTTAAAATAAAATTTGGAAAGTAATGTTTAAAAATGGTTTTGACACTTAGCTTAATTAACTAGGGTGTTTAAATTGGAAAAGTTATTTTATGACAGTGATGCTAAGAATGAACCAACTATTCACCTTGATTTTAATTTAATAAAGGAGTGATCGCCCTTAATTAGGCGGGGTGTCACAGGTGGTACCAGAGCATCAGGTTCTAGTGTCCTTAGGATCTGTATGGCTTATTTCACTTTCAACTTATAATTTTTGCTATAGAGACCTATTTTAGGATTTTTGTATTCCTGCTTTTACATTTACGTCTTCAGCTATTTGAGATTTGATAATAACTGTAGACTAATAAATTTCTTCACGTTTCAGATTCCTTCGAGACGTGTACCAAAGGATAGGCGTGCCCAAGTCGAGAAACCAGCAGCTCTAGCACAGTCTACGATGAATGCTAATGAGGTAACCGTTATTTTTGCTCAGGCGGTGAATACCGCGCTAGCGGTGGTTCAGCAGGCTCCACCCCAGATTCAGGCAGTGGCGCCAGTACCTGTACAACTTCCATCTACATGGGAGCGGGTTATGGATGCCTTTCAGAAGGCGCATCCCCCTGAGTTCTCTGGTAGTTCAGATATCATCATCATCAGCCAATGGAAGAAAGACATCCAGCGGCATCTTCGTATGTATGAGTGCACAGATGTACAGAAACAATTATTGTCTTCCTTTAAGCTGGTGGGGGGCACTTTGCAGTGGTGGGAGTCCACCACCACCTTAGAGGTGAGGGACACGATCCCGATTCAGTCATTTTGGGAGCGATTTGACCGCAAGTACTTTCCACCCGCCATGCAGACTGAGATGAGGCGAAAACTACTGAACTTAAAACAGGAGAATTCTACCGTTGCTGAGTATGAGGAGGAGTTATAGAGACTTCTCACCATAGTGCCAGATGAGGCGCCCACTGAGAGTAAGAAGACAATGCTGTTTATGGACGGGTTAGATTGGAGGATCCGTCAGCACCTTATAGGAAATCTGTCTCTGAGTACTTTCACTGATGTACTCAATGTTGCGTTACTACATTGCCAGGATCACTGCTTCCGTCTGCAGGGAAGCAAGAGAGCAGGAGAGTCCAACCAGCAGGGTAGGACCGGGGGTAGTAGTGCTAGTGGAATGCCGACATCTCAAGGACAGACTCGTCAGCACGAGCAGAGTTCCCATCAGGGGGACCCTGCTAAGCGATTTCGTTCAGTTGATTCCAGACATGGATTTGGGGGTTATAGACAGGGCCAGCAGGGTCAGCCTAATCAGCAGGGCTAACACCGATAGCAACAGGGTCAGCAGCAGGGCCAACAGCGTTTTCACCAGGGCCAGTGGCGGGGTGGTAACGGCCAGCAGGGCTGTGGTCAGTAGGGTCAGAGGGGAGGAAATTTCAAAGGCCGATGTTTTGGGTGCGACAAGCATGGCCATAGGTGCCAGGATTGTCCTGAGGGAGAGAGGGCCCCACAGCAGTAGGGTGCCCATAAGGAGCCACGGAGGTCACTTTTTCCAGCTGCCCTCCTAGCACCAGCCCAGGTACCAGCCATTCCAGCAGCTCCAGCGCAGCAGGGGCAGTTACAGTATGGACGTGTCTATAACATCCACCAGGCAGCATCTCCACAGGCACCGCCCGCGATTGAGGGTACGTTACCTATCCATGGAACTCTGGGTCGGGTATTGTTTGATACGGGGGCTACACATTGTTTTATAGCTACACATTTCGCGAAAGCCTTAGGATTGTTAGCTATGGAAGAGAGCAGTGATGTGTGTAGACTCACCACTGGGGAGTGGGTCGCTTATTTTCTATATATACCGGGGAGTGGAGGTAGATATTGGTAGCTTGGTATTACCTGCAGACATGTTAGTCTTAGATATGCATGAGCAAGATGTTATTATCGGTATGGATTGGCTCGCAGCTTACAGAGCCATGATTGATTATTTCGGTGGGAGTATTGTCTTTGCCATTCCGGGGCAAGAGATGTTTGTAGTGGCGATGCCTCACCCAGAGGGAGGTTTGACCGCTCATTTGTATTACATAGAGGAGGATGCCTCTAAGGAGGTTGTGATTCCCTTAGACTCGATCCCAGTTGTTCGTGAGTATTCCGAAGTCTTTCAGGAGATACCATGCCTACCCCCCAGTCGAGAGATAGACTTTGTCATAGATTTATTACCGGATACTAGACCGATAGCACACGCTCCATACCGTATGGCTCCGGCAGAGATGCGAGAGTTAGAGATCAGATAGAGAAGCTGTTAGGTCAGGGCTTCATTCGCAGGAGTACCTCACCTTGGGGTGCTCCAGTTCTGTTTGTGAAAAAGAGAGATGGTTCGCTGAGGCTATGTGTGGACTACCGGGAGTTGAACAAGGTCACGATACGGAATAAGTATCCATTGCCTCGAATCGATGATCTGTTCGACCAGCTGAGGGGAGCAACTTTCTTTTCGAAGATAGATCTGTGGTCAGGGTACCATCAACTACATATTAGGGAGCAGGATGTTTCAAAGACTGCCTTCTTGATGCGATATGGGTCTTACGAGTTCAGAGTGATGCCATTCGGCCTCATAAATGCTCCAGCCGTGTTCATGGACTTAATGAACCGAGTGTTCATAGAGTTCTTGGATTAGTTTGTCATCTTCTTCATAGATGACATTTTGATATATTCACACTACGAGGAGGAGCATGCCGAGCACTTGAGACAAGTTCTTTAGACTCTACGAGAGCATCAGTTGTATGCTAAGTAAGAGAAGTGCAGATTCTGGTTGTGAAAAGTACAGTTCTTGGGGCATGTTGTTTCTGAATAGGGGATAGCAGTTGACCCGAGTAAAGTGTCAGCGGTGAGGGAGTGGGGACAACCCACGACACCGACGAAAGTGCATAGTTTCTTAGGGTTAGCCGGATACTACAGGAGATTCATTCGGGGATTCTCCAAAATAGCGGGTCCATTGATGAATCTGACTCGCAAAGGGGTTCCATATGTTTGGGATGATGCTTGCCAATTAGCTTTCGACGAGCTGAAAGACAAGCTTACTTCAGCACCATTCCTTGCTTTACTAAAGTCGGGTGTGGAGTACCTGGTTTACACCGATGCCTCTTTACGGGGACTTGGGGGAGTACTTTAGCAGGAAGGGAAGGCTATAACTTTTGCCTCCTGTAAGCTTAAGCCTCATGAGAAGAATTACCCCACCCACGACCTGGAGTTAGCAGCGGTCATTTTTGCATTGAGGGTATGGAGGCACTATTTATTGGGGGAGAAATTCCGTTTGTTCACAGACCACAAGTCACGGCAGTACCTGTTCACTCAGCGAGAGCTGAATATGCGTCAGCGCAGATGGTTAGAGTTTGTGAAGGACTATCAGTTCGACATACAATACCATCCGGGAAAGGCCAACGTAGTTGCTGATGCGTGGAGCTGTAGACCGGTAGACGAGGTAGCAGACGTCTAGAAAGAAAAGTGGAAGGTGTTAGGCCACTAGGACGCAGTAGCCCATCCCTTCATATCTGTTATGACAGTGACACCCAAGATTGTTACGAGGGTGATACAGGCACAGATCACAGATCCGTTTTGCCAGGAGAAAATTGTACGACTCTTAGCTGAGGGTACTGAATCCTATTCTGTTAGTTCTGATGGGGGTTTGAGGTTTAATGGGAGATTGGTGGTTCCAGAAGGAGCAGAATTATGTCATGCAGTGATGATCCAGTCTCACGGGTTCCGATTTGTGGTACATCCTGGAGGAGATAAGATGTACCAAGATATGAGGCGGTAATACTGGTGGAGTGGGATGAAGAAGGACATTGCTGAGTTCGTGTCCAAGTGTTCTACCTGCTAGCTGGTGAAGGTGGACCATCAAAAACCGTCAGGGTTGCTTCAGCCATTGGAAATACCCGCGTGGAAGTGGGAGAGTATTTCCATGGATTTTATTACAGGGTTGCCTACATCACAGTGGGGCCACGACTCTATCTGGGTGATTGTAGACCGTTTGACCAAGGTGGCTCATTTTTTGTCGGTGAGGACAGACTATACCATGGGTCAGTATCCTCAGTTGTTCATTGCTGAGATTGTCAGATTACATGGGGTGCCCCTGAATATTGTGTCAGACAGAGATAAGTTTTTCATGTCGCATTTTTGGGAAAGCTTTCAGCAGGCTATGGGTACTGAGTTGAGGTTGAGTTCAGCTTATCACCCACAGACAGAGCATACTAATCAGATGTTGGAGGATATGCTACGCATGTGCGTTCTTGATTTTGGAGGAGGTTCGGAGCCACACCTTCCACTGGTAGAGTTTGCTTACAATAACTCTTATCAGTTCACGATTGGCATGGCCCCATTTGAGGCTTTGTATGGCAGGCCTTGTCGTTCCCCAACTTGTTGGCTCGAGGTGGGGGATAACAAGTTGCTAGGACCAGAGGTAATTCTGGAAACCTCCGCGAGAATTGAGATGATCAGGAGTCGCGTTCGAGTAGCCCAGGACAGGCAGAAGAGCTACGCCGATGTGAAACGGTTCTTCCGGGAGTTTAATGTGGGGGACCAAGTGTTACTAAGTGTATCTCCTATGAAAGGAGTGATGAGGTTCGGGAAGAAAGGAAATTCGGCCCCGAGGTACGTGGGACCATTTCCCATTATCGAGAGGATTGGGCCGATAGCATACAGATTGGGACTGCCAGAGCATTTACATCGCATTCACGATGTATTCCACATCTCGTCATTGAGACGATATCTTCGGGATGATATGGCTCATACTCACATCACGATAGATGAGATAGACTTACAGCCTAACAGCTCTTACGAGGAGAGACCGGTGGCTATCCTAGACTATAGCGAGAGAGGATTTAGGTCGAAGGTAGTTCCACTTGTACGGGTCCAGTGGGAGCATCATAATGTGGAGGAGTCCACTTGGGAGCGCGAGGCAGATATGCGCGAGAGATATCCAGATTTATTCTTACCAGGTACGCCTTATTTTTCAAATTTCGGGACGAAATTCCGTTATTAGGGGGAAGTATGTAATACCCCGTATTTTTATGTTATATTAATTTGGGGATTTATTAAATTTAATGTGAATTAATTATTTAATATAAATTCGGAAATTAATTATGTTATAATTATTAACGTGACGAGAGTTAGTAATTATGGGAAATTTGTTGAATATTACTAATGAGCAAAGTAATATATAATATTGGTTATATTAAATGTCACGAGTGAATAAAATGACAATTTTGGAAAATTGAGTCGGGACGCGCCCGTGTCGCGTCGGGACTAAATATTGATGAATAAAAGTGAATATATTATAATTCGCTCATATGGTCATTTTGAGTGCGCCAAAGTATCCGAAAGGGCCGAGATAGTCAGAAAAGTGTACCCGGGGATTTAGATTGGGTCTCGGGGCGTTTTTAGGCTTAATTAGTACCCTGGGAGGGCATTTTGGACATTTTACATTTTTGGGTAATTAAACCCACGAAAATTCAAGGGATATATCAGATGTCTAAGGTTGTTGTAATACCCCGTATTTTTGGCGATATTTATTTTTGGGATTAATTAATTAAATGAGAATTAATTGGGAATTAATCCGGATAAAATACTAGCGAGATGTGAGTTGGTATTTGACTATATTGAGTATATATGATGATATATGAATATTGAATTATGAAATTTGTCGTGAGATTGATATACGGCAATTTGGACATTTTATTGGGACGCGTGAGACAGTCGCGTCAGGTTATAATTATTTTAATTGTAAAAGTGAATTTAAATTCTATTAACCGTATGGTCCTTTTGAGTGGGCCAACGCGTTCGGAAGGGTCGAGATAGTCAGAAAACACTAGCCGGGGATTTAGTTTGGGTCCCGGGGTATTTTTAGGCCATACCGGCAACATAAAGGGTATTTTGGTAATTTCGTATTTTTGGGAATTAAAAGTGACGAAAATTAATAGTTTTTATCTGATTGGGAATTGACCCAGTAAACCCACTAGCCAACTCTTAATGACCCAATAAGCTACGGGGGTTATTAAATTAGGTTTCCAAAACTTTCCCAAAGCAAACCCTAGCCACCATAGCCACCTTTGGAGAAGAAAGCTTGGAGAGAGAGAGAACTGCAGCAAATCATCATCAAAATCAGAGATTGAATCAAGGTAAGTGGTTTAATTTCAATTATTATAGAGAATGCTTCTTCCATGTGTAGGAATTTACATAAATCAAATTGTTCTTGACAGCTTAATAAAAATCCATTTTAATTGGACTTAGAACTTGAATGTTGAGGAGTAATTGCATGTAATATCGTAGAGAAATGATTACCCTGATGTAAATATGTATTGGATGTAACAAAAACGGATTTAATTTGAGTAAATTGATGATCATAAATTCTAGGGTTTATGTTCTTGAATATTGGGGAAAAGTGTAGAAATTTGATGAATTGATGATGATTAGGATGAATGGGTTCTTTAAAATACGTTAGTATATAACCTTGACATGGTTAGGATTTATTAGAGACCTTTAAACATTGTTGGGATGAATTTTGGTTGAGATTTGAGGTGTAGAAATTGGTGAAAAACGAGATAGGATTTCTGAGCTGGAATCTGGTCACTCGTTAGAAGACCGAACGAGCTCGTTCGAACGAGCTTCTAACGAGTTGACAGTTTAGGTTTCTAACGAGAGGGATGTTCGTTCGATAATCTCATTCGAACGAGATCTCGTTAGATAGCCCAGTTCGTTCGAACAAACTCTCGTTCGAACAGCCTCGTTCGAACGAGACTTCTAACGAGCTGGCAGTTTAGGCCTTTTTGGCCTGTTTTGATTTTGGGAATCCCGTAAACTTGTTCGAGGATAGAGATAACACTCCTTTGGGGATTTATGGGTATATTTGGAACATTTGGGTTGTTATGAGGAGAAAATCTTATATAAGTGTGGATCGAATCAAATAGACATTATGAGCTGAGACGTGAGTGCCTACTACGACGTGAGAATAAATTATGGCGCGTATAAATATGGACCGGGATTATATAAGTTGTATATGTATTAAGTTGGTACGAGAATGCGATAAGTACTACAATTAAACTACGATGATTACTAAGATGCGTGTTTACTTAGTATTGATATATGATTTGTGTGTATGACATACCTACCATACTTGCTATCACGGGAGGTTTGCGTTCGCTTAGGGCCCTCTAATCCTTGTGTTGCCCGGATTTAGACTGGTTACCTCGATGAACATAGGTCAGACAAGGACTTATTGGGATGTTAATAAGTCTACTGATCGTGGGAGCGCAGGTATGTGCGTGACCCATGTGATGTGACTGTGTTCGCCTCCATTATTTATGATGTTGTTATCTGTGAACTATTTCTGAGAGATTCGGAATATGCGATCCTTTTTACGTGATGTACCGGGATGGATAGCAGAGTATGTGTGCACCACAGCTTAGTCTCGGGGTGCTTATATTGTATATCTATGTGGTGGAAAAATATACACTTAATAAAATGGGAACTTTCATATGGTATCGTGTGTATAACTATGGAATAACATAAAAGGGATAATCTATAACGAGTTGTATTACTTTTATATGAGAACCTGAATTTACGTTAAGCCCCTATTTAATTCAGATCGTTATAATGTTAATGGGAACCGAGTAATAAGGGTAGAACCTATGACAGTCTAGCTAGATATGATGTCACTTAGCTAGTGGTTAGTGTCATTTTAGATGGGTACTTACGTTAGGAGTGCACATTTAGTCGAGAGGTGAGGATTTCATGTGAGTGCACGTCCTAACATGTACTTTGCATTTAATGTTTTAAATGTTTTTAAAGCACTTGCAGGTTTTTAAAATATCTCCACATTCGGGCTCTGACCCGTTTTCTTTCAAATCTATTTTTCTTGTAAAACCATTTTAGGTGCCCAGCCACAAGGACACCATGCATAGGATACTCATTCAGGTGACGAGCTGTAGCTGTTTGTGGAAGATACAGGGATTTTCTTTTAAACGCTTCTACCATTTGGATTCCATATTCAGTATTCTTCAGTTGTAGGGCATGTTGCCCAAATTCTATTAGAGACTTTTCCATTTCAGTTTTTCAGACTTGGCATGTATTGTTTCAGTATTCAGTATTTAGTTATTCATTTCAGTTGTGGAGTTTGCTGTGAGGAGTTTTTCCTCCGGATTTATTTATAACGTGTGATGGTTATTCTATTATTTTCGTTATAGTGAATGGTGATATTATTCTTGCTTTAAATCTTTTGTTGTATGTTAATCAGACTTTAATTAAAATTTGGCAACTTACTTTTTAAATACTAGGTGGTTACTAATAATAAAAATGTTTTCGACAGTGATGCTATTAACTGAGCCAACTTGGCATTTTGATTTAATTTAATAAAGGAGTAGCTACCCGGTATTTAATTAGTCGGGGTGTCACAGTTTTCTTCTAGGGTTAAACAACCAAAGATAAGTGACGGCCATAGGAGAGGGAAGGAGAGGCTTTTCCAAGCAATCCAAGGCCAACGATTCACCCGGTTGCACCGCCACCACCACCAACGCGTAGATCGCCCGACGGGGAATGTAACCACACCAAATTCATCATCAAATCAAAACGTCGAAATCCCAGGAAAGTGTTTATCTTGCTTATTTTCATTAATGCATCACTCATGTTAGTCTAGGGATGATTAGGATGAGTTTTATGGAAGAAAACCCAAATTTGAGATAGGAAATCGCATGTAGTAATGATTTGAATGTTAATCTGGAAACCCCTTAACATGTAGAGGATTAAACCACGAAATTTTGATGTTTTAGAAGAAGAAAATTCTATAAAGGACCGATTAGAACCATGTTAAAAAGAATTCTAGGGTTCTTGAGATTTACATGAATTTTGGCCTGTTAATCCATGATTATTAATGGAAATTTGCATGCTTTACGTAAAAGATGTATGGAATGGATTTATACTATTAGTAGTACAAATTTCAGGACGATTGGGAATGAAAAGTTTGGATTTGGATGGAGTTATGTGAGAAAACCCGTAACTGGTAACTGCAGAATTCGTCATACCTGCTTGATCGATCGATCGAGCCAAGAGCTTCGATCGATCGAGCCCCAGACCTCGATCGATCGACCCCTTCTGGAAGGCTCATATTTTCCCTTTTTAAATTAGTTGAATTCAATTTAATGAGAAATAATTCTTGGACACCCTTATTAAAATGTTTTGGGAGATAAAGAAGACCAGTAGGACATGTGGATAATTTTGGGACCTTTAATGTATGACAAGAGTTGTATTTTTGGGATATTTACATATAAGGGACGATGACATTATGTATTAAGGAGAGAGACGCGTAAGATGGTTACATTGGAAATTAGATGAGTACCAACTGAATTCTACACTTGGGAGGATAAAGTCTATGAGTGTTACGTATTAAGTTGAAATGATCCCTCAAATTAAAGTAATAAATGAACGGTTATACGTGAGAACTAAATAAGGAAATATGAGGACAAATGTCGTAATTATGGGAATTGAGATGTACCTAAATTGATATGGTAATATCAGTATAGTTATATGACTGTGTTTATGCATATACTATCTATGTGTGAAAATCGTGCCCGCGCTACTTGCTATCCCTGAGGTTACCGTGCTGGGACAGTCTTATCTCGATGGGACCTTTATGGGGGATATTTACTTGTACCCTAGAAGATAGATATCCTTGGTACAGGCTATCGAATCGATAGTTCAGACGGTCCTAAGAGACGTGGGGGCATGTGCTATCCTCTTAGAGACTTGGAATCTATGCTTCGCCTCAATATTGTTTGTGTATGTGTTAATACAGTTCGAGAGTGATTCCGAACTTGTATTTCCCTTAGTACGAGAGATACGGGGATTGGATAGCAGAGTATGCACGCACCATAATTTTTATGTGGGGTGCTGATAGAATATATATATTATACGAGTATTTAATATATATATATATATAAACTTATGAAATTTGGAAACTGCCTATTGTGTTATGGTAAGTAAGACATGTATAATGACTCAAATTGGAAATACTTGTTTTGAAAAGTATAATATGACACTGGGAAACTTTATTAATAAATAAAGTTAAAATGAGAGCTTTGTTACTGAATGAAATTTTCCTCTTAAACAATTATGTTGTTCAGTTTTAAATCTTACGAGTAACCTAAGATAAGTTAAACCATTGGGAAGTTTAGTGCGAGATAAGATAAGAATGGTTAGTACGATATGCGTGCACATTAGAAGAGAGATGAGAATTTCTCAAGAGAGTGCCGCACTAATATGTTGTTGTATTGGCATGTAAACATTTTAAATACTTGCTAAACGAATTTTAAATTAATTACACTATCGGGCTCTGACCCGTTTCTATTTCTCTTTCTCTCTTGTATATATATGTATATATTACAGGTGCCCAGCCACAGGGGCGTCTTGTGTAGGATCCCTTGGAAGGAACGCACTGCAGCTTAGGTGGGAGTTGCAGGCCACTTGCTTAGATGACTTCATTTATTTGACTCCACTCCTAGCATACTCATTTAGTGGGGCATGTGTCGCCCTTTCCATTATTCCGTTGTTTGTTTGGACATTGTGATTTAGTTATTTCTAGTATTGCCACTTTGGGATTTATTACTGTCTGGATGTTTTACTTTAAGTTTTAATGTTTAGATTTAGTTGTTGAATGCTTAAATTATTTGGATTATATGTTCTAGGGTTATTTTGGTGTGATTCTTTAATATTGAATTGTTATAAATAATTAAATCTTTGTTTTTAAAATAAAATTTGGAAAGTAGTGTTTAAAAATGGTTTTGACACTTAGCTTAATTAACTAGGGTGTTTAAATTGGAAAAGTTATTTTACGACAGTGATGCTAAGAATGAACCAACTGTTCACCTTGATTTTAATTTAATAAATGAGTGATCGCCCGATATTTAATTAGGCGAGGTGTCACACTTTAATGGAAAGACAACATGTCTTTCGTAGACCTTTCCATTACACAATATATAACATTTTTTTGGAAAACAAATATGGAAATCCGGGAAATGGTTTTTACAAGAACAATCTTTTTATCTCTTATAACAAATTTTTCATTTTGAGGCAAAATTAAGATGAAAACATCTTGAACTACACGTGATAAACAAGTGAAATACTCAAATAAATTTGTGCAGGTGTGCATTAAAGGTGACAAAGAGTCAATCATGTAGTAAGTTATCATCAAACCACATCTTACTGACTGCAACCATTATAAAGCGCATGTATGAAATGATGCCGGGTATCAAAACACTATAAAATAGTCACATGGATAATGGAATGATATTGTGACTCGGACATCTTAAATGTTCATCCATAAAATGCGTAAAACAAACTACAAAAATCTTTTTGTATTTTTCAAAATTTTATCAAAAATAAAATCTTTTTCACTTTTTGACTTTTTCTTAAAAACCGAAAATCTTTTTGTATTTTTCCCAAAACAATATATAAAGAAAAGATATAACTACAATGGTAGTACGCATTAGCAATAAGGATATATGATATGATCATGAAAATCACCCTATTATAGTAAAAAGTCTCAACCTCAATTATTTGGCCCGTAGGAGCTCTCAAAAGGAGATCTCATCCTATGAAATTCCTCCATAAAAAATTTTGAAGTTTGGACTAAAACCTCAACTTGTTCTCAAAATATCTCAAAAGCTCTAACATGATGTGATTGATATTATTGAGCAACGTGTGTGGGAGTGCATGCGGTGACTCGTGTAGGTGCATTACTAGGAACGTATCTATGAGACACTTTCCTTAACGTAAAGCAGAACTCCCTAAGGTGACCCCTTCGTTTGTAATGGGTACAAATGTAAACGAGCTTGGGTCCACCTTGATCAAAATCTCTAGGACGAGCTATCCTACATGGGTTAGACACCTAGGTGGGTTAGGTTGAGGTCCATATGGATCTAACACAAATTTGGGAATCTTCATGGGTGCTATATAGGAAGTGGACGCACCATTATAACCTATTCTTAGACTCTTAATGTTACCCAAAGTGGGATCGAGGAACATATTTCCAATATTCTTAGATGTATCCTCTACAGTGACTTTGACCTCCTGATCATAGTCGAGATCGCTCTCAAGTTGGATACGCGAGCTTCAAGTTTCTCACGGGTCTCTAATAAATATTGAAGATATCCCATAAGACAAGCCACGGTGTTAGTCAAATCACTCTTTTTTGTCCTAAAGCGATTAACTGCTCACTCAAAGATACCTTCTCCTTCTCGAGTTGACTCACCGATGCCTCACACATCCTCAAAATTTTCACCCCTCTCTCCAAATCTAACACCCTAAGAGACAACTCTTTATTTAGCATTTTGGTTTTTAACCTCTTGGTTTATAACTCACTAAAAGCTTTTTGGGGATCCCCTTCTCCCTCACTCTCAACTTCATTCTCACTATCCCTGGAGTGACTCAAAACCTAATTGAGGCTATCACGTTTACAAGTGTCCTCATCATTGTGGGACAAACTATTAGTGCTCACGTGACTAGCCATGAAAGCTACAAACTTTTCATGTGGTGATTCTCCTGCCCGAATCAACCGATTTGATGTCACTATCGCTAAGAGTGGATTTATTTGCAACCTCCTTTCCCTTTCTCTTTAGCCTAGTGGGACACTCCTTAGCTATGTTCCCTTTACCCTCACACTCAAAAAACCTAAACTCTTTCTATTTCTCACTGCTACCCTTGACCTCACTCTTATTTTTTATTTTTCTCAAAAATCTTTTTATTGGTAGAATTATCTTTGGAAAATTTGAGAATTTTTTTTAAAATATTAGCAAATAAGGCCATGTCATCAAAATCACACTCACCCTCAGATTCAGACTCACAAACTCCCTCATTTTTCTTTTTCTTTGTTTAAGCCTCTAAAGCTACCCCTCTATCCTTAGGTTTAATGGACTTGGGAAACATGTTGATCTCATAAGTCTGAAGGTGTCCTACGAGTTCTTCTAACCTAAGTGAATCTAATATTCCCAATGAATTCAAAACAGTGGCCTTACGAATAAAATGGGAAGGAAGGGGTCTTAAAATATTTTTCACAACTCTCGACTCCTCAATTTTCTCACTCAAATTAAAACTAGTGTTAACAATGTCCAGAAACGAGCATAACAATTATCAAATGACATGGACTCTAACATAATAATGGTCTCAAACTGAGTGGTCAAATTTTAAAGATTAGATGCCTTGACGACATTGGTACCCTCATGTGTAAGATGGAGGATATCCCAGTATTACTTAGAAATAGTGCACGTCATGAGGTGAGGAAACTCGTCAGGAGTGGCGGCTCCAGAAATAGCACTAAGTCCACGAGAAATACTATTCGTAGTCCTCAACCATCCAGTCATTTACGGGTTTAGGGCTAACTACATTATCAACAATGACAATGGGTTGTGTCCACCCTCTTTCACAAATAACCGAAACTCTTTCATCAATTGATTTTAACATGGATCTCATTCGGGCTTTCCAATGTGGATAATTAGATCCATCGAAACTGGCATCCAATTATATAAGTTATTTATTAGCACATAGCTTTTTTAAAATCATTTTTTTTCCAAAAAAATAATATCACAGAAAAACTTTTGCCAAAAAAATAGATCACACAGAAAAATAGTGTAACCCACTCTGTTACAAATTTGCAGAGTGCGCTATAGCACAATAGATTACACTTATTTAATTAGATGTCAATCTTACAAACAAAAACAATTTTAATTCCTTTAAACCCTAAAACATGCAACTATATGAATTATACTGAAGCAAATATTCAGGAAAAATACCCAAAGGGTCAAAACCTTTTATTTCACTTTGAAGAGTTTACAAGACTACTAACTTACAAACTACTTGATATCACCCACAAGTATACAACGTAATGCCTTCATATAACCTCTAAAGATACGCCTCAATCTAGAGTCATCCACATATGGTAACTCCACTCTCGGTATCCACCGATCAGAAATGATCCTTTCAAGAATCACAATGGATCGCAGTCCTCCAGCCGTGAAGAATATCTCTCCACAATACATCTAAGAATATTGGAAATATCTCGTTTGAATGACAACGAGTTCATTTTTAACAACCCAAAATAGTAGGTTTCATTTGAAGCTCATCTGATAAAAGGCTTTAAGCAAGACTTCGAACGAGATCCTAGGGTCGTTTGAACGAGATATCCATCTCATTAGAACGACAGCAGCGAAAAATTAGTTTTTTAATAAAATAAACTAGCCTCGTTTTAAATAAAATAACTCCTGTTAGTTTTAGTAAAAATAAAAATCCTAATGTAAATTCAAGAAATTAATTTAAACCTTTAATGGTATTATACATTCATAATGTGTAAATCCTTGAACGTTAAAGTAGATGAGGATTCGGTTCTTCGTGATGGCTCATGATGAAGTGTAATGGAATATGCCAAACTATAAATTAACTTAAGATATGAACAAAATGTTCTTACACTTCTTTCCCATCTGACTGCCGCTGGGACATCAACAGGATTACCCATCTCCAGATGGACATGTATCGCTATCAGAATGGGACCGACACACTGATCCCGCCATATTACTATCATCTCTACTTTTCGCATGATCTTAATGTGCCTGGACCCTCGGGTGGTCATTAGGAACAACCCCCACACCCACCCCGCATGTTCATTTCCATATGTATGTAATCGTTTTGGGTTGTACACATGATGGTGGGGATTCAATGTAAGGTTGAGAAGATCATATTGGTGTACTCATTTTGTTTCAAACCCTTTGTTTTGCAACTCTTATTATATTAAATGACATAACTACATTTATATATCTTGTTGTCATTTATATATCTCTTGTATAGTTTTGGTCATGTATAATCATCTTTTGGTACTAACATGTTTTATAGGTTTTTCATTGCATCTATCGGGGATCTCTTCATATGGGGTGATGCATTTCTCACCCACTTTCCCATTTTTATCCTTAGAAACATTAAGGACAATTCTTATTTCTAGTTAAGGGGTGTGATTTATGTGACACCCCGCCTAATAAGATACCGGGCGATCACTCCAATATTAAATTAAAACAGGAATCTCATATGGATCATTCTTAGCATCACTGTCGAAAATACATTTAATTACTAATAACCTATTAGGCCGGTGTCAAAATTTTAACTTTACTACTCTTTTTAACAACAGTAAATAAAACATACACACAGTTTCGCGAAAATGATACTGAAATTTAATAAAATAACCGAACACCTGGTCAAAATATACAACCATATCGAATGTTGTACTCAAAGAATAAATAAATGCAATTGGACCATTGGCTCGAATGTGTATACAGTACCTCCTATCTAGATTACAAGGATATAAACATCTACTAAGAATCCTGCACGCATCCACAGCTGCTGCAGCAGACGTCTGACTCGAAAGATGTATCATCCAGGCATCCCTGTGTCTGGACACCTATATAATATATAATAAAGAAAGAAAGGAAAAGTAGATAAACGGGTCAGAGCCCGAGTTTTGAAAATATTTAGCAAGTGCATAAATGCCTTATTATTTTGAAAAATATTTTATCTCATATTTAAATTTGGTATCTCACTCCCATGAGATACCCCTCACCTCTCCACTAATAGTGCACTCCTAGCGCATCCCTCTAAACATCCTAGTCAAGCTACCCTGCTAGACTAGTCTATCACCCAACCACTATCAACCCTAGATAGTCCAAGCAATGTAGTAAGGGCTAAACTTCACCCCAGTCTCAACGATATGCCATGTTCGTACGTGGGGTGTCTCGCAAAGAGAAATCCAAACAAGGAACCCCCCCGATACACTACTATGCGGCAAGGTCGATCATCGAGTTCCGCCAGTCCCTCAGTACAGAATATATATATATATATATATATATATATATATAAATAAATATGTATACCACAAGAAATACTAATATTAGAGAACTAAGGATTAAACTTCTCCCCAGTCTCAACACAGTGCCATATTCGTGCGTGGGGTGTCTCGCAAAGCGAAATCCAAAGAAGGAACCCCCCGATACACTACTATGCGGCACGGTCGATCGTCGGGATCCATTAGGCCCTCGGTACTCGATTTATACATATACATACATTTTACCATATACATCCGGATCTATCTCCCGGAATGAGAATACATTTGCAAAGTATTTATCAATACTTATCATTTTTATCTCAAAACCTTCCATTTCCCTTCTCATATCCAAGAAATGTATTTAAAAGCCAATTCATTATCATGAATTGCTTTAATATATCATATACCTTTTTAAAAGCCAATTTTATTATCATAAAAATGCTTTTCCGTTTCAAAATATCCCATTTCCCTTTTTATATTCAGGAAATGTATTCAAAGCCATTTTCATTATCATAAAAATGCTTTGATCATATCATATGCTTCCACATCCCTTCTTCCATCCGGGAAGTGTTACCGAAGCCAATCCATATAACCCATTTCCCTTCCTATATCCAGGAAATGTAATTAAGGCCAATCCATTATCATGAATTGCTTTAATATAACGCGTTCTAAGACCGTCCGTCCGGGTTTCCCCCCTGTGCGCGCTCCTAAATGGCTATCATCTTCCAGGGCCTATCATAAGACAACCTGGGATCCTACATCGCAAGACGTCGGGAAGCGACCATATGCCTGCGGGATAGTCAAGACCACACCTGGAATCTCCTAACCAGCGCAGAAAAATACAACAAACGCTCATATGGACTATAGGACTATATCCACCCTGCGTTAATTTGTCAGGGGGCTTCACCATACTCACGCAACTTCCCTTATGATAGCGATTTAGAGAGGTGTGTATTCTCAATTTTTATCATTTATGAAAATCATTTGTCTTTCCATTTTGAAAACATTCATATTTTATTTTCAAAATCATTATCTCATATCATATATATACTTAATCACATAGTATATATATATACCCTATATTCTTCCTCGAATATATAAATGGCCATTAATGCCAATGATATCTAGCGATGACCATTAATCCCAAAGATTCTCTCAAAGAATCATAATCATGCATTCATATAAGCATGATATTAAACCCAAAGTATTTCTTCACTTTGATAAATAATAATTACCTTAATTATCTCTTAAGGAATTTATTGGATATTTCCAATTATACTAATTCACTCTAAGTGAATATACACATATACATATATTCCAAATTCATTAAGTCCTTTAGGACATAACCCTCTATAATACTCTAATTTAGAAGGCCCTTAAACTTTAATCTCAAAGAGGAGAAAGAATAACAATCTCCAAATTCTTGGCCTGAAAACAGGGCACCGGTCGACCGCGGGTTGTAAATAAGCCTACGAAGCAAAGCAATAGGCCCTTTCTCCTTGATGCTGTGGACGGGCCTTAGGGGCGCAGTCGACCGGTCACACCAGGTCCCCAAAACTAAATTCCTCAAATCCTTTATTTTACAACACAAATTCATTATCGGGGTTTCTAAACTACCCCAAAAATCATCCAAAACATCTACACGACTAATCCTAGCTTCTATTTTTCCAATTCCCGATTTGATTTCCGAGTTGATGATTTCAACCCGGAGCTGCCATCTTGTAAAAATCATATCAAATCGAAAAAAAATCAAAAAAATACGCGGTTGGCGCTCACGCGACCGTATCGAAAAGATCTACAACATTAGTGTTTTGGACGAAAGCTAAATCAATTTTTTTCCTGGCCAAAAAGGCCCCCTAAAGTGACGAGTTACTATTCATCATCTTCTCCAAGACGATTTCGGCCATTAAAGCTTCTCCCAAGCTTTTGTCGCCTCACCCAACGTCCTACAACCTCAACCAACTACAAATACCCATATAATACGGGTCCTAAACGTCCTAGAACCCGAAATCACCAATTAATTTAGGTTAAAACCTAAGTTCCACAAATTGAAATATTATTGGGGGTTTTATTGTTTTAACTCCCAAAAACCCATTTTATCCACGAAAACCCAACCCAAAATCTTTAGGGTTTGTTTATACCAAACTACGGTATGAGATATTTATGCAAAAAGATAAATAAAGCAAGTAAACACTTGCCTCGTGAATAAAATCCGACGACCTCGAGTCAAATCCGACGGAGTTTGGCCCGAATCTCCATTTCTCCTCCTCTTTCTCTTTCCTCTCTCTCTTCTCTCTCTTTTATTTCTTTCTTTCCTCTCTTTTCTCCCTCTCCCCCTCTTTATATAGAAAGAAAAGGTTTTAACCCCTTAAAACCCAAAAACGACTCATTTACCCAATTACGAGTAACTTTTACCTCTAAAATTACCCGAAACTCATTTTCGACAAGAGAACACTCTTTTCCGACTATCTCGGACATTCCGAGACTCACGGCGCAGTCAAAATTCCCATCTGAGGTACTTGACCGCAAATCACTATTCCAATCCAAAATAAATAAATGCGGGTTTTCCAATTAAAAATCTTACCTCGTGTCGCTTTACTCAACGATGACATATAATTAAAATATTTCGACCTATATAGTCCCAAAAATAATCACAACATCCTTCGAAAACCATTAAATCCTCGAGAATTCCCAAAATCACTATTTAGGGAAATTTCCCAAATTCCAATTTATAATTAATTATGGAATTTAATCGTCTCCAAAAGGGCGGGTTGTTACAATTTACTCATTTCATTCATTCGGGAAACACATAACATGTTTATATATATATATATAATATCCAAAAATCCAAAGTTTTAAAATTTTATTTTTTTCCTTTTCTCTTTCTTATGCATCTAGCCTATGTTTCTAATGATTGCTTGAATAATAGCCCTATCTAACTATATAGCAATGATGCATGTATAGATTATGTGATTTATTAGCTTTTAGTCCCCAAATTGTGAATATTTTGAGAAACTTCATAAATTAAACTTTGAAGCCCATGAGAACATGCACAAATACTTATTTATGATTCGGTTTAAGGATATTATAACTCGATGATCATATGATGCATTGTATACACTTACACCAAACGAGATTTGTGACTGTTATATAATTACTCTCTCTCTCTCTTTCTTAAAAATGTGATTTTGTCGATAATCTCATTATTTTTTCATTGAGTGTTTATTTATTGAGTTCCTCATAAAATTTTATACTCGAGCATGATTTTCAGTATGTTAGCTCTCGATAATCGCATAAAACTCTAGGAAAGGATTATAGGCCCTCTTTATATCAAACGCATTTGTCCTTGACCTAACCTACTTTATTATCCCTACTCATCCCCCCCCCCCCCCCCCCCGATCCTAAATATAGCCCTTTATTTCATACCCAAATCTCTTAACCAACTCCACATTATGGTTTTAAACCCTATATACACCTTCCTCACCACTATTTGGGAATAAAATTGGGATTTTTCGATATTGTTTTTGTGTGGACCCAATCAGGAAATAAGTAGATTTTATACAATAAACAAAGAAAAAAAAAGAAGAAAAATAACAAAAATACTTCTAAGAGAGTTTGAATTCCATGCTTGTGTGAAAGAATAAAGCAATCATATTCCAATTGAACATTTGTGCTCATGGAAGTTGAATTAAAATTTTAAAATTACCCACTCTTACCATTATCCCACATGTTCTTCCTGAATCCCTTTGTATCATAAATATACCTTCATTTCTTAACCCTGACCTAGCCTACATTACATCCCTAAAAAGTCCTATTTGGTCCTAGGGTGAAATTAATTTTAAAGTCAAACATTTTCTTTTATATTTGAAAGTCAAACGTCTGAAATTGATTTGTATTGTATTTGTTTTCACCTCAGTTAATGAATGATATCCATTCATGTGATTACATCTTTTATATTGTGTTTTCATTTATGACATTTGTGTGGCCTAGTTTCCATTTATAATTACTCCTTATTCCCGCATATCCCATTTGGGTTACACCCTTTATCTGAGTGCTTTCACTTGTTGAGGGTAATCATCGGAGAGAATTTGAGTTATGCATGACGTAATGTTTATCTGTTTTATAAAAAAATTATCAAATCTAAACTTTCACATGTGCTCGATCATCTCACATATTAAGGTTTCAATTTTAATAAAGTTTCTCTAATAATGTTAATAATTTAGGAATTTTCTGTGAATTCTCAATCATTTTGCTAATAACTTGTGTTATTTGTGTTGTTATTGAGCTTTCGCATTAGATTTTGGCCAATAATGGTATTAGGTGACTTGATTTTTATGGGTATCATCCTTGGAAACCCTCACAAGATAAAACTCATCCTCTAGGGCCACCTACGGGTTTAACAGCTTATTGCATACGTTAAATGCAATCGTTCTCCTGCGAAAGTGGCTTTTATCCATTGTACATATTTCCTACTTGTGTTTTACTTATGAATCTCATTTATTTGAGCATAATTTCTAGGGACTCGTATTTGTAAGTTAAGGGTGTGATTAGAATGAATATTGCATTTAAACCCCTTAACTTTATGCATTTTAGCATTCCTGCATGCATTAATCCCGACACTTATGTTAATTTACTGGATAACTTCTATTTTCATTGTATATACCTTGTCTAAGGTCTATTTGAGATTTTATAGGTGCAGTAAATGCTAGGCGTGAAGTATGATTGATTTTCAAGAACGTTTTGTCGATAAACACAACTTTGGGGGCATTTTAGTATTAACACTTGGGCTTCGGGCCCGAGATCTACACAGAAGTTATAGATATCCAAGTTTTCTTCATGTGGCCATCGACATTGCATGATTCTAACTTGTAATGAAGTAGTTAAAGAAGTTTTTATGGTATGGTTTATGCAAAAAGTAAGGCAACAAGGCCTTCTTAATCTCCTTAAGATGCCGAATCGATTCGGTCCTAATTCGAATCGATTTAGACCCTGGAAGACTCGAATTAATTTTGATCAGAAATTATTCGGCTTTGCTCTGAATTGATTTGGTCCCTAAATTTTTCCTTGTTTCTTTTATATAAGTTTACCACCAACCTATATATATATATATATATATATATATATATATATTCTCCATTTCATTTTGGAAGACTTAGCTTTTATTTTCACGAAATAATACCAGACGTTCAACTCTTTTTCTCCTACCTAGTTTAACATTCAAAGTTTTGATTGTCTCTATTTCATTTCATTAATTTGATAAAGTTGTTGTGTATTGATGTTTGTAAGCTTCTACTCTTAACTTTTTTATTGTATAAGTTTGTCTTTGCATTAATTGAAGAAGTTTTGGTTGGTTGGTTGCTTTAATGATGTTTTGTTTCTTGTTGAAGTTTCTTTTCGTAATTTATATCATGTTTTCCATGACTACAAAATTCTCATAGGTTAAGGATCATAATCCCACCATGGATGATTGAACTTCAAGGTTAGGGTTTGATTTATATTCATTATAATTTAAACTCATGTATTGATATTGGAGTATCATAGTCTCTTAATTTTCCTTGTCATGCAATGATAGTGTTTGAAGCTTTACTACAAACTCCACCCATTTGTCTGCATAACTAATTAAACTTTAATTTTTCATTGTCGAGTTTGATCGCTACATGGTTGATGTTTGGACTTAATTGGCTATGATTTATTATAATTGAACTTTATTGGATTCCATCGTCTACTTAGAAAGCCCAAGGTGGGAGAATGATCCCTAATCTCTTTTCTCTATTTTAAATCGCAAGTTTTCAAGTTCATTTTAACCATAATCATTTCCTTTTACTAATTCTCACTTATTTTGCACATGCTAAAATAATTGTTAGTTTTAGTTCAATACTACCAATATAATCATTGTTTTCACCTTACTTTTATGACGTATAGAAACGTTTTATAATCGGAATCAATTCTTGTCCAGTCCTTGAAGAAATCGATCTTGGACTTATCCGGTTATTACTTGTTGCGATTGATTTACACTTGAATCAAACATAGATTTGAGAGCATCAAAGATAGAATAAAATAAATAAAAAATGAATAAAAGAAAAGAAAAAAA
Organism: Sambucus nigra; assembly: GCA_949130495.1. Lineage (NCBI taxonomy): Eukaryota > Viridiplantae > Streptophyta > Magnoliopsida > Dipsacales > Adoxaceae > Sambucus > Sambucus nigra. The sequence goes on along the minus strand of OX422218.1, from coordinate 10,632,943 downwards.
TAAATAAGGGAAATAAAAGGTGCACAAAGGACTTATATAAGAATGTCTAAAACATGGAAACGGAATGAAGGGGTATTGACTTAATCCACGGGAGTATCAACATGAGTATACACACAAGTTCATGATGTCAAACAACAATAATAATAGTCAAGTACTCATATCAACCATAGAGTACAAATTTGTGGCCCCACTAGAAGTTTACGTGAGCATACAAAAATACCTAGAAGTTTCGATGATTCTCCAGCCAATATCATCACACATAAATGTAAGTTGAGAATGCAAACCCATTGATCTTCAACTTATAACACCCTCAAGATTATCAATTTTGAACCTCACACAACATTTTGAAGATATAAAATATTTTTAATTTTCTTTAGAAGTATCAATGATAAAAAAAATTAGCCTTAATTATGTTTATAATTTTTTAGTAATCTTTTAGGATCTTTCCAATGGTGGCCTTTAACACAAAGGAGATTGCTTGTTTCTTAGACCTTTTCCATGGCACGCTCGATTGTAATAAAACAAGAAATTTAAGGGCAATGGTTCTCACATGAAAAATTACGCCTCTCACATATGGAATGTAACGACAAGATTAAAAATAGAACATAGCACTTTACCTACCAAAAGCAAAGTGTTCAAAACATTCTACAGAGATCGTGAAAGGTGTGTTCATACATGGTGACGATATGAGACCAATATAGAAGGAATAGTCACAAGAAAGGCATCAATAGTCATAAGACTCATAACTAAGAACTATTAGCACGTAACCTAATCTATCTCACCATCTTAAGTCACATCAAAATGAATTAAAGATTGTTCCAAACATCTTAGTTATGCATTCATAAAGGTGATAAACAACATTGAATTTTTTGTAAAAAATAAAGAAGGATCGAATCATTTTGTATTTTTGAAGTAAAATGTATACAAACCATACAATCTAGTTTGAGGAGAGAAATGATAGCAATAAACTCACACACTAAACTAGATGAAGACCCAAATTCAATCGATGGAAAGGACATCAATAGATTTCCTAAAATTATCAAACCTAAGGGCATCTAATGGTTAAGTGAAAAAATTGGCTAATTGAAGTTCGGTGGTAACAAAGCTTAAGGACATGATTTTCTCCGCAACAAGATCACGAATCAAATGCTCGCGTATCATAATATACTTCATCCTAAAATGTTGGACCGAATTACGAGAAAGATGAATAGAAATAGTGTTATCATAGAAGATGGTTATGTTCCTTGGTCAATCATGTAATCTCCCAACATTTGCTTCATCTATAAGAATTGTGTGAAATAATTCTTAATGACAATATATTCATCCTCCATCGTGGATAAAGAAATCGAGTTTTTCTTATTTCTTAACCACAAGAAAAGAGCACTCCCAAAATAAGAACATCCACTGAGGGGATTTTGAAACCATTGACATCCCCAGCCCAATCGGCATCAGAATAAGAAGATAAACGATTGCCGTTATCAAAAGAATACCATAACCCATAATATAAAGTTCTAATCACATATTTAATGATTCTTTTAAGTGCATGAAAGTAAGACTCTTTTGGGGATGCTTGATAATAGGCACACACTCCAATACTAAAAGCAATTAGGGTGATTAGTGGTTAAGTAAACTAGGCCACCTATCATGCTCCTAAAAAGTGTTTGCTTGGAGTCCTTTCTCGAAGTGTCTTTACTAAGATTAGTCATTGAACTCATAGGTGTACGTGAATGCTTAGCAGAGTATAAATCAAACTTCTCCCCAAGTTCTTTCGCATATTGAGTTTGGGATATCAAAATCGCACTCTTTAGTTGACAAACTTGGATACCTAAGAAAAATGTAAGATCACCTTCCATACTCATCTTGAATTCACTTTTCATCTCCTCCGCAAAATGATGAGTATTTCAATCACTTGTGCAACAAAGACTATGTCATTAACATAGACTTGTGCAACCCAAATATTCCCTTTTTCTTTACATATAAATAATTTCATGTTTACTGCCCCTCTCTTGATGCCACGGTCCAAAAGATAGGAAGTAATGCTATCATACCAAGATCGAGGAGCTTGCTTCAATCCGTATAGGGATTTCTTAAAATAAAAGACATAATCGGGGAATTTAAGATCTTTAAATCCTTTCAATTATTCCACAAAGACCTTAAAGACCAGTGCACCATAGGTCTAATGGTGTAACTCATTTTATTAGATGTCAACCCATAAAAAAATCCAATTTTTAGGCAATTTTATCTTTTTATCCCAAACATGCATCTATGTGATAAAACAGATAAATCAAACCGAGCATTCAATAAAAGCAAAGTTTCAGCAAAAATCCCATTCGGGCAAAACCTTTATTCAACACTTTAGAAAGTTTACAAGACTATCGACTTACATACTACTTGATATCCACCACAAGTATAATGTGCAGTGCCTCTGTACAACCTCTAAAGAATATGGCTCAGCCTAGAGTCGTCCACACATGGCCTTCCACGCTTAGCATCCACCGATCAGCCTTCCTGAGTTCCCTCGAGAATCACAATGGCATGTAGTAGAGATGATCTATCCACAAGAGATCTGTATGCAAGATACAAACTATCTAAGGTTCAAAAAGATTAACACAAATATATTTTGTGGAAGCGATTTGTGAATTAAAAGAGTTTTATAAACTCAAAAGTATGAAAACTTTTGCAAAAGATATGCAAAAATTGGTTCGGCAAAAGTCTTACGTAATAAAAAGACGAAATAGGTATTTATAAGGCCAACAAAAATTTTGAGGTAGCTCGTTCGAACGAGTTTAAATATTGTTCGAATGAGAAACACATCTCATTAGAAAGAGAATCAAGTCTCGTTTAAACGAGGCCACAATCTCGTTTGAACGAAGTTCAAACAAACTTCTGACTAGCCCAAATAGAAACATTCGTTTGATGCTCATTTGATGAAAGCCTACTGACGGGATTTCGAATGAAGATGCTTGTTCGTTCGAGCAAGGAAAATCGTTCATTCGAATGATCCTGGAAAAAATATTTCTATTTTTAAGTTAAAAATGGCTCAATTTAAATAAGAAAAACACCTGTTTCGGTTTAAATAAAATTTAAACATCCCAAAATAAATTCAAGGAATAAGTTTAAACCCATAATGCTAATATACCTTCATAATGTGGAGATCCTTGAAAGTTGGAGATGTTGAGGATTTGATTCTTCGTGACGGCTCAAGACGAAGTGTAACGGTATACGCCAAACTACACGTTAGCCTAAGTTATGAACAAAATAATTCTTAAAAATCTTCCCCTTTGGCTGTTCCGATACAAATACAAAATTCGAAATCCAAATTACATCAAAATCCCCTAAGATATAAAATTATCCTAATACCCTCCCAACCCTAGAAAATGGATAGGCACGAGATAATGATGTCTTCAAATCTCCACTTCTTCTTTCTCTTATCTTAGGTACTTTGTCTTCATCGAGTGTATTATGAATATGATCTTCAAATGTACCTACACACATGAAAAAAAGAAAATGCATTGTGATTCATCGAGTTTGAAAGTTTGAAATATAAAAGAAAAACACATAAGTATTTCTCCCCCATAAACCAAGCGCATGTAAATCTCCCCCGTAATTTGTTCTCCTCCTTTTATTTTGTCTGAATTAGACAAGGAGTAGAAATTAGAGCATAAACATAGAGAGCATCACAAAAGAAAGAAAATCCTCACAAATACATATAAATCAAGCATGGGCAATGATAATCTCAAAGGCCATCAAAACCAACTATTTTTGAAAATTTTCATTTTTTCTTTAAAAACAAAATTTAAAAATACAACACATACCATGAACAAACACTAAAATAAGCAAATTATGAACGCGTAATGAATGTGTGTGAACTTATTTGATTGGAAAATTAACACTGGCAAGCATGACATATGTGCACGAAGAATTGAGATACCACTAACGAATGAACTCAAGGTCTACCTTAGATGTAAACAGAGTGAATTTATATGACATTGACTCAATCTAATCAACAAATCAAAGTGTAAAATGATTCTCTCACCAATAGCGCCCAAAACTAGTTTATGTTTTTTGGGATTACGTAGAATGTGCAAATCCATTGATCTTCAACATAACTCCCTCAAAATCTCACATAATCAAGAAACTCTCAATTAATGTTTGAAGAAATTAGTGATCTTTTGTAGTAAAGCATCAATGTTCAAACAAAATGGCCCAGAACTTCTGTTTTTATGTGCCTCTAATCCTTTTAGGATATTTTTAAATTACAAGTGGTGGATTTTCACGCAAAGTCAATATGTCTTCTGTAGACCCTTTCCATTGCATAATATATAACAATTTTCCGAAAAAAGAAATATATATCTGCACAATGGTTTTTACAAACACATCTTTTTATCTATTATTAGAAATTTTCCTTTTAAAGGCAAAATTGAGATGAAAACACCTTGACCAATATGTGACAGACAAGTGAAAAAAGCAAATAAAAATTCGTGCTTGTGTGCATTAAAGGCAACAAAGAGTCAAGCATGTAGTAAGTTATCATCAAAACACATCTTAATGACTCCAACCATTATAAAGCACATGTATGAAATGATATCGTGTATCAAAACACTATAAAATAGTCACATGGATAATGGAATGATATTATGACTTGGCTATCCTAATTATCCATTCATATACGGAGTAAAAAAACTACAAAAATCTTTTTGAGCTTTTCAAAAATTTATATAAAAACAAAATCTTTTTGCCTTTTTCATTTTTATACACTAGCAATAGGGATATATTATATGATCATGAAAATAACCCTATTTTAGTAAAAATACTCAACCTCAATCATTAGGCCGAGAGGACTTTTCCAAAGAGGATGACATACTATCCAATTCCTCCATCAAAAATTTTGAAGTTTGGACTAAAACCTCAACTTGCTCTCGAAAACTCTCAAAGTCTATAATGTGATTTGTGTAAGCATGCAGAGAAACACGTGTGGGAGTGTGAGCAGGGACACATATAGGTACTCGTGTGGTAGAATAACGCGGAAGGTACCTACGAGACACTCTCCCTAACTTATAGAAAAATTCCCTAAGGTGACCCTTTTGCTTGTAATGGGTACAAACATAAACGGGATTCGGTCCACCTTGCTCAGAACGTCTAGGACGAGCTCTCCTACGTGGATTAGGATGCCTAGGTGGGTCAAGTTGAGGGCCATACGGATCTAACACAAACTCCGGAACCAGCTTGGGTGCATCATGGGAGGTGGACGCACCGTCATAACCTATTCCTAGCTGCTCAACATTACCCAATGTGGGACCGAGGAGAAACTTTCCAACCTTTTTAGATGTATCCTCTAAAGTGACTTTGACCTCTCGGCACGTTAAAGATCAATCTCGAGTTGGGATATACATGCTTCAAGTTTCTCACGAGTCTTCAATGAAAATTGAAGACCTCTCGTATGACTACCCAAAGTGTTGGTCAAATAGTTCTTTTCCTGACTTAAAATGATCAACTTCTCACTCAAAGATATCTTCACCTTATTGAGTTGACTCGTCGACACCTTACACACCGTTAATATTTTCACCTCTCTCTCCAACTCTAACACCCTAAGAGAGAAATGTTTATTTATCATTTTTTATTTTCAACGTATCGATGTATAAATCACTAAATACTTTTTGGAGATCCCCTTCACCCTAACTCTCAACTTCTCTCTCACTATCTCCTGAGTGACTCAAAATAACATCGAGGCTTTCACGTTTAGTTATGTCCTCATCGCCGTGGGACAAACTAATAGTGCTAACATAACTATCCATGAAAGCAACAGTCTTCCTCTGAATCAACGAATCGATGTCACTAAGAGTGGCTTTATTTGCAACCTTCATTCCCTTTCTCTTTAGCCTAGTGGGACACTCATATGACTTGTGCCAATTACCCTTGCACTCATAACACCTTACTCTTCCTCCTTGTCACTGCTACCCTTGACCTCATTCTTATTTTTGTTTTTCTCAAAAATCTTTTTATTGAAAGAATTTTCTTTTGAAAATTTGAGAAACTTTTTAAAGTTTTTAGCAAATAAGACCAAGTCATCAACATAATACTTTTCCTTGGATTTAGACTCAAAAACTCTCTTTTTTTCTTTTTCTTAGTTTGAGTCCTTAAAGCTACCCCTCTATCCTTAGGTTTAATGGTTTCGGGAAACAAGTCAATCTCATAAGTCTGAAGGTCTCCTACGAGTTCTTCTGACCGAAGTGTGTCTAATATTCCCAATAAATTCAAAATAGTGACCTTAAGAGTAAAATGGGTAGGAATGGACCTTAAAATATTTTTTGCGACCCTCGTCTCTTCAATTTTCTCACCCAAATTAAAACTAGTGGTAACGATGTCCGACAAACGAGCATAAAAATCATTAAATGACTCAGACTCTAACATATTGATGGTCTCAAATTGGGTGATTAAATTTTGAAGCTTAGACGCCTTAACAATGTTGGTACCCTCGTGTGTGAGATGGAGGGTATCCCATGCTACCTTACATGTAGTGCACGTCATGATGCGATGGAACTCTTCAGGTGTGACGGCTCAATAAATAGCACTAAGTCCACAGGAGTTGTAAATACTCCAGTTAAACTCATCATCAGTCCAATTAGAGACAGGTTTAGGATTAATCACATTATCAACCTTGATCGTGGGAGGAGTCCACCCTCTTTCACAAACAAGCCAATCTCTTTCGTCTATTGTTTTTAAAGTGGATCTCATTCTGGATTTCCAGTATGCATATTTCGTGCCATCAAAAAATAAGCATCCGATTATATAAGTTATTCACTTACACTCGTCCTTTTCAAGATCAATAATGTTTTAAAAAAAATTTGATTTCACAGAAAACTTTTGTGGAAAAATGGATCACACAGAAAAATAGTGTAACCCGCTCTGATACCAATTTGAAGAGGAGTGTTTAATAGGTCTAATGGTATAACTTTTTTAATTAGATTCCATACCACAAAAAAAATCCATTTTTAATCAACTTCATCTTTTTATCCTAAACATGCATCTATGTGATAAAACAGATAAATCAAACCAACCATTCAACAATGGTAAAGTTTTAGGAAAATCCTTTTCGAGCAAAACCTTTATTCAACACTTTAGAAAGTTTACAAGATTATCGGCTTACAGACTACTTGATATCCTCCACAAGTATAATGTACAGTGCCTTTGTACAACCAATAAAGAATACGGCTAAGTCTAGACTTATCCACACACGGCCGTCCACGCTCGGTATCCACCAATCAGCCTTCGTCTTCAGTAGTGAGTTCCCTCGAGAATCGCAATGGTCAGCAGTAGAGATTATATCTCCACAAGAGATGTGTATGCAAGATACAAACTGTATAGGGTTCAAACAAATTCACACAAATATATTTTGGGTATGTGATTTATGAATCAAAAGAGTTTTGTAAACTCAAAAGTATGAAAACTTTTGCAAAAGATATGCAAAAACTAGTTTGTCAAAAGTCTTAGGAAATAAAAAGACGAAGCACGTATTTATAAGGAAAACATAAATTTTAAGGCCACGACTTGTTCAAATGAGATTAAATCTCGTTCGAACGAGAAGCACATCTCTTTAAAACAAGAATCAAGTCTCGTTTGAACGAGATCACAATCTCGTTTGAACGAAGTTCAAACGAACTTCTGAATATCCAAAATAGAAAAATTTGTTCAATGATCGTTTAATGAAAGCCTACTAATTAGACTTTGAACAAAGATGCTTGTTCGTTCGAATGATAAAACTCCTTCGTTCAAATGACCCTTTCAAAAAATATTTTTATTTTTACGTTTAAAAATGACTCGATTTAAATAAAAAAAACTCTTGTTTCGATTTAAATAAAATTTAAACATCCCAAAAAAAATTTAAACCCTTAATGGTAATACAGATTCATAATGTGTAGTTCTTTGAAAGTTTGAGATATTGAGCATTCGGTTCTTCGTGACGGCTCAATATGAAGTGTAGCGGGATACGTCAAACTACTTGTTAGCCTAAGCTATGAGCAAAATTGTTCTTACATACCTCCTTTTGTAGAATGCCATTAAGAAAGTCACTCTTGACATCCATTTGATATATCTTGAACTTAAGACGACATTCTCTAACTAGGAGAAGACGAATGGACCCTATCCTAGAAATAGCATAAAACGTCTCAATAAATTCATTGCCCTCAATTTGGATATAACCTTGAGTAACCAATTTATCCTTATTACAGACAATGGTACCCTTCTCATCCATTTTATTCTTATACGCCCATTTGGTACCAATAACATTGGTGTCACTAGTTCCGACGAACCTGGAGACCTAAGAAAAATGTAATCTCACCCACCATACTTATCTGGAATTCACTCTTCATCTCTTTCACAAAATGATGAGTATTTCGGTCACTTGTGGAACCAAAGGTTATGTCGTCAACATAGACTTGTGCAACTAAAATATTCCCTTTCTCCTGATGTACAAAGAATGTTACATCTACTTCCCCTCTCTTAAAGCCACGGTCCAAAAGATAGGAAGTAATCCTCTTATACCAAGGTCGAGGATCTTGCTTCGATTAGTATAGGTATTTTTTAATATAAAAGACATGATCAGACCTCCAAAACAGTTTCCTTTAGAGTGCAACATCTATAATGCTAGTTCCTTCATCAGACCTCCAAAATAGTTTATGATGGCATATTGGATTAATCCTCCTTTTGAAAGCTTAAAATTGAACACTGATGGCTGTTTTAGAGGCAATTCAGGTGCCAGTGGTGGAGGAGGAATATTAAAACATTTCAGAGGTGACATGGTTTGGGCTTTTAGTTCTTTCTTTAGGATAAAATCCAGTCTAAAGGCAGAAGCTCTTTCTATCTTAGAGGGGATTAAAAATTTCTATGATTTAAAAGATTATGCTCTTATTGTATAATCTGACTTAAAAGTTCTGATTGAAATTCTAAATAAGAGAGTTAAGTGCCCGTGGAAGATCAAAGATGTGGTGGAGGATATTTTGCATATTGCTGAAGGATACTTAATTTCATTTGTTCATGTATTCAGAGAATCTAATATGTCTGCTGACTTTCTAGCTAATCATGGTGCCACCGTGGATTCATCATTCTGCTCTTATGATATAAATGCCTTCTTAAAGATCCTTAAAGGGATGGTTAAAGTAGATAAATGGAAGCTTCCAACTATTAGATTCAAGTCTTTCTAGTTCGATCTCAATACTTGTAAAGGATTAGTTTAATTTTTCCAAGTTTTCATTATGTGTTTTGTAAGCTACTGTGATGGGGCTATTCCATCCCTGATATAATAAAAAGTGATAAGGGGCTTTATCCCTCTTTAAAAAAAAATACATAATCGAGGAATTTAGGATCTTTAAATCCTTTTGATTGTTCCACAAAGACCTCCTCTTGTATAATGCCATTAAAAAGGCACTCTTAACATCCATTCTATATATCTTGAACTTGAGATGACATGCCCTAGCTAGGATAAGACAAACATAATCTATCCTAGCAACTAAAGAAAATGTCTTGTCAAAGTCAACACCCTCAATTTGATTATAACCTTGAGCAACCAATCTAGCCTCATTACGAACAATGGTACCCTTATCATCCATCTTTTTATTATTCACCCATTTGTTACCAATGACATTGGTCTCGCTAGGTCCAACGAACCTGGAGACCTAAGAAGAATATAAGATCACCTATCATAATCATCTTGAATTCACTTTTCATCAACTCTGCAAAATGATGAGTATTTTAGTTACTTGTGGAACCAAAGACTGTGTTGTTGACATAGACTTTTGCAACCAAAATATTCCCTTTTCTCTTGATGTATAAACAATGTCATATCTAATCCCCTTCTTATAAAGCCACGGTCGAGAAGATAGGAAGTAATCCTAGCATACTAAGCTTGAGGAGCTTTCTTCAATCCGTATAGGGATTTCTTAAGATAAAGACATAATCGAGAAATTTAGGATCTTAAAATCCTTTAAATTTTTCCACAAACACCCCCTCTTGTAGAATACCATTAAGAAAGACACTCTTGACATCCATTTGATATAGCTTGAACTTGAGATGATATTCTCTAGCTAGGAGATGACGTACGGAAGGACTCTATCCTAGAAATAGTAGAAAATATCTTGTTAAAGTCAACTCCATTAATTTACACTACACCAAAATGGGCAAAATTGGCACCCTTCAAGCGGCTAGCCTTGTCATGGTCATTGACCGTGATAAAAAAACACGCGTTTTTTGTCACGGTCATTGATCATGACAAGGTTGTGACAAATGCTTGTCGCGGTCAATGACCGTGACACGTTCGTGACAAGTGCATTTGTCACGGACTTATCACGGTCATTGACTGTGACAATGCTATAAACTTGTCACGATCAATGACCGTGACATGTCATTGACAAATCTGTCAGTAAAAAACCACCGATTCTATTCCCACTGATTCTATTCCCTCTATTTCTCTCTCTCTTTACCGGCTGGGCACTCTCTCTCTCTACAACTTATGTTCTCTCTCTATATTTCTCCTCCATTAATATATATATGTGTATGTATATGTGCATGTGTGTCTGTGTGTGGTGTATATATGCATGGGGGGGGGGGGGAGGCAGCGCGGCTTGGGGGAGGGGAGGGGGTGTATGTGCGTGTGTGTGTGTATGCGTGTGTGTATATGTGCGTGTGTATATATGTGGGTGTGCGCGTGTGGTGGCAGGGGCAGCGGGGGGTGATTTTTTTAATTAAATTTTTATTGGTTTATTAGATATTGCCCCTCATATTGTAGTGCCCTTGTAAAAGAATTGATTGATTTAATATTGATTGGTTGTTAATTTTTTTGTAAATTAATAATTAGTCCCCATTTCATATACAAGTAGGATTTCCCCTCATTGTAAATTAGTAAATTAATAATTGTATACTTTAATTATTAGTTTAATTGATGAAAATAATTAATTGGGTAGATGAATTAGAAGGATTACGGGATACACATTTGTTGTTTCCATTGCGGTTGGATTATAGTGGATCGATGTTGGGTTGGTTAATTTTAAAAATGGCATGACCACTGGATTATTGTCCATATGGGGGTGGGATTTTTCAATTTTTTTTTAAAATTACTTTGTATAACGAACAATATATATATAGTATGATGGGTATTGAATGTTATACAGTTCCTTATTGTAATTTCCTATACTTCTTATCAACGAATTTAGTTATGCTAGGAATTGAATGTTATACAGTTATTTGATATTGACCCACTATGTGGACACATATGGTATTATTGGCAGAATTAGAAAGCAATATGTAGATACAAGGACACAGACAAATATATCAAAGTTGCATGCTGGTAGTAGACAAGATCCTGATGTCATTACAGACAATATGAATCAATTAGTAGAAAGAAGGCGAAGATCGGGTAAGCTTATCTGATTTTATATTCCTTCTGTTGAATTGCATTTAACATCCATGGTGTGTGAGAATGTGTTGTCCTTCTGTTATATAATCAGAAATGTTTTTTGTTTCTACGCAGGTCATTACACTTAAATGGACACCAATTACAATCATTGTGGTTGTTGCCTCTGTTCTTGTATGGGCCAGCTTAGTCCTTACAGATGATTTCATAATAAATGGTTTCTAAGATAACTGTAAGTTGTATATTAATAAGTTTATTCTTTCAATTCAAGACCATATGCAACAGGTATTGGTTGTTGCCTCGTAAGCTTCAATCTTATTACTTTAATTTTCATCCGAGATTGTATGTTTTTTTAAAAAAAAATTGGGTGTATATGAAATATTACATGTTGGAGAGATAATTTCCAGATTTGAAAATAAGGGATTTAAGTTAACTGGATTGAATCTCTTCCACTGCCCCAAGGATTTGGTCGAGGTTTGTTTTCTTGAAGCCACTTTTCTAGATAATTTTCATTTTATTCTAACTCAACTATAGTTCATGTGATAGAAATTTTGAACTAACTAGTCATTTATATAATTGGATCCTTAAATATATCCTCTTTTAGATGTAGATTAGATTCCCTCCCAACTGTAATGTTTTTGTTCACTTTGTTTTTTCTCATGCTCGGGCGGCTGAGAGTGACCAAGAAACCACTTTCTTCTATTTACTCACTATATAAATTTTTCATTGCAAAATTGAGAATATTAGTTATATATAAAGGAAAGTTAGAAGTGAAAATCTTTGTGGAACTCATCATATGGTCCAGGGAAAAAACACACACACAAAACAAAGTAAGCGAAATAGGGGGCAGGATAGATTAAGAGGTATAAATTCAATACACATGTGCATAAACTTTATTTAAATTAGAATAAATAATATTTCAAATTATATCAAATAAAAATACGACAGGAGATGCTCATAAATAACTAGGAAATATATTTGAGATTTAAGAATCATATATACATTACTAAATATTATGCTATTAATGATAAAAAAAAATTAGCTACTTTTAACAACACGTAGAGAAAAAAGTATATGTAGTTGTTACACATTTCATTCCTTCAGGTTTTATGACTATTAATTTGAGTCCCACTAATGATTTTAAGAAATCTCACGGAGTGGAACAGTCAGTGGTGGGTACAAAATTTCATATGCCAATTAAAGCTACACCAACTTAAGTAAAAGTTTATCTTCTTGATGATGGGCAGTGGCCAAATTGCCTAGCAGATGTTTTTTCAATTCTGCCCAAAATTATCACGGTCATTGACCGTGACAAGTCCGTGACAAAGGATAATTGTCACGGACTTGTAACGCTCAATGACCGTGATAATTTTTTATAAACTGTCACGGGCTTGTCACGATCCTAAACCGTGATAAAACTTGTCAAGGTTAGGGACCATAACAATTCTAACGAACTTGTCACGATCAATGACCGTGACAATTCCATGACAAAAAAAGTTGTCTCGCCCAGAATTATCACGGTCATTGACCTTGACAAGTTAAACTTATCAAGGTCAATGATCGTGATAATTTGACAAATTTGGTTTAGTGTTAAGTATAACCTTTAGCAACCATTCTATCCTTGTTACGAACAATAGTACCCTTCTCATCCATGTTGTTCTTATACACTCATTTGGTACCAATGACATTGGTGTCATTAGTTCTTGGGAAAAGTTACCAAACTTCATTCTTTTTTAATTGAAACAACTCTTCTTGCATAGAATTTATCCACTTTTATGCTTGAGGGATTCCATCACAATATTGGTCTTAAATTGAGAGGTATAGGACAGATAACTCACTGCATTCTCCAATTTAGCATGAATCTTGACACCTTGGGAAAGATCTCAAATAATATTGGTAGGGACATGACTCTTATGAACCCAATATAGTGGATCTATTTATCAAGAGTGGGGTTCACCGAGTTGGATTAAGGAACAATGGAATCATCATTAGGGGTGCATCATTCTTAAAAGTGAGATCATCGTCTTTAACGTGACATTTATCGGTTCCACGATCTTGGAGTTTTAAAGTTGTAAACCCTATATGCTCAATTGTTCAATGAATATCCAAAAATATTACCTCATTACTCCTAGAGTCAAACTTGCCTAAGTTCTCTCTATCACGAATAATGAAGAAAGGACACCCAACGACTCAAAAATATTATAGTTTAGGATACTTTTCGGTTCAAAATTCATATGGAGTTTTAGTGGTGTGTGGATGAAAATAAACCTTAATTATCGTGTGGCATGCGGTGTTAACCACATCTGCCCAAAAATGCCTAGGCACACTGAGAACAAGAAGCATGGACCTTTCCATATCCTAAATAGTCTTATTCTTTCACTCAATAATGTCATTTTTTTGGTGTGGCAACCACAAAAAATTCATGTTTTATGCCTACCAAATCACAAAACTCTCCAACATCAGCATCAATGAATGTCGTGCCATTATCACTTTGAATCTAATTTATCGTGATACTATGTTAATTTTTTAGAACATGGCACTTGATTGTTATAAGCTCAATAACATCTGAAGTTTCAATAAGGAATCCTACAATAGAATACTTCGAAAAGTCATCGACCAATAGAATACCTAGATATGGTAAGACACTGACTAGGTATTTCTTCACGAGACGATCGAAATACCTATAGTTCACATGACCTAGTCTTTGGTTCCAAAGGTCGACATGGGGACCATAGCACTATTACAGATGAATGAGGATTTAGGAATGATCCTGTAACAGCTTTTGGATGTCCTCACACCTTACTGTACAATCTTACCAGAACTATTGTAAACACAATAGTCCATTTAGTTTAATTTTATAATAAGATTTTCATCACACAATTGACGTATGATTATCAAGTTTTCTTTCAACCCATCAACAAAAAGCACGTTGTCTAGCTTTGGGAACCTTAAAATCTCAATGGTGCCATATCCCAACACACTAGACCGACTCCCATCACAAAAGGTGACTTTACCATCCCTATGATCCTCAATTTTGGTAAAAAGTGATTTGTCACTAGTCAAATGACTTGAACATCCACTTTAAAATAACATTGGGAGGTATTATGATTCTTGAGAGAAACCTGGAAAATAAGAGATTTTGTGGAATTTTCTTTCACAACACAAGTAGGACTGTGACACTTGGGCATTGCCTTCCTCTTGATCTTTCTTTTGTTGTTTCTATTCTTAGGTTTAAAAGAATTACTATGAGGCGTAGACAACCTTTAGAACTCTTCTATTAAGACTTTATAAGTATGGACTAGATATTAAACTTTTTCTCTCTTTGACTAGCCAAATGGTTATAGTGGGGTGGGGGAGCATGAGTATGAGAATCCATCTTAAGATTGTAGTGAAAGTCTCTGAGATGCCCCGTTATTTTGCGATAAGTACAAGCATATGGTTAATGGTATCATATTATTAGTTTTCTTAGGATGGATACCTTTAGGGAGGTTATTTTTAGGAGTGCTTATTTCAGAAACAAACTTGGCAATGGGTACAGATTCAGTCTTGGGAGTTTCATCCTCATCATACTTTATACATTTTTTTCTTTTGATAACCTTTTCCCTTATAACCTAGGACATGTACAAGAAACAACCTCGCTATTATCTCGGAGCTATCCTCAATGGTGACTTTGACTTCACGAGAAACCTTAAGATCTTTCTGAAGTTTGACAATTTTGGCTTATAGCTTCTCACAATCCTCCAACGAGTCATGAAGGTCCTTAATAAGTCTCACAACTTTAGTCGTCAAGTCATCCCTCTCTTTTACCACAAAAATGATCTTATCGGATAAATAAACTTTAATCTCCTCGGTTTAACTCACCAATTACTCATTCTCCTTGAAGCAAATGAACTCATTTCCAAGCATTAACACCTTTATAGTAACTTTTTATTCCTCTTTTGAATTTTCAAGGGCTCGGTGTAGAGCTCTGAATATGTGAATTGGAGATCACCTTTATCCACATCTCCATCACTTAAACCATCATCATTTTGTAATACCCAACATTTTTTAAGGATTAATTTAGGACTGATAAATCATAAATAGTGAAAATAGTTAATGGTTATAGCTTGAAATTGGTAATTTTGGTAAAATGTGGAATTCGAATGTTTTCGGACATATAAAAATGTGGAATCATGTAAACATATCAATTTGGACTTATATTACTAAGATTATTATTTTATTAACGGTTTTATAAAATGATTTTTAGAATTCAATTTGAACCATTTTGATGAAAATAAAATATTGATTTTATGAAATGAATATCCCTAAGTTATGATGACAATCTAACAGAAAAGACGTCACTTCAAACTCGTGCCATTTTATTTATACTTTGAATTAGAATATGATCCATAAGTTTAAAGAGAGGTATGGATCTTAGCCTTCCAATGAGATATTAATCAGTTCATATGGACTTCTGTGTATGGAGTATTAGCCATTTTAGTAAAAGGTGTTTAATTTTTCAGAATATTAGATTTGAGCGAATTTGATTTCTAAGAATTCTAATGAGATAAGGACTCTCATATTTTTACCTGTTTAAAGGGAGCTCGCGGGAGGACTTTTTTAATCTCATATTTACCTATTCCCAAGAGACTTTCTCTCCCAAAACACCTTCCCTCTTTCATAAAAACCCTAACCTCCATTAAAGAAGATTTTCAAGTTTATTTTTGAAGAATAAGGACCTGTTTTCTCAAGATCATCCCAGAGACTTTCTTTGTCAACTTTTCAAGAGGAACACAATCATATCAACTGATTTTCTATACAATAAATTTAATCAGGGATGAATAATTCTATTGTTACCCTTAAGTGTTATATGTTTTGAATATTTTCGAAACCTTAAGTAGTCATGTTTTCTTAAAATTAATTGGGAATATTAATTAGGGAAAGTGAAAGTAGATAGAGGATAAGAGAACTTTGATGATCTCTAGGTATGGGAGTAAGGAGGATTTTTATTATGATACCCGAATTAAGGTGAGGTCAATAGAGAATAAGAGAACTTTATTAAGAATTAAGAATTAATGTCGAAAATGAATTTGCATCGTGAGTATGTGTAGGCCTAATGATAATTGGATTGACTAGCTATTGCGACCTTAGTGTGTGTTGGTGCCACAAATATGTGCAGGGCTGGATGGCTATAGTGAATTTTCATGTGTGGAAACTCATGAGTATGTGCAGACTTAACAAAATTGGGTTGACGTGCTATAGTGAGGGGAATGGGGGTAATGTCTTGTAACTTAAATGCGTCAGGAGTATGTGTCAGACAAATTGAAAGGTTGACTAGCTATAGTGGTGTCACATGAATAGGAATAATTAAATAATTATATTGAGTAAGATAAAGGTTTAGAGTTAATTCACTATTGTAATCACATAATTGGACTTGAATAATGGGGTGGCTTAGTTGTGTGGGTACTTAGTATTGTTTTACTTTACTTGCATCTTCTTATATCGCGTAATTTAAAATACTCTATTGTAATATTTATCATGTATGATGCTTATGTCTGGATTCACGGATCCGAATTGGGGGAGTAGCTGGTATTCATGCGGTGGTCTCTCAGCCATTGCGTTCACTAACATTTCAGATATAGTTGCAGGAATAGATGCATAGGATGGATTAGATATTTGTGGAGTGCGGGCTCGAGTTTTATTTTATCACTTTGTTAGTTTTGATTTATTTCATTGAATAATTTTATTTATGGGATAATTATTTATGGTTTTATTGGGCCACTTGGTTCAACAGTTGTTTATGATTTTCCATTAGAGATTTGTAGTTGGATTATTCATTTATGTATTGATTTATCTTTTGGAGTTGAGTTCTATTTTGAAGTTAGCATGGTGGTGGGGTTTATTATGTGTATATTTAAATTTGTTGGATTAAATTCGGATTATGTCTTGTGGAAAAAGTTTTTAATGTCTCATATTTCTGTCACATGCCAAGAATGGTATTTTAATTATGACGCATGATATAGTTTAGCAGCGGGTACTGGCCACCTCCAATGTCAAAATATGCAGCGTGTCACACATTTTCACTGTGTTGGGAAAATTTTAACTGAGTGTTGAGACCATCATGCAGAAGATTGTGTTCATTAGAATGAGACATACTTGAGTTATTGGCATGACTAGCTATGAATGCATTGAAGTTGCGTCCTCGAGTTGAGCAGTTATCTGAATGATTTTACTCGACATGACTATCTCTTAGAGTAACATTATAAAAAACTTTCTTTTTGCCCTGTCTCTCAAGCCAGGTGGGACACTCAAATGCTCTATGGCCACGCCCCTCACACTCAAAATATCTCTTAGATTCATCTTTCTTTGAGTTATCAATCTTTATTTTTCTTAAAGTCACGATCATTGAAATTCTTTTTCGTCTTATTATAATTGTTTTCTCGTTTTTTTGTTTATCAAATTTTGAATTTTGTTTCTTACACTTGGGAATTTTTTTATTTTTTTAGCAAATAAGTCCATGTCATTGGTATCAATATTAGATTCATCAGACTTAGACTTCTCCTCCTTTTGAGATTTTAGAGCAATGCCCTTATCTTTTTTTCTTCTTGTTTTGTGGAAACATGTCAAACTCATTGATTTGTAGGCCACCAAGAACTACAAGTTTTAAGTAGTCATTATTTACCAGAGAATTTAAGATAGTGATTGTAAGATGTGGGTTCGTTAAATACACTTAGTATTTAGTGAGGCGTAACCCCTTTCAGAACGATGATTAATGCACGAAGATATAACGTAATAAATGAGAATTCTAACACTTGTAATAAATAGATTTTAAAGCCACATAGTGTATATTAAATGAGCCTTTACAACATAAATACCCTTTCAACGCAATAAATGAAGAATCTCGACAATTAACTTAATTGGAGGGAGAAAGAACAAGCACTTTGGTACAATAAAGGCAAGGCAGCAAAACTCTGTGCGCAATAAATGCAAATGGTTGATAATAATGTCTATTTAAGTTTTGAGAATAAAGAAGATAAACTCGCAAGAAGCTCTCGTGTCTGGAGAATGGATGCTTGAAGATCTTTAATAAAGGTGAAAAGTGAAAGTATTTTTATGAGGATAAGGGTGTTCGAATGACCATGTTCCCATTAAATGTTTTGGCCTCATTTAATGCTAAAAATACTATGCATTTAATACAAAGGATAGCGTATTAAATTCCTGAGATATTATTTCTTGGCAAGAGCAATGTTTATGTTGTCAAAACATCTTTTTGCATTGATTGACATGTGACGGGATGGCACAAATGTTTGTTATTATGACGGATGATGGGCCATTCTCATAAATGGGTCAGTGGTCGAAGGAATCAACTTACTCAAGTATCATTTTTCTCGAGCTCCTAAAGTTTTAGAGATCGTGACGTCATACAGATAGTGAATAGTGGTTGACATGTTGTCTTGTCAGCCGAATGAGGTCTTTCGAGAGCGATGGTTGTTCGAACAATCTGAAGTCATGTTTGAGGCGCAAGGGACATTTGAATAAGCGTGTTTCTTATGGGGAGGTCTCTCGAGTGACCACGCTCCTCTTGGGGGTATTTGAGCGAGTAATCTGGTCATGGGACTTACTTTTAATCATCTTCTTCCAAATGATCTTGATTCTTCCATTAATCCTCCTGTATGTGCAAGATTAGTCCTTCGATCAACCATGAGCTTGAACCTCCCTTTATAGTTACTTTCAGGTTAAATCTTACAGGTAAGGCCGTAAGATTTTCTTTACCACCCTGGTTTCATGAATACTCACTCCTAAATTAAAAGACGAGTTTACAATATCAGAGAATCAATCATAGAAATCATCAAACGTATCACTATCACTCATTCGGATGGTCTCAAATCGAGTGGTGCGATTTTAAAGCTTGGAAGGTTTCATGATATTTGTTCCCTTGTGAGTGAATTAGAGTGTGTCCCATACCTCCTTATACGTATCACATGTCATGATTGGGCATAACTCCTCTGGTGAAACAATACTAAATAGAGTGTTGAGACCATGGTAATTATAATTACATAATTTTGTTTATCCTCACTCCAACTCTCAATCGATTTTGGGACATTACACTCTTCTACAATAGTAGTGGGTTGAGTCCACCCTCCAACTATAGCCATCCAAACTCGCTCATTTATAGACTTAAGCACGACTTTCATACTAGCGTTCCAATATGAATAATTTGACCCGTCATACATAAGTAATCTATTTATGGACTCCATAGAACATCCCTTGGAATTCATGCCTAGCTAACTTGTAGACACCTGTTGTACTACCAATTGAAAGTCCTAATTCTCTAATTATGAGTTAATGAAATTACCTAGGTGATTGGTAACCAAATTTTAACTCTTAAACAATCTACACAATTATCAAGTAGTTTGTGAAATAGTGAATATCATTTTAGACATGCAATTTTATTTTAACAAATTTTAATCTTGTTAACCTACTTACTACGTGGGCATGAAAGATTCAAATTCTGAATTGAGAAATCACAAACGAGATGTCGATGCACAAGGAAAACCTAAATGGAAAAAAAATCAAATGGTCAGGCCTAGACAAATTCACTAAAGATTGATTTTACAAGAAGACTCAATTTACAAAACATGACTCCTCGAGCCAATGCAGATGTAGTCTTCAAAACCTCCTTCTATACATCCGTGTAGCCAAACATCGCTTCACAACAACTCTTTACCTTGGTATCCACCGATAGCAATCACCATCTCCAGCAATACAGAATCCACCACACTAATGATATGTATGAAAGAATGGGTTTTGTGTGTTTGGATTATTAAAACTTTATCAATAATGATCAAAGATATTTGGAGAAGATTTTTAAAGTGTTTCATAACTCATGAGGTATGCAAAAGGCTTATAAAAAACTATTGATGTGTGCTCCTATCAGATATAGGTTTTCGAAAAATGAGGGACAATGGACAACTGAAGAAAAACTAAATTTCTTAAAATACAGGCCACCTCATTCGAATGATGTTAGGAGGATTATTTGAAAAAATTGCATGCTCTCGTTATAACCATTTTCTAATGATGATGTCAAAAATTGGGTCAGTAAGATATAACCATGCTACCAAAGCTATTCTCGACCATCATAAAGTGTAAAAAGTATAATAAATTAAGAAAAGAGATATAAAACACAATATATAGAGTGGTTTAGCTAAACATGAGCCTACGTCCACTTTGGTTCCTAATTCTTATTATTTACCAGCATTAGTGTAAGACCCGTATAGAAAAATGCGTCTAGATCAGACTATCTCGTCATATATTCGAAGAATAAGTAATATTACCTTAACACACAATTAGTGTAGTAAAATTGTCAAATTATTACCAACATGAACCTTATAAAAACAAAAATTCCAAAGTTACCTTAAAGTTTTAATAATTACAAAACACCTCTTATAGTTTTCAATTGACTTTCAAACCATATAAATGAACTATATATTTCAAAATTTCTTTACAAACAACTTCATTAAGTTTTAAAGTTATAAATCAACCCCTCACAAACCTTTCCTAAGTTTTAGAAATTACATAAAGATCCCAATGTTTGAAAATAAAGGGAAAATGACTTAAAACTAAATAAAAAACCTTTAGGGACTAAACCTAAAACGTTTATCATCTTCCTTATCAGTTGGTCTGTTAAGAATGCAAGAAAAACACCATTGGATCCAATGAAAACTTGGGGTAAACCTACACCTTTTATCAAAATAAAGTTTCTTCATAGATTTCTCTCATTAGACCAGCCAAAAGCCACCCCAAATTCGACCAATAAAGTCCCCATAACCTCCTTTATATAAAGCCTCTCTTAGTGCAGAGAATTCGTACAAACAGTAGCTCAAAACCCAAACCAACATTTTGGCATTTTCGGGTATATTGTCATTACATGTTTATAGCTTAATTCTTTCAATTCATGCTTGTTTTTGCAGTAGAATAAAATCCATTTATGCAGTTAAATGTGAGCTTTTACGTAGAACTCATAAGCTGAAGGTCAATTTTCAGAAAACACCATGGTAGCTTGACCTCCAATTGTGAATTATGAGTTCCTGACTTTAAACAAGTTTTAAAGAGGGAATATTTATCCTAGACTTGTATAATTACAACCATACGGTTTAACTTCAATAGAGTATTCATACATGTTCACAAATCAAGTTTTTCATTTTCAACAGTTGAAATTTTAAACATAAAATTCTCCATGTACATTATAAATTAAACCTTCAAACCAAAATCATTTTTCCCAAATTCACATAGAAACCAAACTATAGAACTACCATAATTTTAATTTCAGTATAAATCCACGAATATCAAACTAAATTTTTTGATATTTTACAGTATCTGGATATGAGGCTGTAGTCAACCTCAATCTTTAAAAGTTATATTTTTGAAATCCTTACAAAAAATTAAGAAGAATGGGGTTGGAATCATCTCCAACAGTATTTTGTAGAGGATTTAATTTAAGGTCAAAGTTTTTAAACCTTAAGTCAAAATTCAAAAGGTTGAAGATGAAGTGTAACACACGCGTGCGAGTATGGTCAAATCCAGCGCGTGATAAGTTTGACTGAGCGTGTGACCAACCAGAAAATTCTGAAAAAAATTCCAAAAATTTTATTTTATTTTTCTGGTCAAAATGATATATCATAAAACCCTCTTTGGATAACGAGAAAGATAATTCGACATAACCCCTAAAATGAATTTTAAACTTTAAAAGTATTTTTCCACATAAACTTCTGAAGTTTTTCAACTTCTGTGTTTTCACCCCCAAACGTTTTCCACATATTTTTGACATTATTGGGAACAAAATAGTTTATTAGAACCAATCTTAAAAAGTTAAGTAACCCTAAGTAATAAAAATTAAAATGTTATTTTCATTTTAAACCCCAAACTTTATTTACTACACAATTCTATAACTTTAATCGCACTTTAAATATTTCATGAACCTTATTCTTACACATAAATACATTTGTCCCTTTGTCAGACTTACACGGACTACCACCTTGACTTAAAATAACTCCATGGAACTTTTCAAAAATGCTAACAATTAGTAGTTGATTTCTTATTCAGTATTATTTTCATGCAATACTTTTGTTTACGCCTTTTGTTGATAATACTATGTGATGGAACCAGTATATCATATTCTCATTGATGAACTCTTTTGAGTAGTTCAACTGCTTACGTATAATTGATTCAAAATTTAACGATGATTATGCAATCATAGTATTTCATATGTCGTAATTTTATCTTGTTTTATTATAGCAAACAGTATGACCAGGGAATAATCTTTGGTTATACTCACGACTGTATTATTTTGCCTGTATGACTCATATGATTAAGGGCCTAGTTATTAATACCATATGGAATGTCTGTAATTGACTTAGAATGATCACTTTTATCTCCAATATCTGGATTGATTGTCTCCGATTTTATTGGATTGATGTTGTTGTGTGTATGGCTATTACCCTAAAACCTCTAAACGGATAATTATTGGTTATTTGTTCAGAAACCGTCCTTAACTGTTACTAGTTCTAGCCAGATATTCTATATTTTTAGTTATATCATTCCAGGAATAAACATGTTATCTTATCCTAACATTGAATCCATTTTAATATTGAATTTCTTATACTAGCTCATCAATAATCATCTTTTAAATTGTATAGAATAAGAATTATCTACATGGAAATTTTGCTTGGGTTTTTGAAATTTCATATGGACTCAGGAAATAAAGAATGCAACATATCCCCGACCCCGTACAAATCTAATGCATCACCTCGTGTTACTTTATCAATTATATATGCATGCAAAATCAGCCGCATCACCGAAGACCCTATTATAATTTCCTATGATACTACTTATGAATGGATGTAATAGACATTGTATTAAGGCACATGTCATACTTTTTAAATTTCTTTCACTTTCATTTTCTTTTATGGATTATGTAATAAAAGATAGTGCCTGCATTTAGGGTGGGTGTAATGAATAACGTATTTTGATACTTTACTTCATTTTGAAAAATATTACTATTATTTAGCCCTTTTCTTATCATTATTATTTATTTTTTTGCTATTTAATTTATTTCCCCATTTAACCTATCAACCCAACCCTTAATGACTCCTGATTATTCGAGACGTGACAATGTGGTATCAGAGCTTACTTAAGAGTACCGATTATTTAATTTTACGCTTTCGTAACTTCGTTAGATTAAATTTGATACTAATTATTTGTCTTATAGCAATGAATGTTTAGGATAACATCTACTTTAACACCAATCGTGTCGATCAAGAACAATTTAGCCAAACAATCAGATAAGAAGATTATAGTAAATTATGTAAACCAATTAGGGATATCGATCGAGAATGGGCGGTCGCAACACCAAACACAAAGCATCATCTACTGACATGTTGGTTATTATGATAGGCGCAGGCGATGAAACAAGCTCGATAATTTTGCCGAGGATGAAGAGTTCCTACTATAAGCAACTTATTTAGCATGGAATGTTGTGCCGATAGGAGAAATGCGTATAACTCCGCCAGTATCTCCTGATGATTATGGACCAGATCTACCATCTCTCGACACTACTACATAATCATAAGACACCAATACCGAGGTTTTTTGAAGAGGAAGATCAGGAGGACGGACAACTTATAAACAACTAAAAGGCTCACGGCCAATGTAAATAAATAAATGAGAATAGGTGTAAGGGTAATGTGAGAATGGAGTGTTGCGTTACTAATATAGTAGATTAGGAACTAATCAGAAGAAAAAAATTAGGATGTCTTAACAACCAGTTTTATGTTATATATGCTAAAGCTTCCTTATAACAGTTTGAAGGATCTTTTGAGTTAACTCGTTATGTTCTGTAAATTATTTTACGATTATATTGTTCTTTAATTACAATTTACTTCTATAGGATGGTGAATAGTCACAATCTTCATGCAACACCATGATCAGGATCTATGTCAACTACTCCATATATGGCCATGGATAGCGTAGCCAAATGTTTACAAGAACTCACTCGACTAACATAAGCACGTCAAAATGGAGATATCTAGAGAGGTTCAGCGAATGAATGCTCTGAATGAATTTCTATGAGAAAGACCTCCTAGTTTTCATGGAAAACCTAGAGCATCAGAAGTCGAACGTTGGTTTAGGCAAACTTTAAAGTTTCTAAACAGAGTAGGAATACTACCTAAACTCCGAGTTGATTTAACCACTTAATTAATTGAAAGCGAGGCAGATCACTGGTGGCAATCAGTGAAACGTACCCAAAACGTGGAAATCTTAACATGGCCACAATTTGAAGAATTTTATTTCAAAAAGTACTTTTCTGAATCTTTATGCAACCAGCTAATGATGGAATTTTGGGACTCCAACAGAATAACATGATAGTAGCACAAGACGAGGCTCGATTCATGAACCCTCATGTTACGGTTAATAATATATTGATAATGATTTTAAGAAATGTAAACATTTTGAATGGCGACTCAAAGCTAGTATCAAAACCTCCCTTATCCCTTTGCAAATTCATGAGTTTGGTAAAATGATCAAAGCATTCAACCTCATTGAGAATAATCCAGCTCCTAGTGGAACATCTCATAGTAATTTCCCCTTCCCCGAAATAATTCTGATAATCATTCACTAAATATTTCCATTCGAAATCGTCCCAATTTTAAACCTAATAAAGGATGATCATTCAGCCAAATTCAACACCGAAACAGTGGGACTACCATTCTTTGCCATGAATGCAATACTCCTGGACACATTAGACCCAGTGACTTAAGCTTCGTAAACCCAACTATAATCTCAGACCCGTTATGAATACTGGTAGAAACCTTGAACCACGATAAACCGTGGGACGACCTCCATCTATACTAGGAAAATCTATTCCTAAACCTCCATTAAGAAACTCCAATAATCACGGATCCACACACGACAATGTAACTCAAGGTCGATCTTTTGTACTGTTAATGCAAAGTTATTGAAGGTATTGTTTTACTTTATGACCTTACAGTACATGTATTAATTGATTCAGGGTCATCTCACTCATTTATTAGTTCGAAATTTATGACCTTAGAAAATCTTATTCCTATTTGTTTAGATCATTTGATTGCCATAAGTATGCCTACGGGTACCATTTCCAGGACACGACATGTTTGTAAAATTATGAGGTACAACTTGAGGTAGGAATTATTATTATTTATTTAGTGCTCTTAGAAATTGTAGGATTCGGTATCATTAGTGGGATAGATGCCTTATCTACCAATAATGCATATAGTGACTGTTATTCAAGAAAAGTGATCTTTCAAAACTCTACCACCCGAAATAGTAGAATTCACGGACAACGTTCTAGGACTTTCCTAAATATATCCTCTTATTATTTAAAACTTATTGACGGTTATGATGATGTGTTTCCTAAAGAATTACCTGGAATTCCCCCATCAAGAGATATTGAATTTGCAATCAATCTTTTTCCTAATACCTCTCCCATTTATATACTACTCTACCGAGTGGTGCCTTTAGAACTACGGGAAATTCGAACCCAACTTGATGAACTATTAACCAAAGGGTTTATTCGACCAAGTACATATCCATGGGGTGCTCCATTACTATTTGTGAAGAATAAAGACGGTTCATTTCGATTATGTATCGATTAACGTAGATTGAACCAGGTCGCCGTTAAAACTAAATAGCCTTTACCTAGAATATGTCATCTATTTGATCAATTATGAGGGGCCAGTGTATTTTCAAAAATCGATTTACGATTCGGATATCATCAATTGAGGGTAAAAGAAAAAGACATACCAAAAATTTATTTTAGAACTCGGTATGGTATCTTCGAATTTTTAGTGATGTCTTTTGGACTTACTAAGGCCCCAGTCACTATTATGGACCTAATGCATTGAGTATTTCAACCATTTCTCGAACAATTTGTGATCATATTAATCAACGATATCCTGATATATTCATAAAATGAAAGGGATCACAAAAATCATTTACGAATCATACTAGATACCTTACGACTTCACCAGTTGTATGCCAAGAAGAGCAAATGTGACTTCTTAATGAAAGAGGTAAAATTTTTAGGATATGTTATTACGGAATAAGGAATCCATGTAGAACTAGCAAAAACTATTGCACTTATGGAATGGCCCCACCCACTACCGTAACCAACGGTCGCAGCTTTCTGAGATTATCTGGTTATTATCGAACATTCGTAGAAGGATTCTCCATTATTGCTCTACCTCTCATGAAATTAACCCGAAAGGATATACATTTTGAGTGGATTCAAGAATGTACTCAAGCCTTTTGTATCCTAAAAGAACGTTTTACTACCACCCATGTACTCACAATGCCTTCTAGTACTATAAGTTACGATGTATATATGGATGCCTCGTTATAAGGGCTAGGATGTGTACTCATGCAATCAAGAAAAGTAGTAGAGTATGGATCATGGAAATTGAAAATCCACGAACGCAATTATCCAGTTCATGATCTAGAATTAACTGCTATTATTTTTGCCTTGAAAACTTGGTGATGTTACTTATATGGAGTAGATTTTTAATTATTCTCAGATCACAAAAGTTTAAAATATATCTTTACCCAAAAAGATATGAATTTTCAACAACATAGGTGGATGGAATATTTTGAAGATTACGACTTCCAATCACAATATCACCCAGGTAAAGGCAACATGGTAATCGACACTTTAAGTTGTAAAACTAGTGAAAGACTAACCGAAATGCTTGCATATAAATCATGCTTACATTGACTGAGTACAATCTCCAAAGTAAAACCCCTACTATCCTTCATAACATCATAGCATACCCATCTTTTCAAAGAAGGATAATTGAGCAACAAGGCACCAACAAATTTCTCGCCGATCAACGTCGAAAAATCAAACTTGGAAAAGTCAGCGCATAATGGACATATCACCATATTAATGGAATGCGATTTCAAAACCGAATATGTGTACTTTCAAATTCCAAGCTAAAAGAAAACTCTAATAAGAAGGTCATCATTCCAAAGTTATTATCCATCCAGGAAACAACAAAATGTATCATGCACTTAAAAGGCATTTTTGGTGGGTAGGAATGAAACGAGATATTCGAACCTTTATTACCAAACGTTTAACCTAAGAACAAGTCAAGATTGGACACCAACACCTAGGTGGACTCTTGCAACCTCTTCCCATCCCAGACTGGAAATGGAATCATATTATTATGGACTTTGTTAGTGGATTACCTCCCACAACCCAAGGATATAATTTAATTTGGGAAATCATTGATCAATTAACTAAGCTAACTCACTTTCTTAAAGTGCGTACCACCGACTCACTTCAGCGACTCAAAAACTTATACCTTCAATAAATTGTCAAATTACATGAGACTCCTTTATATATTATATCGGACAAAGATCCTCAATTTGCGGGACATTTTTATCAAGATCTACAATAAGCCATGGGAACTAAATTACTTCTCAGCACCGCATTTCATCCCCAAACCGATGGACAATCTGAATGACTAATTCAAACCTTAGCAGATATATTGAGAGCATTCGCATTAGATCTAACAGGAAATTAAAGTAATCATTTCGCAATAGTACAATTTTCCTACAATAATAGTTATTAATCTAGTATTCAAGCTGCTTCATATGAAGCCCTCTATGGAATACCCTTTCGTTCTCCACTTTGTTGGAATGAATCTGGAGAGAACCAATTCTTTAGACTAGAGATTATAGAAGAAACCAAAGAGAAAGTGCATTTAATCAGAGAAAGGTTAAAAGAAGCTCAAAGTCGACAGAAACGTTATGCCGATAATCGCAGGCGGCCCCTTGAATTTCAAGAAGGAGACAAAGTTTTATTAAACTTATCACCTCAAAAAGGAATTATTATATTGAAGAGAAAGGGAAAACTTGCACCACGATACATCGAACCTTTTACCATTACAGAACGTATTGAACCAGTAGCCTATCAACTAATATTACCCCCTGATTTGGTACAAATTCACAATG
The DNA here is from genome assembly GCA_949130495.1 of Sambucus nigra. Classification (NCBI taxonomy): domain Eukaryota; kingdom Viridiplantae; phylum Streptophyta; class Magnoliopsida; order Dipsacales; family Adoxaceae; genus Sambucus; species Sambucus nigra. Next base: position 10,604,514 of record OX422218.1, on the reverse strand, counting down.
TATTTCACGTGTCTCAATTGAGAAAATATATTGATGACACAAACCATGTCATCACATGGGACGGACTATCAATACAAACTAACCATAATTTTAAAGGAATCTTCAGATCTTAGACAAACAAGATCGAATACTTCGTACGAAGGCTATCTCTTTAGTGAAAGTTCTCTGGCAACATCATGGACATGAAGAAGCGACTTGGTAACTTAGAGATGTCATATATCAACAATACCCCGTGATGTACCCAAGTATGACCTCGTCCATCCTGGGGCCCAGTCATCCAAGGCCAACCTTACAAACCACCATAACATACATTTATTGTCCCTTCTATAGTGGTCCAATATCATCAGTCTCGAATTTGTCCTGTCTTCTTGGCCGAGACCCGTCAACTGGCCCATTGGGCCCTCAAATTCTCGTCTCATCTTGGCACCCCCAGATCATCGGACCTATAAGACGGTCCGTTAGTCCCTTAAAGTCTCATCTCATCCTGACATCCCGAGACAGTCAAGACCACACTTCCATCTAGCTCGTCAGTTTCTCAATAGGACATTGGAGGAGTCATCCTCATCTAGGCAGACACCTCCCATGACGACATACATCCATATGTGACACAGGTTTCAAGCATAATTAATCCACGTGGACAGGTACTTAAAATAAGATCACAGGAGCATATGAGGGGAATATTGCATCATCATTGCACAGTTGTGCCAAAGATAGGTGTTTACACCTTATTGGAAGCTTCATCAAGGACATGTTTCTTACATGCTTGGGGGTACAGTGCACACCCCTAGAAATGTATATTGTTATCATCTTCTTCCTTGTAAAGGATCGATTATTATAAACCCTAGCCAAACTCTGTCTAAATTATAGTAGAGAGAGAGAGAAAGAGAGAGAGAGAGAGATTGAGAGTTGTACAACCAAGGCCATTGGAGCCTCACTTTATAGTGAAAACACCACAAAACACCTTGCACAGTGGAGTAGGCTACAACTGAACCACTTACCTCATTGTGTTCATCCTCTTCTCCTCATCACCTTTTGTGGTTTTCATATATCTCCATCATTATGTCTTAGTGAGCTTGATCTACCTTTCAAATTTAAGTACTGATATCTTTTGGTATCATCATCCCAAATAATTCGGCGGTAATTTCGAGGACGAATTTTTTTTTGGTAGGGAGAATTGTAAGACCCGTATAGAAAAACGCGTCTATATTAGACTATCTATACATATATTCAAAGAATAAGTAATCTTACCTTATCATACAATTAGTGTAGTAAAAATTATAAATTATTACCAATATGAACCTTATAAAAACACAAATTCCAAAGTTACCTTAAAGTTTTAATAATTATAAAACACCCCTTATTGTTTTCAATTGACTTTTAAACCATCTAAATGAACTATATATTTCAAAATTTCTTTATAAATGACTTCATTACCTTTTAAACTTATCAGGCCCTCACAAACCTTTCCTAAGTTTTGGAAATTACACAAAGGCCCTGAAAGTTTGAAAATAAAGGGAAAATGACTTAAAACTAAATCAAAAACCTTTAGGGACTAAACCAAAAACCTTTATCATCTTCCTTATCAGCTAGACTGATAAGAATACCAGCAAAAAACGATGGTAACGAATGAAAACCTAGGGGGAACCGACATCTTTTATCATCATAAACTTTCTTCATAGATTTCTTTCATTAGACGAGCCAAAAACCACCACAAATTTGACCAATAAACTCCTCGTAACCTTCCTATATAAAGCCTCTCTTAGTGTAGAGAATTCAGTCAAAAACAGTATCTCAAAATCCAAACCAACATTTTGGCATTTTTAGGTCTACTATCATTTTATGTTTATAGCTTAATTCTTTCAATTCAGGCATTTTTCTGCAATAGAGTATAATCCATTTAGGCAGTTACATGTGAGGTTTTACGTAGAAATCATAAACTATGGATAAACTTTTAGAAAACACCATAGAAGCTTGAGCTCCAATGGTAAATTATGAGTTCCTGACTTTAAACCAGTTTTAAAGTGGGAAAAATTGTCCTTGGACTTGTAGGATTACAACCACATAGTTTAATTTCAGTATAGTATTCATACATGTTCATAAACCAAGTTTTAAATTTTCAAGAGTTCAAATTTCTCCATGTATAGTATAAATTAAACCTTCAAACCAAAGCCATTTTAGCCCAAATTCACACAGAAACTAAACTATAGCACTACCATACTTTGAATTTCAGTATAAATCCAGGAATATCAAACCGAAATTTTTGATATTTTATAGTATCTAGATTTGAAACTATAGTCAACCACAATCTTTAAAAGTCATATTTTTTAAATCCTTGCAAAAAATAAGAAGAATGGCTTTAGAATCATCTCAAATAGTATTCTGTAGAGGATTTAATTGAAGGTTAGAGATTTCAAACCCAAAGTCAGAATTCGAAAGGTTGAAGATGAAGTGAAACACACACGCGCGAGGATAGTCAAATCCAGTCCGTGATAAGTTTGAATGAGCGCGTGACCAATCAAAAAATTCTGGAAAAACTTTTCAAAAAACAATTTTCATTTTTCTGGTCAAAATGATATATCATAACACCCTTTTTGGAGAACCAAAAAGCTAATTCGACATAACCCCTAAAAAGGAATTTTAAACTTTAAAGGTATTTTTGTACATAAACCCCTGAAGTTTTTCAACTTTTGTATTTTTTCCCCAAACTTTTTCTAAAGCTTTTTGACATTATTAGGAACAAAAAATTCTATTAGCACCAATCTAAAAAAGTTAAGGAACCTTAAGTAATAAAAATTAAACTTTATTTTCATTTTAAGCCCCAACATTTCTTTACTATGCAATTATATAACTTTTACCTCACTTCAAATATTTCACGAACCTTATTCTTACACAGAAATACGTCTATAACTTTGTCATACTTACATGGACTACCATCTTGACTTAAAACATCTCCACGAAACTTTTCGAAAACCTTAACAACAAGTAGGTGATTTCTTATTCAGTATTATTTTCACGCAATACTTTTGATTATGCCTTTTGTTCATATCACTATGTGATAGACCCAATATATCATATTCTCATTGATGAACTCATTTGAGTAGTTCAATTATTTCTATATAATTGATTCAAAATTTAACGATGATTATGTAATCATAGTATTTCATATGATGCAATTTTACCCAGTTCTATTATAAAATACAGTATGACTAGGGAATAATCTTTCGTTAAACCCATGGTTGTATTATTTGGCCTGTAGGACTCAAGAAATCTCTGACGACACTATTATCCCGGCTGAGACTGGAAAGGGGAAAAGTTGTAAGCCGACACGTGAGGGCCAATAGAGAACTTCTACCTTACAGAGGCTCAACAACAGATGCCCGGCCTTTGATAGGCTCGGCCCCCAGGGAGACTTGAGAGATTGTCTATCTCTCTCCCGAAGCATCGCACCCTCCCAAGAGAATGCTAAATGTAGTGGGGATCGACCCAGGCCAAGCCAAGAAAGATGATTGGATGGCCAAAGGGAAGTAAACATCCGATAGAGGACGGTAGTCAGGGAACATGTTCCGAACCCTTTGCCCCTTGAGGGAGGGGGAGATAATGCCAATCTTCCCATTACAGAGGAGTGACCATGGAATATCTCCATCAACATGTTGTAAGATATAATTGGGTTGCTGATGAAGAGTCGAGACCCTGGGCATCGAGGTTACACTGAAAGGTATCCCTTCATAGCCAAGATGGTAAGTTTTCCTACCCCCACAAAGTTCAGACCCGTAATTGTGTCCCTAAATTATGATGGCAATGCAAACCCTATGCACCATATAGAGATGTATCAGTCAATCACTGAAATATACTCTATTCCAGATGAGATGAGGTACAGTGCATTTTCTATCACTCTCACGAGTTTAACCCATGTATAGTACATGTCTTTGCCCAAGACCTCAATTGAAAACTTCTAGCAGTTGGCCGAGAAGTTTATCCATAACTTCTTCTTAGGCATGAAAGCTCCAATGAAAGTGACCCACCTCTTATATATGAAACAAGGCAAGAATGAGAGTCTGAGGGATTATATCTCTCGATTTAACATGGAAAAATTGGAGGTAGAGGATTATAAAGAGGATATAGCCATTATTGCCCTCATTAGCGGCCTATAGCCAGACAAACTCTTGTGGAAACTCTCAGAAGAGTATCCAAAGACCATAATAAAACTTTTGTGTACGGTCGGGAGAGTTATGAATGAGAAGGAGGCCTTGGCTTCGAGGGAGGTGACACAAAGGAGGACGAATGTACCAGGGAGGATGAGTTCGCAAAATACTCCCCCTTGATAGTGAGTTCATATTTGATTATAAATGAGATTAAAGACGATAGAGCACTTAGGTGGAGGAAAAAAACTCAAGCCTTCTCCTCACAAGAGGGACAAGAGAAAATGGTGCGAGTTTCATCATAACCATGGGCATATGACCGATAATTGCTTCACCTTAAAGGAAGAGATTAAAAACCTATTAAAGTGTGGAAAGCTGTGAAAGTACGTTAAAAAGAATGGTGTTTGGAAAGATAGATACGACACTAAGAGAAGATTTGATGATAGGCCTAGATGAGAGGTACAGGCCAACAAGAATGAAGATGAGTCTAATGAATATGACCAAGACGACCCTGAACTTTCTCCTAAGATACCCACGCCTAAAGGTCGGATGGGAATGATCTCCCTTAGAGCAAATATGATATGCAAAGGACTGGTAGGTGGAGAAAAGCATGTCACCGATAGGAAAGCCCATGTTGGAGAGGCTAAAGTAACTCCCCAACAAATAGAAGAAACTTGGTCGAGGTTGAACCCAAGCCGAGCAAAATAACAAAGGTAGATATGAACACATTGGTGGTAGGATTTTCAAGACCTGACCTCAAGGGGAATCAGTACCCTCATGACGACCCTTTGGTCATCACTACGAGACTTCATGGGTACGATGTCACGAGGATATTTGTTGATGGGGGAAGCTTAGTTGACATCATGTTCTGGGAATGTTTTGATGGGTTAAAGCTGAGCAAGAAAAGACTCATCATGTATCATCAATCGTTGATGAAAAGGTCCATCCCTTGGTGGCCTTTCAAATGGACGTTTGTATGGGAACTTGGCCGAAATTCCTTACCAAGAAGATAAACTTTTTTGTGATGGACAAAAATGTCTACTCTGCTTGCAAAATTATTATAGGAAGGGTAGCCCTCAAGGAGTTTGAGGTCGTGCCTTCCACGGTCCACTAAATGATAAAATTCCTGACTCCTTATAGAGTAGGGGAAATTCAAGGTGACTAAGTGTCCGCATGAGAATGCTACTTTAACTCAGAAGAGGAGAGAGGCCTATGAAAAGTCTATCGCTAAGGACGAGAAGAAATTAAAAAAAGGTAAGGAAGCGAAAGAGGTAAAATCCATCATCCTCAATGAGGACGAGACATAAAAAATTATCCAAATAGGTAAAGACCTGAAGAAGGAAGAACTAATCAAGTTACTCAAGACGAGGTAGAGCTTCTTTACCTGGAGTCATGAGGACTTATCGAGGATAGATCCAAAGATCATATGCCATCGGCTGAACATGGATGAGGGAATGAGACCAGCTAAACAGAGGTGACGAATCTACTATAGAGAAAAGTATGAGGTTATCCGGAATGAGGTCAATAAGTTGAAAAGGGTAGAGGTCATCACGAAAGTAATCTACCCAGAATGGTTGTCTAATGTAGTCATCATCCCAAAAGAAAATGGTAAATGGAGGATATGTGTGGACTTTATCGACCTGAATAAAGCTTGCCCAAAAGACAGTTTCTCTCTTCCTAAAATTGACCAAATTTTTGGTGCCACGATCGGGCATGAATTAATGAGCTTCATGAATGCCTATTCAGGATACAATTAGATCTTCATGGATTCGACCGATACAGAAAAGACATCTTTCATCACAAACAAGGGCACTTATTGCTATAAGGTTATTCCCTTGGGCCTCAACAATGCAGGTGACACTTATCAGAGGTTGGTGAATAAAATGTTTAAGAACAAATCGGTAAGATCATGGAGGTGTTTGTCGACTACATACTGATAAAGAGTCTCAAAGATGATACCCATGTGGTCAATCTTGAACGAACCTTTAATACCATGGATGAATATCGAATGAAGCTCAATCCTACCAAGTGTGTCTTCAGCCTTAGAGCAAGCAAGTTCCTCGGATTCATAGTCAATCAAAGGGGGATTGAGGCAAACCCATAGAAAATTGAGGACTTGATAGAAGTGAAGACCCTAAAGACTACAAAAGACGTGTAGAGACTGACAATAAGAGTCGTAACTCTCAACTGTTTCATCTCTAGGGCCACAAAAAGTGTCTGCCTTTCTTTAAAATTTTGAGAAAAGAATTAGTTTGGGACAAAGAATGTGAGAAATTTTTCTAAGACTTGAAGACTTATTTCGAATCCCATATGCTGCTATCTTGGCCGATTTAGGGGGAAAGTTATTCTTATATTTGGCAGTATCTGAGTTAGCCATTAGAGCTGCAATCGTATGAGACGATGAAGGTGTGCATAAATCAGTTTACTTCAATAATAAAGCATTGTAGGGGGTGAGAAGAGGTACCCCAGAATGGAGAGTTTAGCATATTCACTTATCCATGCCTTAAGAAAGATGAAGTTATACTTCTAAGCTCATACGATGGTCATAATTATCGACACTCCTTTGAGGAAGGTTATCCATAAACCCGAGCAATCGGGTAGGTTAATGTCCTGGTCAATTGAGCTAGGTGAGCTTGACATCATCTCCCATCCTAGGACTGCAATTAGGGGCAAGACTTAGTAGATTTTTTGGCAGAATTTACTTGGGTCAGGTCCAACACTGAAGACATTGAAGAGGTGGTGCACCAGCTATTTTTTCAGAGAAAGCCTAGGAAAGACCAGCAATAGCTGAGATCGACACAATTGACCTTCCAGTGGCTGATGCTAAGGTAAAAGATTTTTTATCTAGCATGGAATCCTTGGTAAAAGGTTTCCCTCAAAGGAAGGCCCAATTCTCAGCTTGTTTGTTGATGGTTCCTCATGCGAAAGTGGTAATGGCATCGGGTTAATACTCTCGGCTCTAGATGACACTGACATTGAATATGCCTTAATAATTAGCTTCAAGTCATCTAATAATGAGTCATAGTATAAAGCAATCTTGGTAGGACACTCCCTTGCCAAAGCATTAAACATCGACCAAATGCTAGTCCATGGTGATTCACAGTTAGTCATAAACCAAATCTTGGGGCTTTATGAGGCAAAAGATGAGAGAATCTCCAAATACTTGGCGAGAGTAAAAAAGGTGTTGAAAAACTTCAAAAGGGTGAAGATCAAGAGGATTCCTCCACTGGACAATAGCTGAGATGATGCTTTAGCATGGTTGGCATCAGCTACAAGAAAGGAGATCAGATGTTCAGTGTTGGTAGAGATTCTATACATGCTGACAATTAAGGAGGATGATAATGAGGTTGAATTTTGTATAAATTTTAATTTATGGAATTCATGGATGGATCCTATGATTAAGTACATATGAGATGGAGAGGTCCCTGACTCCAAGGTCGAAAGAAGGAAACTCATATATAAAGCAACCAAGTTCATCATCATTGGATATGTACTTTACAAAAGGGCATTCCTATTCCCCCTACTCAGATGCATCCATCCCTCTGAGGTAAGTTACGTCCTAATGTATACCCATGAAGAATCATGTGCAAGTCATATCGGTGGACAATCATTAGCAAAAGGAATTATAACCCAGGGGTACTGGTGGTCGACAGTTGGAAAAGACACAACTGAGTATGTGAAGAAATGCGGCAAGTTCCAACGGTACTCAAATATTCGTCATCAACCTCACTAACCACTCTCATCCATTAAAGCGTCAGACGTTCGCGATATGGGGAATTGACTTGGTGGGACCATTACCTACGGTTGCATGTAACTACAGATATCTGATTATGGCAATCGACTAATTTTCAAAGTGGGTAAAAGCGAAGGACATGATTTCCATAACTGAGACGAAGACTTTGAAGTTCATTTATAGGAACATCGTTTGGAGATATGGTCTACCACACACCTTGATCTCTGATAATGGAAAGCAGTTCAAGAACAAGTCTTTAGAGGCATATAGCAGGAAGTTCTACATTAAATAATTCTTCTTGTCTCCTACCCCGACTCCAGGCTAATGGCCAAATTGAAGTCACTAATAGGAAGATTTTGGATGCAACCAAGAAGAAATTAGAAGATGCTAAGGTTTTTTTGACAGACGAGGTTCATGGAGTCTTGTGGGCTTATAGGATGATAGAAAGGACACCTATGGGGGAGACACCCTTCATGATGGCCTATGGGGCAAAGGTAGTAATCCCAACTAAACTCGACTTACCCACTCACAGAGTCCAAACATACAACTCGAAAATCAATAATCAAGAGAGGAGGCTGGACTTAGACTTGATAGAAAAAAGAAGAGAAGACGTCGAGGTCAAACAAGCGGCATATCAACAAAGGATGACCAATTCTACAATAAGAGGGTCAAAATAAGGCCGATTGTTATAGGAGACTTGGTTTTAAAAAAATCTTGGCAGAAGCTGAATAAGCTCCACACAAATTGGCATGGGCCATAACGGGTCACAAAGGATGTCATCCCGGGGACCTATTGGCTAAAAACTTAGAGGGGGAACCTTTCCCCAATCTATGGAATGAAGACCTCTTAAAGAAGTATATTATCAGTAGACTTGTGTACAATTTATGTTTCATCCTCATTGTATTTTAAAGATCTCAAAGTAATGAATGAAAAGAGCACAACTGTCTCCTCATATCTTTCTTGTCAATTATCCAATGCATGGTTTAAATTATCCTAAGCTAAATAACATCATTTAGATAGATAATTTGTCTTGTTTCACTCTCGGTGATACGATAAATCATGGGATCCTCGTCTCCTCCATGATCTATAAAGAACACTGAGAGGTGGGAATGGCCCATAATAAAATCATCCACCAAGTTTGTATTGTTGTTCTATTATATAGAGATAGATTCATTCAATTTTCCTAACTAAAAATAGGGAAGGGTTTTCTTAGGACCCCAAGATGAATGCGTGTATTTTGTTCCAACTAGAGACCATGTAAATAATGTCGGATAGACCCCTCCAACCAGATTCATTTCCTTCAACATATTCTTTCTATTTTTTAACTAAACCTAAAAATAATGGGACAAAAGAAACACCAAAATAGCTCCCAACTCTCCTGAGACTTGAACTTGAACCAAGCACGATGCCTAAATCGACCTTGAGCAGACAAAATAAGTCACCCACTGAGTCTCCAATGTAAATATTCACGGTATTTTTTTCATTGCTACAACTCTTTAGGATGATCCTAAATGCTTGAACTTTGTCGATGGGGGACTCGACCTTTTTAAAAATTTCACAGGTGGATATGGATTTGTTTTAAGAATGTTCCTTAGCTTGTACATTCAGAATGTTGTAACCCCCCATTAAAAAAACTGACTTGATGAGATTATAATACCAACAATAAGAAAGGACATGGACATTCATGTTTAAGTTTTCATTCTTTACAACGCTCTGAAAGTAACTTCTACAACCATTTGAAGAATAAGGAACTCCCCATCACATTTTATATCTTCAAGAGGTATACCCTTAGTTACCCTAGAGTTAATCACTATTCTGTTTTCCCTTCTCTCAAATTATGAAAGTTGCTCAAGCACTTTACGCAGACCATCGTGGTTAAATTCTCTTCTTACTGGGTCAACACAATTCTCTCTATGCCCCATTCATACTGTTCTGTATACTACCTAGAAAGAACTCCCTATTTATTACTATTGCAATCTCTTCCAAAATCAGCCACTGTCTGCTCCTTTTCCTCCTCAAAAGCCTTCTTTATGGCAGCATCAATGTTGGCCTTTTGTGTGTCTTCTTGGGCCTTAAAGGCATCCTTGTGATCATTTTTTAGCTTGTTGACAGCATCTGAGTGTTTCTGCTATATCACGGTCATGGATTTTTAATGATCATGGTCCTTGGAAACCAGATCGGCCCTCAGGTCTTTCTCAGTCTTGTTGGCATCCTTCCCTTTTTGGATCAAGGGGAGATTCTTCTTAACCCAATCGTCGAGGTGCGAAAAGGAAAGTAGAGATTGCAAAAATGTAATACCCCGTATCTTTATGGCTTTTAAATTTAGGGATTTATTAAATTTAATTGAGATAAATTAATTTAATTTTAATCCGGAAAGTTATTTTAAATATTTACTAGCGTGACGAGAGTTAGTAATTATTGGAAATTTGTTGAATGTTACTGGATGAGTATAGTAATATATGAGATTTATTTTCTAAAAAATTTCACGTGTGAATAAAATGATAATTATGGAAATTAAGTTGGGACGCGCCTGTGTCGTGTCAAGACTAAATTATTATTATATAAAGTGAATAAATTATAAGTTGCCTGTATGGTCATTTTGAGTGTGCCAAAGTGTTCGAAAGGGTCGAGATAGTCAAAATAATGTACTCGGGAGTTTAGTTTGGGTCTCAGGGCATTTTTAGGCTTAATTAGTACCCCGGGAGGGCATTTTGGACATTTCGTAATTATGGGTAATTAAACCCATGAATTTTCTAGGGTTATATCAGATGGTAAGTGTTGTCTTCTAGGGTTAGCATAACCAAAAACTAATGACGGACATTGGAGATGAAGAGGAGAAGCTTTCCAAGGAGTTCTAGGCCAAGAATTCCTCCGGTTGCACCGCTGTCACCGCCAAATGGTAGATCGCGCAACGAGGATCTCAACCACACCAAATTATTCCACAAATCAGAACTCTGAATTTCAGGCAAGTATCTATCTTGCTTTAATCAAGTTAATGCTTCTTTTATATTAGTCTAGGGTTGATTAGAATTAGTGTTCTTGAAAGAAAACATTAATTGGAGACAAAAATTACATTTTCTAGAGGTAAAGATTATATTCTGGAAATCCCTTTTCACATGTAGAGGTTGAACCATGAATTTCCATGGTTTAGTGATAGAAAATCTGGAAAAAGAATGGAAGAAACTGAGTTAAAGAAAAACATTAGGGTTCTTTAGATTTATATAGATTTTACCCTTTTATTTTGTTATAGTTGATGAAAACTCGCATGTTTTACGTAGGATATTGTTTATATGGGTATACAACACTTGTAGTATAAGTGGTTGGGAGTTTGGGACTGAAACATGATGATTTGGATGAGTTTGGGGTAAGATTTCCGTAGCTGGGTTTTCTGCAGTTTCGCCATAACTGCTTAATCGATCGATCGACCCCATTTCATCGATCGATAGACCCCTCCTGGAAAACTGCAATTTTGCTCGTATTAGCTTAATCTGATTTTATGCGTAGTAAACCTTGATTAGGGTTGCTAAAACATAATGGAACATATAAAGGACCAGTAGGGTCAAGATAAACCCCGTTAAGTGGAACTTTAATGTGAAGAGAAATAAAGGGTAAACGGAGAGATACTTAGAAAATCATACGTGTGTTGATTTAACAATCGAAATGTCTACGAAGTTGGAGTAGAAGGTAAGTGAGGGCCTACTGAAATTGTACTTAGGTAAAGATAATACTTCGAGAGACGAGAAGTGAGTTTAGAATAACTTAATTACGAGAATAAAATGAACGAGCCCGTTATACGAAATAATCGAGTAAAATTTGTAATAATGGATAATTATAATTATGGGTCGTGAGAGCACCTAATTTAGTAATGTGTATGTGAATACATATATATATATATGACAGTGTGATTGTGCATATATCATTTCTGTGTAAAAATCGTACCCGAGCTACTTGCTATCATGGGGGTTTTCGCGCCGGGACAGTCTTATCTCGATTGGGCCTTTATGGGGGATAACGACTCATACCCAAGAAGATAGTATCCTTGATTATAGGCTATCTGAGTGATAGTCAGATGGTCCTAAGAGAAGTGTGGGTATGTGCTGACCTCTTAGGACTGGGAACTATGATTCGCCTCCATTTGTATGTGTTTTGTGTTAATACAGTTCGAGAGTGATTCCGAACTTGTATTCCCTTAGTACGAATGATACGGGGACTTGATTGCAGAGTATGCCAGCACCATAGTTTGTATGTGTGGTGCAGATAATATGTATATATATTATATGAGCAATGGATATATATATATATATATATATATATATATATATATATATATATATATACTTATATATGGAAACTTTGCACCATAGATTTTATGTGGGGTGACGTTTGTATATATATTATATGTGTAACTAATATATATACGTATATCTATATGGGAACTTTTTACTGTATATATAAGTAGTTAAGAAATGAATAAATGTTTCACTTCACTATAAGTATTCGGAAACGTTATAACGATACGAAATTATTCTAAATAACGTAAGAAATCTTGAAGAGATAGATTTTCCAAAGTGAATATCATAACCTAAATTTCACATGTTAAGACTTATGGAGAATAAGTTAGGGAGATATATGAGATTCATTAGTACGGTAGACGTGCACACTAGATGAGAGGTGAGAATTCTCAAGAGAGTTTCGCTTACTAATATGATTGTTGCATTAGCCGGTAAGCATTTTAAATACTTGCTAAACTATTTTAAAATTGTTTTACAATCGGGATCTGACCCGTTTGCTGTTATCTTTGCTCTCTTGTGTATATATATATATATGTATTACAGGTGCCCAGCCACAGGGGCGTCATGCTTAGGATTCTTTGGATGGAACGTGCTGTAACTTTCGTGGGAGTTGCAGGCCATTGATTAGACGACTTCATTGTTGACTCCACTTCTAGTTCAGTTTTATCCAGTGGGGCCTGTGTCACCCTGAAAAACGTCGTATGCGACTATGTGATACCGATTAAAAAATAACTCGCAAGTTTCCAAGTAACCCTTATTTAATTAGCGTCTACTTTTAAACCAAATAAAATCAACCCTTAAACATGCATCTAAATCAACCCATCAAATATAAAGCATGCGACACAAAGTTAAGGAAAAATACCCGAAGGGCAAAACCTTTTATTTCTAGAACTTTAAAGAATTTACAAGAGCATTGACTTACATACAACCTGATAATCACCCACAAGTGTAACGCACGGTGTCTTCGGTAAACCTTCAAAGCAACGGCTAGAAACAGTGTGACACAGAAATACCCGTAGGTGTCGGTTCCTATGTCGGCGGCTGGAAGTTTCCCTTTCCAGGAGGGCAGCAATGAAGAAGAGAACGGCTTCTCCACAAGGGTTGAACAAACCAAAGTTGTGTTCTTGGTTTGCAAAAGGATTCACAAATATTTGGCAAGGATGTGTGAATCAAAACATGAGTTTTGGGACTCAAAAAATATGAAGACTAGAGGTATTTGGACTCTCAAAAAAGTCTTCTAAAGTCTTGCAAAACAACTCCCCCGAAGTTGGTATTTATAGGAAAAAATATGAAGAGTCCCATGTTCTTAAAACTCTAAAATTCTATCCACCGTACAAAAAAAACAGCATTCTTTAAGGAATTTTATCTATCTTCAAAAGGTCATAACTCCTTCACCGTAGCTCAGATTGTGGTTCCGTTTTTTCTAGTATCTTCGTTGCGGCGAGCTCTTCAACTTTCCAGTTGACCAAACCTTCGAACTATGGATGTAAAATTACGAAAATGCCCTTGAACACTCCTATCGTGCCTTTTTTCACTATTTTGACTTCCCTTGCGTACCACTTGCATTAAGTCCCTAAAATTGTGGACCGTGAAGTCGTTGAGGCTGATGTGGGACATATTAATGGAGATGTTGAATGCTTGATTCCCGAAATTCGGATTGAGGCCATCGAGTGACATCTTGAGGTGACGTGCCAAATGTAGCGGCGTACGACATACACAAATGAAACATGTTGGACATGAGAAAAATGTCCTTACAAATCTCCCCCTATGTCTATGCCGGTACATACATAAAAAATCCGAATTATCAAATACGAAATTGCCTATACAAATCTACCCTCCCATGAACCCAAAACTGGAAAACGTACGAATGAATAGTCTTCATCGTTTGTTCTTCAAATCTTCAGGAATCTCAAATCTTTTCTCATCAGGGTGTGCAATTCAGAGATCATCAATGTAGTACCTACACACATGAGATAAAGAAAAAAATACCAAGTGACGTATCGAGTTTGAAATGAGATAAACATATATACCAATATATGATAAGCATAAGTCAAATCTCAAAACTCCCCCAAAATTCAAACTCCCCCATAAAATGATAATTCTTTCTCTCCCTTTTTATGATGTCCCCAAATAGACAAATAAGAAGAATGAATCAAAAAAGAAAAATCGGGGTGTCACAGTATACAAAAAAATACACAAACTATTTTTGATTTTTTTTTCAATTTTTTATACAAAAAATAGATACCATTTTGAAAAAAAACTGTAAAACATGATACAAAAATCACACCATGGATTTAGACTCAAACAACCAAGTCATGGAAACGGAATGAATGGGTGTGAACACATTCGATAGGTAAATCAACTCAATCAATCATATGTGCACGATGCATACGAGTACTCCTAACGAATGAACATCAAAGGTATCCTTAGGTGAAAAAATTGTTGAATTTAGATGACATCGTCTTATGCAAATCAACAAATCAAATTCAAATGATTTCCACACCAATAACGTCCAAAACTATGTAGAGCATTTTCAAGCATTTCAAGGACGTGCAAATCCGTTTTAAATTCTCCAACCAAACACCCTCATATATATCTTCTTTTAGAGGTAACCTAAATTCTCAAACTTTGGAGAATTGGTGCAAAACCCTAAATGGTCCATAATTTGGCATGGATTTCTTTTTATTGCCTTTCAATTTTTTTCGGACTCTTTTAACCTCTTTGGACCCCGGATAATAAAATTCCTCAATTTTTTAGGTCCAATTTAACGGTGGCTTAGTATTCGCAAAGGTAAAATGAACCTTTCGCAGCCCTTCCCCGTTTCAAAAGAAAGCACACAAACTCACAAAACAGTATTTATATGCACAATTTCCTTATAAAAATTATCGCGCTTGGTTCGTTTTAAAGACAGGATTGGAGTGAAAACACCCAACCAACATGTGATAATACAAGCACAATAATCAAACAAATCCGTGCATGTGTGCAATAAAGGAAATATGAGTCAAACATGTAGGAAGTAACACTTAATTACATCTTAATGACTCCAAACATTATAAAGCACGTGGATGAATTGACCTATTGTCTCAAAACACTATCAAATAGTCACATGAAAAAATGGAATGATGTTGTGACTCGGTCATCCAAAGTGTTCATCCATAAACGGTGCAACAAAAAAAAACTTTTTGTATTTTTCAAAAATTTTCAAAAAAAAATATATACAAAAAGTACATGTCACAACGCTAGCAAAAATATATCAAAAAGCATAACTAGCGTATGACAAACATGAAAACACAATCATCTATGTGATATGGCAAGAGAAGAATCATGTGCAAGCAAACGGGAATCAACTTGTCTAAAATCTAGTTCCTCCAAAAGTGATTTCCTAACCCAAATGGATGAAACACGTCGACAAGGGGTTTTGGGAACCAACAAAATACTAGACATCGAATTCCTAGGACCTCTTCCAAGATCAAAACAAAATCGCCTAAGGTGACCATTCCTACCACAATATGAGCATGTGTAAATGGGTGGGATGACACCGAAAGTGTGATCTTTTCTAGCGTCCTTGGAATTAGTTGACCCTCTAAAACAAATAATGGTTCTGGCTTTAGCATTAGAAGCATGAGAACACGATGATCCATTACCATCACTATCAAACCTACTTGAGTCTGTCAAATCATTTTTTAACTTCAAAATTTTTGACTCAAGCAAAGAATTAGACTCTTCCAAATTAAGGGACGCCTTCTTCAAATTATCAATTAAACTTAACAGTTTATCACGCTCCCCCTCAATTAAAACAAACTTATTCCTAAGAGTCTTTTCGCGTGCAGTAAAATCATCGATTAATTTTTTATCCTCGACGGCACAAACGGGAACCCTAGAATTTTTTAAGTCCTCCAATTCCTTCTCTAAAACTAGGACTCTCTCATCACTCTTCTTTTTGGCAATTTTTAAAGAATCAAAATCAGTACACAAATTACCAAAGTGCTCAGGACAAATATCACTTTGAGTTTGAAACTCTTGCAAATATTCAATCTTACTTTTAAAGAGAGAATTTTCTTTTTCCAAAACTTTAATTCTTTTGCAAAGTTTCAAATTCAAACTTTTTAATTTTTAGCACGGTCGTGAAATTTTTCAAAAATAGGCTCCTCATTAAATGGGCGTTCCATTGAAAAATTGTGATTTTTCATAAATATGATTTTTTAAAAAATCAATATCACACAATTTTTTGCGGAAAATAGGAATATGCGATAAATTTGCGCAACCTGCTCTGATACCAATTTGAAAAATGTCGTATGCGACTGTGTGATACCGATTAAAAAATAACTCGCAAGTTTCCAAGTAACCCTTATTTAATTAGCATTTACTTTTAAACCAAATAAAATCAACCCTTAAACATGCATCTAAATCAACCCATCAAATATAAAGCATGCGACACAAAGTTAAGGAAAAATTTCCAAAGGGCAAAACCTTTTATTTCTAGAACTTTAAAGAATTTACAAGACCATTGACTTACATACAACCTGATAATTGCCCACAAGTGTAACGCACGGTGTCTTTGGTAAACCTTCAAAGCAACGGCTAGAAACAGTGTGACACAGAAATACCCGCAGGTGTCGGTTCCTATGTCGGCGGCTGGAAGTTTCCCTTTCTAGGAGGGCAGCAATGAATAAGAGAACGGCTTCTCCACAAGGGTTGAGCAAACCAAAGTTGTGTTCTTGGGTTGCAAAAGGATTCACAAATATTTGGCAAGGATGTGTGAATCAAAACATGAGTATTGGGACTCAAAAAATATGAAGACTAGAGGTATTTGGACTCTCAAAAACGTC
The DNA here is from genome assembly GCA_949130495.1 of Sambucus nigra. NCBI lineage: Eukaryota > Viridiplantae > Streptophyta > Magnoliopsida > Dipsacales > Adoxaceae > Sambucus > Sambucus nigra. Next base: position 10,587,521 of record OX422218.1, on the reverse strand, counting down.
TTCTAAAGTCTTGCAAAACAACTCCTCCGAAGTTGGTATTTATAGGAAAAAATATGAAGAGTCCCATGTTCTTAAAACTCTAAAATTCTATCCACCGTACAAAAAAAAAACAGCATTCTTTAAGGAATTTTATCTATCTTCAAAAGGTCATAACTCCTTCACCGTAGCTCAGATTGTGGTTCCGTTTTTTCTAGTATCTTCGTTGCGGCGAGCTCTTCAACTTTCCAGTTGACCAAACCTTCGAACTATGGATGTAAAATTACGAAAATGCCCTTGAACACTCCTATCATGCCTTTTTTCACTGTTTTGACTTCCCTTGTGTACCACTTGCATTAAGTCCCTAAAATCGTGGACCGTGAAGTCGTTGAGACAGATGTGGGACATATTAATGGAGATGTTGAATGCTTGATTCCTGAAATTCGGATTCAGGCCATCGAGTGACATCTTGAGGTGACGTGCCAAATGTAGCGGCGTACGACATACACAAATGAAACATGTTGGACATGAGAAAAATGTCCTTACACGCCCTTTTTCATTATTCAGTTGGTTTTGTCAGAGATTGTAATTCTTTTATCTTCAGTATCTTTACTTCGGGATTTATTACTGTCAGGATGTTTTCCTTTAGTGTTTTAAAGTTGAAATTTGTTATTGATGGTTAAACTCTTGAATGTTCATTTATATTCTTATACTTAATGTGTGACTCTTAAAATGTCAATAGTCAAAGGTTTTATAATTGGATTTAATAAAATGGAAATAAGGTTGTAAATAGTTTTGACACTTAGCTTAATTAATCAGGGTGTTTAAATTTGAAAATTTTAATTTGCGACAGTGATGCTAAGAATGAACCAACTGTTCACCTTGATTTTTAATTTAATAAAGGATTTATCACCCGGTATTTAATTAGGCGGGGTGTCACAAAAAATAACAAAGGAAATAGGTTGGAATGAGACAACACTTGAAGAACTATATAGTGAAAGGGTTGGAATAATTACCTGACTGGCCTTGTGAAGACCAAACTCGATGAAACTAGGGGAATCCATTACCTTAAAGAAGCGCATATCAACCTTGGGTATCAATGATGCAGTAGAAGCCCTGGATCGCTTTGCATCACCAACCAAGGCCTCATCGCTTCTCAAGTCGAGATGACAGTGCGGCATCGAACGATATTAAGATCTCTTTGTCTGATCCCCCTTGGACGAGACATCATTTCTAATCTTTTTTCGAGGATGGTGAATTGTGGTATCATCCATCACCTCTTTTCTCTTCCTAGAGGCCTCAGCATTGTTAGGGTCGCCGATAATGGTTTTCTTGGTTGGGATCAGTGGAGCTGATTTATTCCCAATCTTATTTAGCACGGCAGAGATGTTGGGGGCGACCATGTTTTAGATAGCTTCGGATGTGGTATGTCGTCGGGTGCCGATCTGAAAAAATTTAGAGAAGGTTAATACCTAAAATGATACAAATAAAGATGACACTATAATTCAAAGGAAAGACTTACACATTTATAGGTTAGCAATATGATCCTTAATACAATTTAGTACCCTCTAGTGTTGGGATTGGGTTGGATTAGATTGACACACGAGTGAGCGATATCCTATGGTCATATGTATGTTTTGTGCTTAAAGAGTAACTCGGTTAACTGTTTGGGTGGTTAATTAATGTATTGGGAAGTTATAGGCCATGCAACTAATTTAGTAACTAAATGATGAGACATACATGTATGTTACTGAAAGCGTTCACTAAGTTTTTAACTAAAAGTTAAAGATTAAGTAAACTCTGAAATAAACTCGTTTAAAGAAACTCCTTTTAAAATAGAACACAAGATGGGTAAAAATTATTAAAATAAGATTCAAGATCTAGTAGCTTGATTACCGAAGGTTTTAAATGAAAAAACTAATCTAATCTTTGTCAGAAACCAATCATGCAAGCATTAAGAACATAAAGCAGTAAAGTTTGACACTGATATTTTTAACGTGGAAAAACCTCAACTTAAGGAAACATCCACGGTGACCTCTATGCCACAATCAAAAAATAACTAAAAACAATTTCAAGAGTTACAAGCACATGAACATGCAAACACAAGATCCTAAAGCTAAAAGCCGGAAAAAATACCTACTGAGATTAAACTCCTCCATGATATTTTGATTGGGACGCTTTTGATCCTCCTGGTCGTTTCTTGCTTTAACTCCTTGCACTTTGTTCCATTAGCTTAGTCAAACAGAATCTCTCAAAGAAACAACACCTTTCTATGTGTTCGTGTGAGAGTGTTGTGATTGTGAAGTGCCTAATATGTAACATGCAACTCACTTCACTCTTAAAAATGTACAAATAGTCCTATGAATTACAAGAATTCTATATGACATGCAAGGTTTCAATTCTCAAGAAAATCAGACTTCCTTTTCAAAATAATATTTCAGATCTGAAGTTAATCTTTAAAAAAATAGATCTAAGTTTCAAAAACTTTATTTATGTACAAAACGAGTTTCATAAAATATAAAACTTTGTTTAGAGACGAATCCTTCAAATCTAAAATATAAACTAATTTTGGAGTCTCTTTTTCAAGAAAATGAAATCAGAGAGAATGGATATACAAACATATACAATAAATCTCAAGATCCAAATAGGAGAAAGTAAAAAAAACACTAGACCTACGTGAAAATATATCTCAAATATATTTCTCACAATTTCTAGAAAGAAATATGAGAAAGTCACTAGTATTCATGTTTCCAAGAGATACAACGTTCGACGAGATTTCTTCAAAACACCAAACTCACAAACTCTCAACAAAACCTAAGATTCTAACTCTCAATATGGTGTTTTTATTTATACTACGAAGGTGTATAGGTTTGGTTTGGGAGAAAACCCTAAAATTTCTCTATTTTTCTTCTCTGGTTTTCTCTCTCTCTTCTTTGTCTCTCTACTCTCTTCTCTATTTATTCCTCTCAAAGGGACAAACTACCAAATCTTCAATTCCCTCACCAAAGGTCTTTATATATACTAATTGAGGGAGGTTCTGGATGATCGATCCAAATCAGCTGTGGTGATTAAAACAATGGTTTAAATTCAAATCTAACGATTGATAATGCGCCGTACAACCTCTCTCACCCATTGTCTCTCACTTGTTTCACTTGGATTAACTCAAAACACATGCAGATCGTAGATAAGAAATGATCCAAGGGTTGAGATTGAATCTCAGGAATGTGAGACGCAGAAAACACAAATCCAATCACGCATATGCACACATGTGTTACGATAAATAGGAAGAAAAATGCGTGTTTTGGTTTTTATAAAAATCCCATTTTGTACCACATAAATTTCTGCTGATTCTGTTTTCTGCCCAGGAAGTTTTTAAGTGAATTAATCAATCCAACTTTTAACCCCCAAAACATTTTAAATCTAAATTACTAAATGTTTAAAAATCATTTTAAAATGTTTAAAAACTCCCAAAAAATATTTAAAAATATTTTAACACATTTAAAAATATTTTAACACACAAACCAATGCAATGCATGAATTATGTACCATGTGTGTTATTTAACTTCCCTTTTTGGAAATAAAAGTTTTCTTAGACTGGTTGATTTGTTGATGCATCTTTCCAATGCCATGGAGAAGATGCTCAAAATAATCTAACGTATTTTGTCACCATATCCAAACTAGTTGGAACTCCTATATGACAAAGACTCAAGTAAGTCAACCATATAGTGTGTTCTCAATATCCCCCTTTGGATATTGGAGATAAAATTCCCTTGAGTAACTTGTACTCATGGGCCAAAAAAAAAATCCTAGATTCCTATACAAAAGATCTATTCTACACATTCCCATCCTAGAACCAAAAATAAGAGAAATAAAAAATACACAACTCAACTAATTACAGACCAATACGCTAATATGGTAAGATTGAACAACATATATGTAATAAGAATTCCTGAAATAAAGCACTTAATGTCATATTAGTTGAATCATAAATATATATATAATAACATAAGTTCAAACTCGTTACTCAAGTCCTTCTCCCCCATTTTTTTCTCAAATAGACAATGGGGTGAAAAATATATATAAATATGGAGATAATATAAAGCATTCTACATAGAAATTGTCATAAGCAAAGGTAATTTCAAGGGTCTCCAACATTATCAATATAAAGGAGGCGTATTATGTCATTTAATAAACAACCATACCCTAAATCCTCAAAATCTAATTATAAGCCTGAAAAAAACTGAGGATGTGACAAATTTGCACAATATACTATGTAAGAACAACCATCCCTATAGCTTTCCTAAGAAATTCAAAACTAATATTATCAAGTGATTTAATAAATAGGTCATCCAACGATTTTTTAATGTTGAGATATTCAATATCAAGTTCCTTAGATTCGACAAGTTCACGGATAAAGTGATGTCTAATTTTGATATGCTTAGTGTGTGAGTGTCATACAAGATTTTTAGAAACGTTGATAGCACTCTGGTTATCATAAAACATGAGAAGTTTGTCCTCTAAAATACCACAATCACATAACATTTGTTTGATCGATAAAAGTTGAGCACAGCAACTGCCCGCAGTTATATACTTGGATTCACCAGTAGATAGGGAGATACAATTTTACGTTTTACTACTCCACCCTACTAGATTATTTCGACATAATAATAGGCCCCATGCATACTTTTACTATCGTCTGAGAAACCAGCCAGTCAGTATCAGTATAGCCAACTATAGTGCTGGTGGTGTCCTTAGTGTACCAAATACCAAAATTTATTGTGCCCTCAACATATCAAATTATCCATTTGACACATAGTATATGACTTTCGTTTGGTGCACATTGATATCGAGCGCATACACATAGAGAAAATGATATATCTAGTCTAGATGCAGTGAGGTAAAGTAAACTTCCTATTATACTCGTATATAAAGTAGGATCTACTAGTTTCCCATGTTCATCATTAGATAATTTCGTGGATGTGCTCATGGGTGTACGCGCTTCTTTGGAATTATTAAGACCAAATTTCTTAATAAGATCAGTAGCATATTTTGATTGAGTAATGAATAAGTCATCACTAAACTGTTTAACTTGTAGATGTAAAAAGTATTATAATTCTACCATCAAGGACATCTGAAATTCATCGTTCATTATATTAGAAAAGTCCTTAACTTGATCTAGGGAGGTGAAACTAAATATGATATACACTTGTGCAATCAATACATCGTGTTTAATTTTTTTGACAAACAGTGTTTGGTTATTACCATCGCGCTCAAAACCTTTATCGATAAGAAAGGTAGAGAGATGGTCATACTAGGCTCTAGGAGCGTGATTTAAGCCATACAAATACTTCTTAAATATAAAAACCTAGTTAGGGTAAGAGGTATCTACAAAGACCTTAGGCTGCTCTACGTATACTTCCTCTGACAAAATACCATTCTAAAAGTCAGACTTGATGTCCATTTGAAAAGGTTTGAATTGAAAATGGCACACAATGGCTAAGAGGAGATGAATAGGCTCGAGTCTTATAACAGGAGAAAAAATTTCATCAAGTTCTATTCCCGCTATCTGAGAATATCCTTGCGCTACAAACCTAGCCTTGTTCCTAACAACAATCCTAGCCTCATCAGTTTTTTTTAAAAAAATCCAATGCCAATAACCTTTTGTCTGTGGGTCATGGGATGAGAGACCAAACTTCATGACTTTGAAATTGTACAATCTCTTCTTGCATAGAATTGATCTGGAATGAGATGACGCGGGCATCGTTTACACTTTTTGGTTCTACTAGAGAAACAAAACAATGCAAAATTAGCCACGCTTTGAAGTTGGGATCTTGTTTGCACTGGCTCAGATGGGATACCAGTAACCTTTTCAAGGGGGTGGTCTTTAGAAACCCTGATTGGTACTAGAGGGACCTCAGGTGGTAGTGAATCAGTTATCTCAGGAGAGTCAGGGATAAAAATATTTTTGAACTCATCAAGGACCCCCGGTTGACTGTTGTGACACCCCGACTAATTAAATACCGGGTAGCTACTCCTTTATTAAATTAATTCAAAATGCCAAGTTGGCTCAGCTAATAGCATCACTGTCGAAAGCATTTTTATTTTTACTAACCACCTAGTATTTAAAAAGTAATTTATCAAATTTTAATTAAAGTCTGATTAACATGCAATAAGTGTAATGAAGAATAATAACACCATTCACCATACCGAAGTAAATAGAATAACCATCACATAATGTAAATAAAGTCTGGAGGAAAACTCCTCACTACAAATCCACAAACTGAAATAATTAAACTGAATACTGAATCAATACATGCCAAAGTCTGAAAACTGTAATGGAAAAGTAACTCTAATGGAACTGGGCAACATGCCCTAAAACTGAAGAATATTGAATATGGAATCCAAATGATAGAAGCGTCTAAAAGCAAATCCCTGTAGCTTCCACAAACAGCTACAACTCGTCACCTGAATGAGTATCCTATGCATGGTGTCCTTGTGGCTGGGCACCTAAAAATGGCTTTACAAAAAAAATAGATTTGAAAGCAAACGGGTCAGAGCCCGAATGTGGAGATATTTTAAAAACCTGCAAGTGCTTTAAAAACATTTAAAACATTAAATGCAAAGTACATGTTAGGACATGCACTCACATGATATTCTCACCTCTCGTCTAACTGTGCACTCCTAACGTAAGTACCCATCTAAAACGACACAAACCACTAGCTAAGTGACATCATATCTAGCTAGACTGTCATAGGTTCTACCCTTATTACTCGGTTCCCATTAACATTATAACGATTTCAATTAAATAGGGCTTAACGTAAATTTCATGTTCTCATATAAAAGTAATACAACTCATTATAGATCATCCCTTTTATTTTATTCCATAGTTACACACAATACCATATGAAAGTTATCAGTTTATTAAGTGTATATTTTCCACAGCATAAATATAAAATATAAGCACCCCGAGACTAAGCTGCGATGCACACATACTCTGCTATCCATCCCGGTACATCACTTACATAAGGAATCACGTATTCCGAATCTCTCAAGAATCGTTCAGATAACACAAATCACAAACAGTGGAGGCGAACACAGTCACATCACATGGGTCACGCACATACCTACGCTCCCACGATCAGCGGACTTATTAACATCCCAATAAGTCTTTCTCTGACCTATGTTCATCGAGGTAACCAGTCTAAATCCGGGCACACAAGGATTAGAGGGCCCTAAGCGAACGCAAACCTCCCGTGATAGCAAGTATGGTAGGTATGTCATACACACAATTCATATACCAATACTAAGTAAGCACACATCTTAGTAATCCCGTAGTTTAATTGTAGTACTTATCGCATTTTCGTACCAACTTAATATATATACAAGTTATATAATCCAGGTCCATATTTATACGCGCCGTTATTTATTCTCACGTCGTAGTAGGCACTCACGTCTCAACTCAAGTGTCTATTTGATTTGATCCACGCTTATATAATTTACTCCTCATTATAACCCAATTGTCCCAAGTATACTAATACACCATCAAATAAATGTTATCTCTATCCTCGAACAAGTTTACGGGGCTCCTAAAATCAAAACAGGCCAAAAAGGCCTAAACTGCCAGCTCGTTAGAAGTCTCGTTCGAACGAGGCTGTTCGAATGAGATTTCAGTTCGTTCGAACGAACTGTACCTTCTAACGAGATCTCGTTCGAACGAAGTTATCGAATGAAATTCCCTTTCATTAGAAGCGACTGGTCAACTCGTTAGAAGCTCGTTCGAACGAGCTGGAGAGGTCTTCTAACGAGGGACTAGTTTCGGCCCAGATTTTCTCCAATCTCGTTTTTCATCCATTTTAACACCTCAAACCTCTTCCAAAGTTCATCCCAACAACGTTTTAGGCTCTCTAATTCATCCTAAACATATTAAAGTCACCTCCTAACATGTTTTAAGGAATTAATTCGTCCTAAACATCATTAAATCACAAGTCTCTACACTTTTCCCCAATTTTTCAAGAACATGAACCCTAAAATTTTTAGATCCTTAATTTATCCAATTAAATCCGTTTTTGTGTCTTACAAGATATATCAACATCAAATTAGTCCTCTAAATATGATTCTACATGCCATCCTTTCATCAAAATTTAGTATTCTACTTCCAAACTCATGGGTTTTTCATTATCTTCCAAGAACAAACATAAATTTGAATTATCTAACATGGAAGGAACATTCTCTGAAATTAAATGGAATTAAGTCACTTGCCTCGAGTGTCTCTGAATTTGGTGTTGATTTGGTAAGGCTTTTCTGCAGAATTCCCTTCTATCTCTCTCTCTCCAAGCTTATCTCCAATGGTGGCTGGGGTTTTGTTTGGAAAGTTTTGGAAACCTAATGATAACTCCCGTAGCTTATTGGGTCATTAAGGGTTGGTTAGTGGGTTTAGTGGGTCTATTCCAAATCAGATAAAGACTCCTAATTTTCGTCATTTTTAGTTACTCAAAATACAAAATTACCAAAATACCCTTTATGTTGCCGGTATGGCCTAAAAATACCCCGGGACCCAAATTAAACCCCCGGCTAGTGTTTTCTGACTATCTCGACCCTTCCGGACGCGTTGCCGCACTCAAAACGACCATACGGTTAATAGAATTTAAAATTCACTTTTATAATTAAAAAAATTATACCCTGACGCGACTGTCACACGCGTCCCAATAAAATGACCAAATCGCCGTATATCAATCTCACGACAAATTTCATAATTCAATATTCATATAACATCATATATACTCAATATAGTCAAATACCAACTCACATCTCGCCAGTATTTTACCCGGATTAATTTCCAATTAATTCTCATTTAATTAATTAATCCCAAAATAAATATCGCCAAAAATAAGGGGTATTACAACTGTCACAACTCTACGTTCTTGTGTCATTTACAATTACATTAATTGACTCCATCATGGACTTGATACGCATATTGTAAATATGGTAAGCCCTACTTGATTGGGAATAACCCAAAAAATCGCTTTATCGCCTCGGGTATCAATTTTTGAAAGATTTTCTCTGTCTTTACAGACGTAACAAATACTCCCGAAGGTTCTAAAGTACTTCAAGTTAAGTTTTTTAGTGTACCATAGTGTGACACCCCCACTTATTAAAATAATAGGTGGCCAACCCGCTACTCCAATAAAAATAAGAATCTTAAATGGTCCATTCTTAGCATCACCGTCGCAATATAATAATACGAGACAACCACCAAATATTTTTAAAAACGGATGTCATATAATTTGCGAGTTTGATAAAAACAATTTTGACAATCCAATTTGTAGCATAAGGTGGATATATATAAAGACCTGTAATAGTTTAATAACAATTCTACAAAACATAACCGAATAAGTGGTCAGTTAATAGACTAATACGAAAGGTTACACTGAGTATTATAGTATTCATAAATAATGGACTTGGGCAACACGCCTGAATATACAGACATATCATATTTAGAATATCCAAAAGAGATTGATGCGTCTAATACAAAAATCCTACAACATCCGCAAAAATGTCGTAGCTCCTTGGCACTAGGAAGGAAAAATCAAAGAGAGCGCACTTGAACATATATAAGAACCACACAAGAAGGAGAAACATAAATGGGTCAGGGCCCAATTTGATATGATAGACATGTGAATAAGATGCATAACATTTGTGAATGCTAAATATCATAAACAGGTTAAGTTCGCTCTTCATAATAAGATTCGTCTTCACCTCTCTTCTAAGTGCACTATCGCAAGGCCATTCCATTATAAGTTAAACTACCCATCGAATTAAGAGGAATAGCCAAATTCTATTTAACATGCTCAGGTTGCCAATTCATAAAATACATCTTCACAAGTCAATTTATCATTGGGGATCATATGTCGTAAGGTTGATTTATAGATTCATTAACTCATTCATATGAAATTACATAATCGTGAGAATAATTACAATCATAATATAACGGTTCTAAGATCATCCTTCTGGGAGTCACCCCACTCGATGCGCCCCTAAATGCTATCATCTTCTAGGGCCTATAATCAAGACCACCTGAGTACCTTAAATCGCAACGCATGGGAAGCGGCCATATACCTTCGACGATGAGTCAAAACCATACTCAGAATTACCTCACCTCGAATAAACCAATCATATAATGTAACCACCGGTCCTACGGACTGGGGACTATATTCTCCTTACATCATTAGCCAGGGGATTTCCCTTATTCACGTAACTTCCCTCATGATAACATTTAGAGAGGTATGTATGTGAGTGCCATAATTACAAAATATACCAATTATTCACCTCTTATTTTCGAAACCATATGTGCATAATCAATTTAGTCTACAAAGTATAATTACCCCCATACTAGCCCCTGAGAGTCCAAAATTATGCTACTCAACTCTACCCTAGCCCTAGACTCGTTTAAAAGATGAAATGAGACATAAAGCTCTACTAAATAGTTCCCGAAGTAGACCCGGATATCCCCTTACTAGCCTAGGGTATTAATCCCCCTTATGTAAGACCATAATACTCTTTATTACATCATATGAGAAGGTTCCTAAGCTTCAAACCTAACAGAAAAGGAGTAGAAGCCAAGTTGGAATTTTTTTTTTAAACAACAGGATTTTTGAATCGATTCAGCTGAGAAAACCAACCTTATGTCTAGGTCCGAATCGATTTGGCCTTAACCCAAATCAATTCAGTTTCTCAGACCTATGGCCACTATTTTATTGAATCAATTCGCTAAGGAGGGCGAATCGATTCGCCTGGGTTGAGAGGCCCAGTTTTGGCTACGGGTTGATATAACCCTAAATCTCTTTCTTCCTACTAAACCAACTATCATCAACCATTAACATCTCCAAATCATTTATCCAAGTTAACCTACTACAAAATACCATATAAAACAAGTGTATATCATACAAGCTAGGATTTAAACAACAAAATCATCAAAATCCATAAATGGCTCAAACTGAAGAACACTAACTATATATACAAATTATTCACACCCAATCATACATTTATGCAAGTTAGAAACTTACCTCAAGATTGTAGTCTCGGATTATCTTCTCGTTGCAACGATTCCAAGCCCAAATCACCAAACTCTCTCTTTTCTCTTCTTTCTCTCATGCTCTCACCTCTCTCTAACTTCTAGGTTTAGAAAATGCACAAATGAGATATAAAATGCTCTTGCAAGACTAAATACCCCAAAATGCCTCAAATACATTAAGTCCAACATTAAATGCTACTACTTACTTAAAATGACTCGTACCATCATAATTTAGTTATAACTAGTCAAAAGTACTCCGGAACCAAAAAACACATCTGGCACTTATTTGGACTATCTCAATCGTTCCCGGACTAATCGTGCCCTCTAAACTGCCATCCGAAATATCGTTCATTATTTTATATTCCAACATCATATTAACATACTAATAATAACTCGATTGGAATATAAAGCATAACAGCCACTTAAAGCACAACGATGCCACAAAATATAATGTTACACTATTTACATTCGCTTAACGGTAAATATGCAAAACTCGGTAAATATTACCTCTTAAATCACTCAAAGTAATATTTACTTCAACTTCCTTTATTTTATATAATTAATGCACATGGCAATTTAATATAAAAATAATTACTCAAAAGTAAGGGGTATTACACATAGCTCATGGTAAGTCTCTTTGGTATTTTTTCTAAGGTATACACGGTTAACAATGTGACATGCCATTTGGAGTACCACTACCCAAAAGTATTTTGACAACCCTTTTGGCGTGTAACATCACTCTAGCCATCTCTTGAATGGTCATATTCTTAAGCTCGGCAATGCCATTCTGTTGAGGTTTCTTAGGTGCACTAAATTCATGTTTCTAACCATTACCTACACAGTATTATGTAACACCACAATATTTGAATTCTCCACCTCTATCACTTCTTATGAGACATACTAGGGTATCCTTTTCATTTTCATTTCGTAAAAGGATTTTAAGAAATTCTCGAAAGTTGCCCGATTTTTTTTTCATAAAAGCTACCCAAGTAAATCGCGTAAAGTCATCCACCATAACAAGGATATAACTGTTACCACAAAGGCTCACAGTTTTAGAAGGAACCTTAAGGTCCATGTGGATTAGTTCAAGAGGTTTTAAAGTTAAAATATCCTTAACTTTCTTATAAGAAGATTTACTCATCTTCCCCACTTGGCAGGGACCACAAATGGAATTAAAAGTGTTTTTGATTTTTTGTAAACCTATAACTATTTCTTGAGAGATTAATCTACAAAGGTTATCAAAATTTGTGTGCCCCCAACATGTTGTGCCATAAATTAGAATCATCTAGTTTGGCAATCTTACAAGATTCGAACTTTGGAATCACTGTGTATCAGTTGTTCGTAGTTCTGTTTCCTGAAAGGATATAATTACCCTCTTGATTCAAAATATTTAAATTGGTTTTAGAGAAGGTAATTTTGTGATCGGAGTCATAAAATTGTGATACACTTAGAATATTAGCCTTAAGACCTTTAACTAGTAAGACATCACTTAGAGTAGAAAGTCCCTCTTCACGTATCTTTCCTCTACTAATGATCTGGGATGAGACTCCGTCCCCAAACAAGAGACTACCTCCAAAGAATTCCCCTTATTTATTAATTTAGTATCTCCCCCGGTCATGTGTTTAGAACACCTGGAATTGAAATATCAACCAACTGAGGTGTGTTGGGCCTTAAAAGCGGTTATAACCACATTGCACTTGAGCTGGGGTAAAAGGTCATCTTTTCTAACCCAAATGGCCCGGGTTTTAATTTTTTTTCTTTGCCTTGGACTTAGAAAAGGTTTGAGGAGTTCCTCTAAATGGTTTCTTCATAGTTTTAGGTCCCCCCCCCCCCCTTTTTCTTCCTATATAGTTAGAGTTTTGTGTGGTCTAGTTTGGTAGAACATACGTATTCCTACTCTTTCTCGAATAGTTAAAGTTTTAATAAGTAGGTGTGTATAGACTTTTTTGAAAACATTCAGTAATAGGGATCCCATAGACATTGCATTAGGTACAATACTTATACGAGGTAGGCTTGACTCTATCACCTATGTCATTAAAGATAGGTTTGGCTTGTTAGACACATTAGTCCAATTTACAAAGTCTTATTATTTTGTCTGGGGTCTTTTGCAGTCGGACACACATACTTAGATTTTCCACTAGGTTTCATCTTTTGATTACACACATTTTGTGTTTCTTTAGAGACATCAATATTGAAAATTACTTTCTATGGTTTTTCGAAATCCTGGCCTTATTTAACAAAAATAACATTTTCAGGAGAAATAGTCGTCTTATTAGACTTAACCCTTTCCTCACAACACATACCAGATTTGTATTTTGAATCAAATATGAATAACAACAATGTCTTCATAAGATTTAGCTTGTGCTTTAAAGTGTAAACATTTCTTTAAAACATTTGACACTTTTAGTTTGGATTCCTCTAATTCAATTAAAGTAGCCTTATATCTTTCTTCTAAGACAACATTTTTCTCAGAAGGCTCTTTTAGTTTTGAAGAAAATTCTTTTGTTTCTGTCTTATGTGCAACAGTTTAGGCCGTGTATTCTTCAATATTTTTCTTAAAAGTTTTACTAAGTTGTTCAACACATTCAGTCAAATACTTAACCATTTTATCCAGTTTGGCACTTCTTTTAAGAGCATTGGTGTACAATTCTTGAATATCAGGTAAGTCATCATCGAACTCACTAAGTCAAGTGTGTGCAGTGTCCCCTAACGATTCATTTTGTGTAGTGGAACTCACACACACATTCAATTTGTCAATAGTATTATCACTTTGACTCTTCCGTAAACTAGAACTATCTACATCACTTTCAACAGTAGTAGATACATCAATTATACTAGCAGCAATAATATCAACATTAATAGGCATAATACAGTCTTCAACAAAATTATCAATAGGTAAACATGCTTTGTCATCAGAATATATGATCTTGGTAAATAAATTCATGGATGATTCATTAACATTGGATGACTCGGGTCCAGCTTCATCGAAATCACTAGATTCGTCCCAAGTTTTTCACATATTAACCTTGACATTATATATTATTATTCAGTTTGACGCTACGCTTAGAAGCATTGTATCCCATTTTCCCACAATGATGACATTTGGTATTACAAAGGTTAGTCTTAGGCATATTATTGTCCATGGTCTATTTTTCATCGTTTCTGTCATGACGTCTGTGAGTTTGATAATTTTGATAACCAACTCTACCTTGTTTAGAAGCAATATAATTTCTAAAATTTATGATTTTCTTAATTGTTTGCTCATAACAGCAATCTGGTTATCTAAATTGTCCAAATAATATTCCTCACTAAGGTCTAGGTCAAGCTTAAGTTGGTTCATTTTAGGAACAGTTGCTTGAGATGAAAATACCACATTTGATCTAGAGGATATCTTGTTCTGGGAGACAATTGTTTTTTAAATTATAATTCCATCTCTATTGTTTCAAGTTTACTACTCAGTAATTCTGGAGTCAGGTTAGGGTCATCCATCTCTTCTGTATCATAACATTTATTGTCAAATTTAGCAGGCAAGGATCTTAATATTTTAAGCCTTGTTTCCTTTCTATCACATGTTATCCCATTTGCATCCAACTTGGTGACAATATCAGTTAACTTTATATAAAAATCATCAAATGACTCATTCTCATCCATAATAAGAGTATTATACTGTTGGACTAACATTTGAGTTTTACCAGCCTTAACACGCTCATCGCCTTTATGGGCAGTGACGAGTATGTCCCAATCTTCCTTAGAAGTGGAGCAAATAGATATACATTTAAATTTATGCTCATTTATGGACATAAAGATGTAGTTCTTTCCCTTATCGTTACTAAGTGACATTTGTTTCTCATCTTTAGTAAACTTGCTGAGATTTTTCTTAATTCTTATAGTGTTGGTTTCAGCCAAAGGCTTAGTTGGGTGTACATAGCAATTTTCAATCGTATCCCAGACATCATCACCCAAAGTAGCTTGGATGAAAGAATCCATCCTTACTTTCCAGTAAGGGAAGTTGTCTCCATCAAAGAGGGGTGCACGGGACAGGTAACCAAGTTTTTTAAATCTCTTATCCATTTTTAGGAACTAAGATTTCAAAAGCAATTTCTAGAGTTTCAGGATCAAAAATAATTTTGATAAACCATCTTTGATACCACTTGAAAATCATTCACTAAGTTTTTCACTATAAGTTAAATATTAAGTAAACTTCGAAATAAACTCATTTAAAGAAACTCCTTTTAAAACGAAAACAAGATGTGTAAAAATTATTAAAACAAGATCTAAGATTTGGTAGATTGATTACCTAAGGTTTTAAATAAAAAACTAATCTAATCTTTGTCAGAAACCCACCATGAAAAAAATAAGAACATAAAGCAGTAAAGTTTGGCACATATATTTTTAATGTGGTAAAACCTCAACTGAGGAAATATCCACGGTGACCTCTACGCCACAACCAAAAATCAACTAAAAATAATTTCAAGAGTTACAAGCACATGAACATGTAAACACAAGATCCTTTTGCTACAAGATAGAAAATATACCTACTGAGCTTAAAACTCCTCCGCGTTATTCTGATTCTAACGCTTTTGATCCTCCTGGATGTTCCTTGCTTTAACTCCTTGCTCTTTGTTCCAGTGGCTCAGTCAAATAGAATCTCATAAAGAAACACCACCTTTCTATGTGTTCGTGTGAGAGTGTAGTGAATGTGAAGTGACTAATATGAAATATGCAACTCACTTCGCTCATAAAAATATAAAAACAGTCCTATGAATTACAAGAATTATATATGATAGGCAAGGTTTCAATTCTCAAGAAAATCAGACTTCCTTTTCGAAATAATATTTCATATCCGAAGTTAAATCTTTAAAAAAATAGATCTAAATTTTAAAAACTTTATTTGTGTACAAAACAAGTTTCACAAACAATAAAACTTTATTTAGAGACGAATCCTTCAAATCTAAAACATAAACTGATGTTGAAGCCTCTTTTTCAAGGAATTGAAATCGTAGAGAATGGATCTACAAACATATACAATAAATCTCAAGATCCAGGCAGGAGAAAGTACAAAAACACTAGATCTACGTGAAAATATATATGAAACGTATTTCTAATAATTTCTAGAAGGAAATATGAGAAAGACACTGAGATTCGTGTTCCTAAGAGAGATAACATTTGAAGAGATTTCTTCAAAACACCACACTCACAAACTCTCAAGAAAAAATAAGATTCGAACTCTCAATATGGTGGGTTTTTTATATGTTTATACTATGAAAGTGTACATGTTTGACATGGATTTGACAGATAGTAAACCTAATTAACTAAAAAATCAGGCATTTGGGGATTGATATGTTTTGGGTACGCTTGAGAGTATGTGTTATTGTGTATGTAAGTATGTGTTATTATGTATGTAATTGTTTAATTGTGTGAACCTACCTTTACTTGCGGGGAATCTATCGGTCGGGGTTCATTTTGAGAGAGGGATTGTATACTGTGCGTCTGGTTGATTGAAGCGGGATGATATGGAGGCCAATGTGTTTGATCATGCATTTAGAATGGACATTGCTTCATAATGAGAGAAGGTTGGATAACTCGAACCATCACTAGGGTTTAGTATGGATCTGTTGGTGTTATTATCACGTAGTGATCGCCTTGTTGCTAACTTGTGTGTGTTTTGCCTAAGCTCATTGGGTGAAGGACTCCCATAGACTTGCCTATAGAAATAGGATATGGTCCCTCAAAGGTAAATAACTTTGTGTGGTTATGAGACTTACATACATGTATATGGTATTAGTCCAGTGATTCTAAGAAAATATATTTTTTGTGCTCAACAAGAATTTATATTCTTAAATGATATTCAAAGGATTTACAGTCATTGTAGAAATTCAGTTTTCTCTATGATTATTATCTTCCCTACAAAGGAAAGGGGTAATAAAAACTTTAACTTGGACCTTATTTCACATTTTTTTTGTGTTTTATGAGATTGTGTATATCTTATCTTTCAGGTCACATTAGTGAATATGGGATAGCATTAGTACATATGCTATAGTTTTGTGACGAACATGTTTAATTAAAGATGTTAAGAGAAAGTAAAAAAGCTATTTATGAGATTGTGCTAATCTAAATAAGTAAAATATTGGGTTGTAGTCCTTATGTGTGTAGTTAGTTACATCTTTATTGCAATTGTTTATCATTTACAAGCTTATTAGGTTAGAGATAAAGACTTTTAGAACAGTTATGCCTTGGGTTGAGAAATGCTCGTAGTACTTACACTAGATGAGAGGTGAGGTATTCATTTCATGTGAGTTTCGACGGGTTGCATGTCTAATATAAATGAGTCGCATGATTTAAGTTGATGTATTGGAGAAATTTATTTCTACTTTAGGGCTCTGACCCAAATTCATAAATGTTTTCCCCCACGGACATTATTATTATATATACAGGTTTAACAGGGCTAAGTAGTCAGACTTGCAGTTATAGAGATCCAACTGGGTATCCTTAAAGTTGTAGCTGTTAAAAATTGTAGTGGTATTTTGTATTCAAGACTTAATTTAGAGGTAGTCACTATTGTACTCTATTTTATTTCAGTTGAGGCTTTTGTAATAACTGATTTTATATATTGGGTTCATTTATTAGAGTTCACTTATTTAAGTTCAATTATTCTTATTGTAATCTTTCGTTGAGTTTTTGTTATATATGGTTTTTATTTTACTATAGTTGTAGTTTATGGTTGATGTTGAGACTTATATAAATTATTTTAGCGCTCTTTATATTTCATGTCCGAACTGATCAACTAGGCATGGAAACTTAAGAGTGTTATAGTTAGTATCAGACCAATCAGGTTCTAGTGTCCTTATTATCTGTGTTGTATTCATTTTGTTTTCCACCAAGCATTCTTTGATTTATTAGAGTCGATCATAGGTTTTGTACTCGGGTATCATGAAAATGTGTGTGTCAACGTCGTTTATAATCAATTGAGTGTCATTTTGACTTGCTGAGTATTCGAGCGTATAGAACATTGAGAATGAAGATCATTGTGAGTTAGTGGTCAAGTATAGAATTAGTGGTTGGACAAAAGTGTTCATGTAATACCCCGCCTCGATAAATTACTTAAATTATATATAGATTTTTATAATAGGAGAAATTAATTATAATTATAGGGATTTGAGGACAACAAATTAAGTTTAATTAAGAAGGGTTAGTAGATTATCGATTTTTTTTATAGATTATTAGGAATTATTTATTTTTAAATAATTAAGTAATAGGGGCACCCTTTTTTAGAGTTAGGAACGGTTGGGCAAATGTACAGAGTTAGAAAGGTGGGATTGTAGAAGGAAACGACGTCGTTGCTAGCTGGTCATTCAAACGACGTTAACTGTCATTCGAGCGACGAACGTAGGCCATTCGAACGATGTCTCTGTCAGATTTTCAGGCGCTTCTAAGCATTGTCAACGTGGTGGCCCTTTGATCAATTTAGTGTGATGTCGATTGGGGAGCTAATTGATACCTAATATGAAAGGTTTTGTGAGGGGATAAGGTTCCCTTATTTGTGGTAAACATCTGATTGTTTGGATTATAAGAGAAAGAAGTCGTGCATTATGACGGGGAGGCCATTCCCATTCCAATTTCCATCTCATTTCCACTTCCCCTATTTAGGAGATCAAAACTCCCTCTTTACCACACTGTATTCGGTCATTAGAAGTATTAATCGTCACACTCACTCCAAATCATCAGTGCCCCGTGGTTGAGATGAGAGCTACGAATAAATATGGAGTTGTTATTTGGGGGGTTTGTATATGAAGTGTTTGTTGGTCATTTGAAGATGGAATTTGGAGAGGGTTCCTTGAAGGTTAAAGAAAGCTTACATGGAGACGGAGAATTGATTCTTGGAGACAAGCTTTGGTGGGCTTTTAGAGATCCCCCTGAGGCCACCTTTGGAGGTGGGGTCCTCCACCTTCTTCAACATCTACACCATTTCCAAAACTCTTCGAGGTGGCATTTACTAACTTTGATTTAGGTTTGTTGATAATTATAATTTTAGCTTGTTATTTACATATATTAGGCTTAATATATGTAGGATTCATGATAGATTGCATCTATGGAGTTTGTTAGTTGGATTATATGCTTTTATGAGCAAATGGGTTTTTAAAGAAGTGTTTTAAAGGGTTCTTTAATTTGATAAAAATTCAAATTACTATTTTCCACCATTTGGGTGTAAAAGTGTGTAAGAAAATAGTTATAATGTATTTATGGGTTTACTAAATACATTCTTGATGTTTTGAATAAAAGTGGGCATTTAAAAGAAGGTTTAAATGAGTTTTAAAAATGTTATAAAACTCATAATACTATTCATGGGCATTTGTGAAATAAAATGTGTTATTATGATGATTTAAAGGAAAGAATGTGATTTTATGCAACAAAATGTGTTAGGCTTGTTTGAGACATTTTGGGGTATTAAAGGATGACTCCCTACATGAATAAATGAAGATAAATGAAAAAGGGAAACTTTCACTTTAAATATATTTTTAAAGTGTGTAAATCTCATGTAGAAAGAGAAGTGGGTTAAATGTGACATGTATGAAAAGTAAGGTTTTACATGTATCGTGGTGTAAAAGTTAATAAAGGAAATTGAATGGTGAAAGTGTGTAAATAGCAATAAAGTGGGTGTTAAGATGCAAAATCCCATAAATATAGTGTGTATTCCAAGTTTGTGTAAAAGGGGATTTTAATATATAAAAGTGTGTTATTTTATGTATTAAAGGGGTTAAAGAGGCAAGTAAGAACGTCGAGTAAGTTGTGATATTAAGCAAGTGTTAAAAAAGGTTAAAAGCATTTAAATATCAAGTTAGAAACTGTAATACCCCGTATTTTCTATGATATTTATTTTTGGGGATTAATTGAATTAAATGTTTATTAATTGAAAATTAATCCGGATAAAAATATTAAGGAGATGTGAGTTAGTATTTTTAGTATAATGTGTATACTTGTCATTATATGATTATTGGTAATATTGAAATTGTCACGTATTTGAAATACGTCAATTTGGGAGTTTTGCTTGACGCGTGTGACCGCCACGTCATGGTATTTTGTTATTAAATTAAAGAGTGAATTTTAGTTCCATTAACCGTATGGTCGTTTTGAGTGCGCCAACGCGTCCAGAAGGGTCGAGATAGTCAGAAAACACTAGCCGGAAGTTTAGTTTGGGTTCCGGGGTATTTGTGGGCCATACCGGCATCAAAAAGGGTATTTTGGTAAATTGCATTTTTGGGAATTAAAAAGTGACGAAAATAGAGATTACAATCTGACTATTTCCTCAACCAACTTAACCCACTAACCACACTATATGCCAATATGGGCTACGGGAGAAGTTGATATATCATTCCAACTTCCAAAAACCATTACACACCTCCATACTCCATTATCTTCAACTTTGGAAAAAGCTTGAGAGAGAGAGAGAAGGAAACCTTGAGAAGAGCTTGAGAGAGAGAGAGAGGGAAGAGAATTCTGCAGAAAAACAGAGGGAGGACAACCTAACTTCAAGATTCTACACCAAATTCTGAGATAAATTAAGGCAAGTGATTTAAACTCTTTTGGTTCAAGATATGTTCCCATGTTGAGGAATTTTCGAAATTGATTTTTGGAGATAAATTGGACCCATGAATTGAAAAGTTAAAGTCCATGATTTATGTAGGAATTGCATGTAGTATATTCTGGATGAATTTATATATTATAAACCGAACCTTGATGATCTAAAAGTGGAATTAGAAGAAGTTTGATGATAACCTTGAATGGAAGAATTCTGGAAATTATTTTGATGTAGTTTTGATCTAAACTAAGCTTTTAAATGATGAATTATGAGACTTAGAATGTTAAAACCGTTGTAGGATGTTAGTATCATGTTATAGTAACCGTATCTTGGAGTTTCATGCTTAAAAATGGAGTTTTGGGTCGAAACTGTAACTGCAAAACGAAGCAGGCCGTAACAGACCTGGTGCGATCGATCGATCGACATTCATCAGTCGATCGATCCACCACCATCGATCGATCGAAGGTAAAGGTCGATCGATCGACCTTCCCAGAATGAATAAAGTTTCCCTTAATTGAATTTTAATGATGATAACCCTTGGATAATATTATTGGATACATTGTGATTACCCTAAATTTTAAGGAAGACCAGTAGGCATGATTATGAAATTGGACTTTAATTGGAATTTAATTTGAGGAATTATTCTAAATTAATGAAATTCGTTATGTGAGATAATCTTTGGGTTAATGGTACAAATTCAAATAATTTGATGAAATAAGGTTTGGGGCAGAAGTAAAGATCTTAGGTTTGAAGATGTATATGTGGGAATTATGGGAACTTAATAGTCTATTTGAGATAGGTGCCAAGTTTAAAAAATTACGACGTGAGACGTGTCGACTATTTAAATTATATATTATCGAGATACTTGAAATATATGAATTTGGAATAATGGTATAATGATGTAGAGTATACCCTTATTAATATTGAGATATCTAAGATGTGTGAATGCTTAGTATGTAATTTTTGTGTATAACATACCTACCATACTTGCTATCACTGGCGGTTTACGTTCGCTTAGGGCCTTCTTATCCTTGTGTTTCCCGGATTTAGATTGGTTACCTCGATGAACATAGGTCATAGAAGGAATTATTGTGATATTAATAAGTCTGCTGATCATGGGAGTGTAGGTATGTGCGTGACCCATGTGATGGTGACTGTGTTCACCTCCACTATTTGTGATGTTGTTATCTGAACGATTCCCGAGAGATTTAGAATGCGTGATCCTTATGTACGTGATGTACCGGGATGGATAGTAGAGTATGTATGCACCGCAGCTTAGCCTTTGGGTGCTTGTATTGTATATTTATGATGCGTTAATATACGGTTAATTGGGAAGGAATTTACTATGTTAAATTGTGAGTATAGTTATGGTAATGTTTTGAAAAGAAAAAGGGGACTTTTATCAATAAATGGTTTTGTTAATAAATCCGGGATTTAAAGTACAACTCTCTATTTAGTTATTAAGGTTGGAAATTAAACGTGAACCAAGTAGTAGTGTAGAAACTCTTAGATAGTTATGAGTTAACACATGAATGGGTACAGGAACGTTAGGAGTGCACAGTAGAAGAGAGGTGAGTATCTCATGTGAGAGCACGTCCTAACATGTATTTTGCATATACTGTTTTAAATGTTTTTAAAGCACTTACAGGTTTTTAAAATATCTCCACATTCGGGCTCTGACCCGTTTGCTTTCAAATCTATCTTTTTGTAAAACCATTTTAGGTGCCCAGCCACAAGGTCACCATGCATAGGATTCTCATTCTGATGACGAGCTGTAGCTGCTTGTGGAAGCTACAGGGATTTGCTTTTAGACGCTTATATCATTTGGATTCCTTATTCAGTATTCCTCAGTTGTAGGGCATGTTGCCCAAGTTCTATTAGATACATTTCCATTTCAGTTTCGGGCTTTGGCATGTATTCATTCAGTATTCAGTATTTCATTATTTACTTTAGTTATGGGATTATGTTATGAGGAGTTTTACCTCCAGATTTATTTATATCATGTTACGGTCATTCTATTTACTTTACTATGGTGAATGGTGTTATTATTCTTCTTTACACTTGTTGCATGTTAATCAGACTTTAAATTAAAATTTGGCAACTTACGTTTTAAATACTAGGTGGTTAGTAATTATAATAAAATGTTTTCGACAGTGATGCTATTAACTGAGCCAACTTGGCGTTTTGATTTAATTTAATAAAGGAGTAGCTACCTGGTATTTAATTAGTCGGGGTGTCACAGGTGGTATCAGAGCATCAGGTTCTAGTGTCCATTAGGATCTGAACGGCTTATTATGTTTTCGCTGAGCTTTCTTTGATATAGAGCCCTATATTTTAGGACTGTTGTATTCTTTTGTTTATGCTACGTTCTTCAGCTATTTTAAAGTTTATAACTGCGAACTTATAGACTTTATTCTTATTTCAGAATTCCTCCACGACGTGCACCACGAGTTCCCAGGAATGCGGCGCCAGAACCACAGCCCGCACCGGTCCAGGGCATGATGAACGCCGCTGAGGTTGCAGCTATCGTAGCCCAAGCGGTAAATGCCGCTATTGCAGTAGTTCAGCAGGCACCGCCTCAGGCGCAGGTTGCCGCGCCAGTACAGACTAATGCATTCCCATCTGCTTGGGAACGTGTACGTGACGCTTTTCAGAAAGCGCATACACCAGAGTTTGTAGGTAGCTCAGATGTGGTAGTCTCGAGCCAATGGAGGAAGGATATACAGCGGCACTTAAGGACGTATGAGTGCACGGATGTTCAGAAGCAGGTACTAGCTACTTTCAAGCTAGTTGGGTCTGCATTGCAGTGGTGGGAGTCTATTACCACCGTAGAGGAGAGGGATACTCTCACTATTCATGATTTCTGGGTGCGGTTCAACCGCAAGTACTTTCCGTCAGCTGTTCATACGGAAATGAGGAGGAGATTGATGGGTCTGAGGCAGAAGGGCAAAATCGTGGCCGATTATGAGGCCGAGTTTACTAATCTGTTGAATATCGTCCCTGATGAGATACCAACAGAGAAGAAGAAGATTGAGAAATTTAGCGACGGGTTGACATGGAGGATCCGTCAGCATCTGTTAGGGAACCTTTCGTTGGCCACTTATTCTGATGTGGTTAATGCTGCGTTATTACACTGCCAGGATCACCGCTTTCATATGGCCGAGGGCAAGAGATCGAGAGAATCTAGCCATCAGGGCAGGACTGGAGGACATGGTGCCGTTGGGGCACAATCTTTTCAGGGGCAGAGACAGGTAGAGCAGAGTTCTCAGCAGGGGGATCATAAGAGGTTCCGTTCAGGGGGTTTTAGGAACGGTCAGGGAGGATTTCGGAATGGCCAGCAAGGTCATAACGGCCATCAGGGCCAACAGGGCCAAAATGGGCAACATCAGCAGTTTCAGCAGGGCCAGCAGAGCCAAGGGAGGAACGGTAACGGCCACCAGGGCCGGGGTCAGCAAGGGCAGAGAGGAGGTAACTTCCCGGGGAAGTGTTTCGTTTGTGGCAAGACTGGCCATAAACGCCAGGACTGTCCTGATAGGGGCTGGGCCCCACAGCAGCAGCAGCAGGGAGCTCGCCAGGAGCCACAGAGGCCTATATTTCCCGCCGCTCTTCCCGCACCGCCACAGATGGCAGCATTGCCACCCATTCCAGCAGTTCCGGCTCAGCAAGGATAGCTACAGTATGGACGTGTCTACAACGTCCACCAGGCAGCAGTCCCACAGGCACCGCCCGCGATTGAGGGTACATTTTCTATCCATGGCACTATGGGTCGGGTACTGTTTGATACGGGGGCTACACATTGCTTTATAGCTACACATTTTGCGAAGGCTTTAGGGTTGTTAGCCACAGCAGAGAGCACAGTTACATGTGTCGACTCACCACTGGGGAGTGGGTCGCTTATATTCTTTATATGTCGGGGAGTGGGGGTAGAGATTGGTGGTTTGGTATTACCTGCGGACATGTTGGTTTTAGATATGCATGTTCACGATGTGATTATCGGTATGGATTGGCTCGCTGATTATAGAGCCATGATAGATTGCTTCGGTGGGATCATTGTTTTTGCCATTCCGGGGCAAGAGATGTTTGTAGTGGCGATGCCTCGCCCAGAGGGAGGCTCGACCGCTCATTTATATTACATTGAGGAGGATACCTCTAAGGAGGTTGTGATTCCTTTAGATTCAATCCCAGTCGTCAGGGAGTATTCTGATGTGTTTCAGGAGATACCAGGCCTACCCCCCAGTCGAGAGATAGATTTCGTTATAGACTTGTTACCTGATACGAGACCTATAGCACGCGCACCGTACCGTATGGCTCCAGCTGAGATGAGGGAGTTACGGGATCAGATTGAGCAGTTATTGGGTCAGGGGTTTATTCGGAGGAGTACTTCACCTTGGGGTGCCCCAGTGTTGTTCGTGAAGAAGAGAGATGGTTCACTGAGATTGTGTGTGGACTATCGGGAGTTAAACAAGGTCACGATACAGAACAAATATCCGTTGCCTCGAATCGATGACCTATTTGACCAGTTGAGAGGAGCTTCTTACTTATCAAAGATTGATTTGCGATCTGGTTACCATCAGTTGCGTATCAGGGAGGAGGACGTCTCGAAGACTGCGTTCTTATCGAGATATGGTTCCTACGAGTTTCGGGTTATGCCATTTGGTTTGACCAACGCTCCAGCAGCATTTATGGACTTGATGAATAGGGTGTTCAGGGATTACCTAGACCAGTTTGTCATTGTCTTCATCGATGATATTTTTGTTTACTCCCAGACAGAGGAGGAGCATGCCGAGCACTTGGGACTAGTTTTGCAGACACTGCGCCAGAATGAGTTGTATGCAAAATATGAGAAGTGCGGGTTTTGGCTGAAGGAGGTTCAGTTTTTGGGGCATATTATTTCCGACCGGGGAATATCGGTTGATCCGGGGAAGGTATCCGCGGTGAGGGAGTGGGGACAGCCCACGACACCGACAGAGATCCATAGTTTCTTGGGCCTAGAAGGATACTACATGAGGTTTATTCGGGGTTTCTCCACGATAGCGGGTCCCATGACACATCTTACCCGAAAAGGTGTGCCGTTCATTTGGAGTGATGCCTGTCAGTTGGCATTTGATGAGTTGAAAGACAAGCTAACCTCAGCACCTGTATTAGTATTGCCGAGACCGGGAGTTGAGTATCTTGTTTACACCGATGCGTCCTTACAAGGACTTGGAGGTGTACTGCAGCAGGAGAGTCAGGCCATAGCTTATGCTTCCCGTAAGCTTAAGCCTCACGAGAAGAATTACCCTACCCACGACTTGGAGTTAGCGGCAGTGGTATTTGCCCTTCGTATTTGGAGACACTACCTGTTGGGGGAGAAGTTTCGATTGTTCACGGATCACAAGTCCCTACAGTACCTATTCACGCAGAAGGAGTTGAATATGCGGCAACGGAGGTGGCTTGAATTAATGAAAGATTATCAGTTAGATATCCAGTATCACCCGGGGAAGGCTAACGTGGTGGCAGACGCGTTGAGCCGTAGACCGGTAGATGAGGTGGCAGATGTGTGGAAGGCCAAGTGGAAGGAATTGGGACACCAGGATGCAGTGGCCCGATCATTCATGTCTGTGATGACGGTTACACCACAGATTGTCACGAAGGTGGTGAAGGCACAGGCAAATGACTCGTTCTGTCAGGATCAGATAGTTCGATTATTAGCAGAGGGAGCCGAATCCTATACCGTTAGCTCAGACGGGGGATTACGCTTCAATGGGAGATTGGTAGTTCTGGAGGGGGAGGAATTACGGCATGAGGTGATGGCAAAGTCGCATGGCTCACGGTTCGCGGTACATCCCGGAGGGGACAAAATGTACCAAGATATGAGACGCCAGTATTGGTGGAGCGGGATGAAGAGAGATATTGCCGAGTTTGTCTCAAAATGCGCCACTTGTCAGCTCGTAAAAGTGGATCATCAGAGATCGGCAGGACTGCTACAGCCTTTAGAGGTCCCGATGTGGATGTGGGAGAGCATCTCTATGGACTTTATCACGGGGTTGCCTACGTCGCAGAGAGGTCACGACTCCATTTGGGTGATTATAGACAGGTTGTCAAAAGTCGCTCATTTTCTACCCGTACGGACAGACTACACTGCGGGACAGTATGCCCAGCTCTTATTGCAGAGATAGTGAGACTTCACGGTGTGCCCTTAAATATCGTGTCGGACCGAGACAAGATATTCGTTTCACGGTTTTGGGAGAGTTTTCAGCAGGCCATGGGCACGGAGTTGAGGTTGAGTACAGCGTACCACCCACAGACCGACGGGCAGACCGAGCGCACAAATCAGATGTTGGAGGACATGCTACGTATGTGCACCATTGACTTTGAGGGAGGATGGGAGCAGTATCTTCCACTGGTGGAGTTTGCCTACAACAACTCCTATCAGTTCACCATTGGCATGGCTCCATTTGAGGCATTGTACGGTAGACCTTGTCGTTCCCCAGCATGTTGGTTGGAGGCGGAGGACAACAAACTACTTGGACCGGAAGTGATTCAGGATACTTCGGCAATGATAGAATTGATTCGCAGTCGCATTCGGGTGGCTCAGGACAGACAGAAGAGTTATGCTGATTCGAAGAGACTCTTCAGAGAGTTCCAAGTGGGGGACCAGGTTTTGCTCAAGGTTTCTCCTATGAAGGGGATTATGCGTTTCGGGAAGAAAGGGAAGTTGGCACCGACATATGTGGGACCATTTCCTATTATTGAGCGGATTGGGCCAGTTGCGTATAGACTTGGGTTACCGGAGCATTTACATCGGATTCACGATGTGTTCCATATTTCCTCGCTTAGGAAATACCTTAGAGATAATTTGGCTCATTCTCTCATTGCTGTGGAAGACATTGATCTCCAGCCGGATAGCTCCTACGAGGAGGGGCCGATTGCTATCCTGGACCGAAATGAGCGGAAGCTGCGGTCAAAGATAGTCCCGTTAGTGCGTGTTCAGTGGCGACATCATAATGTCGAGGAGTCAACATGGGAGCGCGAGGATGACATGCGCGAACGATATCCAGAGTTATTCTTACCAGGTACTTACTAGTTCCGAATTTCGGGACGAAATTCAGTTATTAGGGGGGAAGTATGTAATACCCCGTATTTTCTATGATATTTATTTTTGGGGATTAATTGAATTAAATGTTTATTAATTGAAAATTAATCCGGATAAAAATATTAACGAGATGTGAGTTAGTATTTTTAGTATAATGTGTATACTTGGCATTATATGATTATTGGTAATATTGAAATTGTCACGTATTTGAAATACGTCAATTTGGGAGTTTTGTTTGACGCGTGTGACCGCCACGTCATGGTATTTTGTTATTAAATTAAAGAGTGAATTTTAGTTCCATTAACCGTATGGTCGTTTTGAGTGCGCCAACGCGTCCGGAAGGGTCGAGATAGTCAGAAAACACTAGCCGGAAGTTTAGTTTGGGTTCCGGGGTATTTATGGGCCATACCGGCATCAAAAAGGGTATTTTGGTAAATTGCATTTTTGGGAATTAAAAAGTGACGAAAATAGAGATTACAATCTGACTATTTCCTCAACCCACTTAACCCACTAACCACACTATATGCCAATATGGGCTACGGGAGAAGTTGATATATCATTCCAACTTCCAAAAACCATTACACACCTCCATACTCCATTATCTTCAACCTTGGAAAAAGCTTGAGAGAGAGAGAGAAGGAAACCTTGAGAAGAGCTTGAGAGAGAGAGAGAGGGAAGAGAATTCTGCAGAAAAACAGAGGGAGGACAACCTAACTTCAATATTCTACACCAAATTCTGAGATAAATTAAGGCAAGTGATTTAAACTCTTTTGATTCAAGATATGTTCCCATGTTTAGGAATTTTCGAAATTGATTTTTGGAGATAAATTAGACCCATGAATTGAAAAGTTAAAGGCCATGATTTATGTAGGAATTGCATGTAGTATATTCTGGACGAATTTATATATTATAAACCGAACCTTGATGATTTAAAAGTGGAATTAGAAGAAGTTTGATGATAACCTTGAATGGAAGAATTCTGGAAATTATTTTGATGTAGTTTTGATCTAAACTAAGCTTTTAAATGATGAATTATGAGACTTAGAATGTTAAAACCGTTGTAGGATGTTAGTCTCATGTTATAGTAACCGTATCTTGGAGTTTCATGCTTAAAAATGGAGTTTTGGGTCGAAACTGTAACTGCAAAACGAAGCAGGCCGTAACAGACCTGGTGCGATCGATCGATCGACATTCATCAGTCGATCGATCGACCACCATCGATCGATCGAAGGTAAAGGTCGATCGATCGACCTTCCTAGAATGAATAAAGTTTCCCTTAATTGAATTTTAATGATGATAACCCTTGGATAATATTATTGGAGACATTGTGATTACCCTAAATTTTAAGGAAGACCAGTAGGCATGATTATGAAATTGGACTTTAATTGGAATTTAATTTGAGGAATTATTCTAAATTAATGAAATTCGTTATGTGAGATAATCTTTGGGTTAATGGTACAAATTCGAATAATTTGATGAAATAAGGTTTGGGGCAGAAGTAAAGACCTTAGGTTTGAAGATGTATATGTGGGAATTATGGGAACTTAATAGTCTATTTGAGATAGGTGCCAAGTTTAAGAAATTACGACGTGAGACGTGTCGACTATTTAAATTATATATTATCGAGATACTTGAAATATATGAATTTGGAATAATGGTATAATGATGTAGAGTATACCCTTATTAATATTGAGATATCTAAGATGTGTGAATGCTTAGTATATAATTTTTGTGTATAACATACCTACCATACTTGCTATCACGGGAGGTTTATGTTCGCTTAGGGCCTTCTTATCCTTGTGTTGTCCGGATTTAGATTGGTTACCTCGATGAACATAGGTCATAGAAGGACTTATTGTGATATTAATAAGTCTGCTGATCATGGGAGCGTAGGTATGTGCGTGACCCATGTGATGGTGACTGTGTTCGCCTCCACTATTTGTGATGTTGTTATCTGAACGATTCCCGAGAGATTTGGAATGCGTGATCCTTATGTACGTGATGTACCGGGATGGATAGCAGAGTATGTATGCACCGCAGCTTAGCCTTTGGGTGCTTGTATTGTATATTTATGATGCGTTAATATACGGTTAATTGGGAAGGAATTTACTATGTTAAATTGTGAGTATAGTTATGGTAATGTTTTGAAAAGAAAAAGGGGACTTTTATCAATAAATGGTTTTGTTAATAAATCCGGGAATTAAAGTAGAACTCTCTATTTAATTATTAAGGTTGGAAATTAAACGTGAACCAAGTAGTAGTGTAGAAACTCTTAGATAGTTATGAGTTAACACATGAATGGGTACATGAACGTTAGGAGTGCACAGTAGAAGAGAGGTGAGTATCTCATGTGAGAGCACGTCCTAACATGTATTTTGTATATACTGTTTTAAATGTTTTTAAAGCACTTGCAGGTTTTTAAAATATCTCCACATTCAGGCTCTGACCCGTTTGCTTTCAAATCTATCTTTTTGTAAAACCATTTTAGGTGCCCAGCCACAAGGTCACCATGCATAGGACTCTCATTCTGATGACGAGCTGTAGCTGCTTGTGGAAGCTACAGGGATTTGCTTTTAGACGCTTATATCATTTGGATTCCTTATTCAGTATTCCTCAGTTGTAGGGCATGTTGCCCAAGTTCTATTAGATACATTTCCATTTCAGTTTCGGGCTTTGGCATGTATTCATTCAGTATTCAGTATTTCATTATTTACTTCAGTTATGGGATTATGTTATGAGGAATTTTACCTCCAGATTTATTTATATCATGTTACGGTCATTCTATTTACTTTACTATGGTGAATGGTGTTATTATTCTTCTTTACACTTGTTGCATGTTAATCAGACTTTAAATTAAAATTTGACAACTTACTTTTTAAATACTAGGTGGTTAGTAATTATAATAAAATGCTTTCGACAGTGATGCTATTAACTGAGCCAACTTGGCATTTTGATTTAATTTAATAAAGGAGTAGCTACCCGGTATTTAATTAGTCGGGGTGTCACAGAAACTTAATTACCATTTTGGGGGAAGCAACACTTGATAAAAAACTAAATTGTAAGATTTGACAAGTGAAGGGTAAATTGGTAATTTACTTAAAGTGGAACATTTTTAGGGAATAAAAATGTCAAAGAATTTTTCCACGTTAGTGTTGGTTGAATAATGAATTAAGTCCTAAAGTGTGGATGATTTGGTATCAAATCAACATGTGTGTGAATAAAGGACTTAAAAGAAAAACAAACGATTTTCCAAGTGTTAACAAAAAACGTACGGTTAAGTCTAGGATTTTGGTTTCTCCCGGTTAAAGTGAATAATGTGGACATTTGTAAAATGTTAAAACACACAAAAAAGGGAACTCGTATGACACCGGGATAAAGTAAGAAGGGCTCCCTAAATCACTGTCCAGAGCATATGGTGTGCATAGCCGGCATTGTGAAGCCCGTTGAAGTATGCAGTAAATTGAAAGATTCCGGGAAAAGATACAGGAAATATGGAACATGTCAAGAAATGGGTTGTGTGGTAATGTGTTAATACAACCTAACTTAAATGAATGAATAAATGTTCCAGTAAAAAGGGTAAATGGACAGGTAAATGCGTAAATCTATTAATGTCCATAAGATAAGGCAAAATGGGGCAGCGTAAGTTGATAAATGGGTGGTTAAGAAACAAAGTTATTAAACCCATAATTGCATAAGTAACTATTGAAAGGGTTTTCAAGTAACGAGTAAGTATTTTCTAATATGGTGAGTGTGTGTGTTAAAATGGAGAATTTCAATAATGATACTAAAGTGCATATAAGTGAGTAAAAGTGGTAATTCCAGTAAAGGAATGTAATTGGTTAATTCACGTGTAATGGTTTCAAGCGTTGAACTGGGTGTGTCAAATAGCCTAAGAAAGGCTAAGTATAAATAAAGAAAGTGACTTACAAGATTAAGGCAAATCAATCTGGATAAACGGTTAATGCATTGGAACATGTATTTTCATAGGTATACGTATGTAGGCGTGTATATATTTTTGCATGCATGTGGTTATAGCGTGTGAGTATTCCTTTCTGTCGTTCGATTCTATACTGCTTGTATATTCCCACTGAGCATAGGCTCACACCCTCGCTTTGTTACGGCAGGTTGGGTGCGGTTTCGTATTTTGAGGGAATTATACAGGTAAGTGTACTTTATTTATTTTACGTTAGCAACTCTTTTTTCTTGGACTTAGGGGTGCTCCCTTGGGTCCCACGCGTAGCCTATCTTGAAATTATAATTGCATGCTAACAAGTGGAGCGTTAACTAAAATGAAATTGGACTAGTAACATTGTTTACATTATTTCATTTCAATTCACACCTAAGGCTCAGGCCGGACCGATTTGACTCATGAGTAACCCGTAAATTCGGTTCGGGGCGTTACAGTTCACCACCACTGTGTCATTCATGTTATATATGATATTGATGATTATTATTTCAATTATTGGTTGTTGTTTTTTGTATTGGCAACACTATTTTGGGCATTATGGCTTCAAGTGGTAGTGGAGGTTTGAAGCAAGCATTATTAAAAAATGAGACACAAAAAATGTCATCAGCTCCGTAACAAACATCATTTGTTCCCCATCAAGCATTAGCCGACGGAGGTTTGAAGCAACCATCTTCAAGTCCGACTAAAAAGAAGCAAACAAATATGAAAAAATAAAAGGTTAACCAACTCGCATGTATGATCCAAAATGGTAAAATGATGGTCACCATTCTAGTGGATGGCAGAATAGTCAGTCCATAGAGTGGAAGATGGAGTGCTCATGTCGGTGATCTTATTAGATCTTATATCTCGATTAGCTACGAAGATTGGAAAGTTGTGCCAGACAACTACAAAAATTATTTTAGAATGCTTTAATGGTAATATTTTCATATATAAAATAAACATAAGTTAGTTGTTTATTATGTTCACTATTTTATTTATTTATTAAATGCAGTGGCAATTTGATCTCGATGTTGAACCAGAGGTGGATCGTCAGTTGATGGAAAAGTAGTTTACACAGAAGTTTAGGATGCACAAAAATAATATGAAATATTTTTTTCCAACCGAAGGCCTTCCTGGAGTCATACTAGAAGGTGTTGATCCCTATATATGGAGATTATTTTGTGATAACGAAAGAAAATTGACAAAGAAGACACAAAACATTTAAAATGACAAGAATCAAAGAAATTTAGAATTCAAATAAACTTGAGCGTCACACCTATGTTTCTTTGGAATATGAAATGGTATGTATCATAAGAATTTTTAATTATTCAGACTACTTTAGTGTATAACATGTGATATTTAAATTGTAGGTTGAAACAAACCAGAATAAAAATTAATGCTGGTAAATACTTGGCTTGCGGGACACGAGGAAAAAATAGGAATGTCCTAAACACTGCTAAGCTTCACTATGTGGGTATTTACATGAAAAATAATAGTATTTTTAGTATTATTCATTGTGTTTATTAATGAAATTTTCTCATTATGATCTATAATTATGATTTTATAGGATAAACTAAAGGATACGGTGGAAAAAAGACGTAGCAAGAGTGGATAGGGTAGTAGCAAGATCCATTGCCTTAAGAATGATGAGTTGATAGAGGTCTTTGGGAAGGAGAAAAGGGTAGGATTTCATGTAGTTTGTCCCCTTGTTTCAAAGAAGTAGTTGATGCGTTTAGGGGTGGGAAAAGCCAAACTTAAACAAAAATAAGGTAAATAATGGTGTAGATGCTTTGAAGGAAGATATTATCTCTTTCGTTAATAAAATATTTGAAGAAACTACCATATAAATTATGTATATATGTATGTTATATAGTTTCATTTGTTAAACGGACCTATTTAGATATAATAGATATTAACTCACTATAGTTTGATCCATTTTGTCACAGGGGTGCTATACAAAGTTTAGTCCAGGCCTTCAATACTCAAAAGCAAAGTGGTCCACCAATCACACCGATAAGTGATCATGCATCTAATATAAGTCAACCGCATAGGAATCTTTCTCAAAATTTGGATAATATTTTTACATCAGCTCCTCGTCCTTTTTGTGTGACCACGCCTTCTACTATCGATAATCCCAAAGCCACCTTTCCTTATAGGTACAATTAAATATTGTCAAAGGTGTATATGTCGTGACGGATGAAAGAAAAGATATATGTTATGGTAATCAAGATGGAGTCAGGGAGAGGAAAATATATGCGGGGGAAGTGATGAAGTCGGATGCTAGGTTGTTTGATGCTCTTCAAGGTGGCCATTACACTTTTATCGACTTAATCTTGGGGGGTTCAATTTTGATCGATTGTTGGGTTAAATATGTTTATTCTATGGGTTTGGACCATGCTTTTTTTTTAACTTAGTTTATGATTTTTATTTGGACTTAATTTGCTAATGTTTTTGATTTGGACTTAATTTTCACTATTTTTTTAGTGTGAACTTTGTTCGAGCTATCAATATTTAGATTGTTGTTTTATTATAAAAGCCATATTAACTCCGCCAATTTCCATAATTATTTGAGCATTGTCGGTTCCAAGCCTGAATAAAGGAGGAGGGGAAAGATAATGTCCCAAACCCAGAAAATAATATCCTAACTAATAAATTATTAAATAGTATCATCATAGAATTCTATGTTGTTTGTATGAAGGATTAATTTGACTCCATTCATTTATGATGGTTAGCTCACTCCTCTCATATTCTTATGAGTCATGGTTTCAACACCGTAGCACCTTCTTGCAACGCGGTATATACCAAGCGTCCTTGCAGCGCACTCATGGTCGGCCATCGACAAACCCATGATCATCACCATCTCATCCAACAATTACCAACAATCCCCTCACAGGCAGTGCGCCTGTTAACTTTAAGTGAAATAATAGTAGATTACAAAACATTTTCCACGATATCTCACCCAACCTCTTTCTTGGCGCTCTGGAACTAGCCAAGATATATAAATTATCTAATATATTCTCCATAAAATACGAGTCAAGCGGGTTTATTCGTGTCATTTTCGAGTTATACGTGTTTGACACTAACCAAACTGTTTATTATTCGTGTTGGTGGGTCGTGTCATGTTCAGGTTCGTATCAAGAAATTGTCAACCCTAACCCGCTAACTTCGCGTCGAGTTCGTACCGGGTTATCGTGTCGTGTAAAAAATTGCCATCCCTAATCCACTCATTCATTACTTGTATACTGAGAGAGAGATAGAGAGAAAGAGAAAGAGAGAGAGAGAGAGAGAGAGTCAGCATTGAAATTAGGCCCCAATTTTAAATCATTAAATCCCCTCAATCTCAATCCCATTTACAATAATGCATCCTATTGAAACAATCAAACTGCGAATCTACCTCTCAAACTGTCTCTCGAGCAATATGGATTCAAGAAGTTATTTGGACTGTGATTTGTTTCAACTTACCCCAACCAAAACTAGGTACATGTTATTAGAGTTAGGTCGGTTAATTGTAGCGATCTCTCTATACTTCTCTAAAGTTGATTAAACTTGCATTTCCTTTTTATTGTTTATCAGATTTGTGAAGTTTGTGAGAAATTCATTAGAGATGGAGATTGCACACCAGAAATTCTTGAGAGATTTATTACAGTATAGACAAAGGTTGAACAGATTGAGAGTTCAGTTCAATCAGCCGGATAACATTTATTTCTACATTTGACAACAATGATTGAATTAACCCCGTCGTTTATGTAAGCGTTCTTTCTGAACTAAATTGTGACTTCATTATGAGATTCAATACATGTGGATCGGCTAATTTCTCAGAATAATCTCAATAAGGCGTAATAATACTGACAGAAACTTACCATTCTGTCTGTTTATATTCACTGAGTGATAAAAAATTTCTCTGTTACATAATTATCTATTTGTTTTTTTTACTTATCCTTATTTTCTATAATATCCCGTATAAGGGCGATGTACAGTTTCTAATGGTCGACGCAATGTGTTCGAGCATAAAACTTGATCAGTTAGAAGATTAAGTAACATGAAAGTTAAATATTTTGCGATATATATATATTACCTTTTTGGATTATTGATGGTGGACTAAACAAAACGAGTACCCTATCCCACACTCTTAACCCTCCAACTAGAATAAAGGCAAGATTCTTTCACGTATTATTTATTATTTTTTGTAATTGAATAATTAGCTCAATTATTTTCTTCAAATTTATATCTAAACGAGCAAAACTTATACTTGTATTGAAGTCTGAGCCATTACTGTTGAGAAATTTTTAATTATGCAGAAAATATGAACAGATAATTCGATTTGAGGCGTAATAAACTACTGTCCTTAAGGTGCTATTTGCTCCCATTCGTACAGAGTTTGCTAACGGGTCTAGGTAAATTACCTCCAAGATACAACAAACCCACGGGTTTATTCAAGTACCAAACTTGAAGAATAACCCAGAACACTCTATGAAGTTGGTAAGAAGAAATAATAGAGAGAAAGAGAATTTTCGTATTTTTTATGACAGGATTTTGCCTTCTATATATAGCCTCTTGTGGTGTCTGTTCATGAACAGACACCGCATCCAAAGGTCATTTCATCGCGGCGCTTGGATATATAACTATATTTCGAACGTTCCAGATTTGAACTAAAAATGTGCGACTGTACGGATTAACAATTAACGAAGTGGCGCCAAAATCCGACGGTTCAGATCCACTCGCGCCATAATTATGTGTCATTTATTATGGATTTAATCTGGACCGTTTGATCTTTCGACGTTGTCAAAAATCAAAGGCTCCTACTGCTCCTCGCGATGATGCGAAGTGCAAAGTGCGCCTCTAAAGCGCCCAAAACATCCAATCGCACTTTCGCATACGCGCGCGCGTGTGCGTGTGCGTGTGCGTGTGCGGATGGTGCAAAGCACCATCCTTGGACCTAGGGTGTACACTAGTAGCATACACTTCAATGCACACAATTAATCTCTTATGACACAAAAGCATTTATTAATCCACAAACTTTTTCACACTTTTCCAATGTGGGACTTTGGTTTTCCCACTTCCCTTTATCTTTTCTTATTCATATTAATTAATGGTTTTAACCTTTCATTTTCTCTAACCATTAATATCCATTAATATTAAAATCATCCAACAATCCCCCACTAGATTTTAATATTAATGCAATTTCTTCTTGTGATATGCTCATGCATACAAGGAGGTATCTTTCGATTCAAACCATCAGTTAGTGAATATATATCAAAGTTCTAATAAGACAATGGTGTACCATGCATTAAACCTTGTATTATTATTTACAACCGGATATATATCACACATGAGATATCCCAATCTCTACGAGATGTTCAATATGTTTTTAGCACTATTATGGCCATGTGCACTATCTTGGCTTCATGAATATTTACAAGAACAAACCCAAAATTTTGCTAGAAGCGGCACCACTTCCTATATTCATATAGGTGAAGTTCTCTTGCATGTCCTTCCTACTTTAGACAACGAACTTCATTAAGAGTTAAACTCATCCTCTTAACGTAGCAATATGCACTGAACATCCTTGAAGGGACATGAAATTAAATAAATTTCAGTGCAAAACTAATCACTTATCAGTAACTTGTTATTACCCATTAAACTTTGGAATAGTGGTAATGCTATTACAAAGTTGGGTTACCGTTACCGGTAACTATTGAAAAAATGGTTTTAGTCCCATTCCACTAGATGTGTCATTTACCAAATCTCTAAAAAGTCCTTTGGTAAGAGGGTCAGCTAGATTCTTATTTGTTCGAACATATATAATATTAATAACTCCGTAAGTTATTAATTGTTTGACATATTCATGTCTTAAACTTATGTGTCTAGATTTTCCATTATATACTTTGTTATATGCTCTAGACAGTGTAGCTTCACTATCACAATATAAAGAAAGAGATGGCATTGGTTTTGTCCATAACTTTATGTCCAATAATAAATTTCTTAGCCACTCTGCTTCTTTTCCGGCTGCTACCAGTGCTATAAACTCAGATTCCATTGTTGAATGTATAATGCAAGTTTGTTTCTTGGATGCCCAAGATACCGCCCCACCCGCTAAGGTGAATATCCATCCAGATGTGGATTTATTATCACTTGCACTAGTTATCCAACTAGCATCAGAGTATCCTTCAAGAACTGCTGGAAAGTCATAATAAAATAGACCTAATGCTTTGGTCTTCTTGAGGTAACCAAAAATCCTCCCAATTACTTTCCAATGATCCACACTTGGATTATTAGTGTATCTTGACATTTTACCTACTACAAATGCAATATCTAGCCTTGTACAATGCATCGCATACATTAAACTTCCAATTGCACTAGCATATTCAAGTTGTGCAACTGCTCTGCCAGAATTTTGTAATAATTTTATACTAGAATCATATGGGGTATTTGCTTCTTTTATTTTCAAGTGATTAAATTTGTGAATGACTTTGTCAACGTAATGAGATTGACATAATGCATAACCCCCACTATGTTTCTTAACTTTAATACCCAAGATGGTATCCACTTCATTAATATATTTCTTAGTTTCTTAAATTGTGAACTAAGATACTTCTTAGTTTCTTATACACCTCTCATGTTTGTACCAAAAATTAATAACTCATCAACATATAGACAAATAATTACACCATAGTCATTGCTGAATTTAGAATAAATGCACTTATTTACGTTGTTATGTTTGAAACCATCAGAAAGAATGATTGTATCAAACTTTTCATGCCACTGCTTTGGTGCCTGTTTCAACCCATAAAGTGACTTAACTAATTTACAAACTTTATGTTCATTTCCGGGCAAAACAAACCCTTCGGGTTGTTCCATATATACCTCTTCATCTAGGTCACCATTCAAAAATGCCATTTTAACATCCATTTGACGCACAAACAGATTATAAATTGATGCAATTGCCATTAAAATGCGTATGGATGTAGTTCTAGCAACAGGTGCATAAATATCGAAATAGTCTATCCCTTTTCTTTGTTTAAAACCTTTTTCTACCAATCTAGCCTTAAAGGTTTGAATAGAACCATCAGTATTGTATTTTCTTCTAAATACCCATTTACTACTAATAGGTTGTGATCCTTGGGGCAAGTCCACTAAAACCCATGTCTGATTTGATAGAATTGAATCCATCTCATCATTAATAGCTTCTTTCCAAAAAGAAGCATCTCTAGAAGTCATTGCTTCCTTAAGGGTTTTAGGATCTTCTTCTACGTTAAGTAAAATAGGCATTTTATTAAGAATATTATCTGTATCTCCTTCAACCAAAAAGGCTAAGGCTTGAGATGAAATAAAATCAGGGCCAAAAAATTTTTCTTTTCTAGCACGCTGACTTCTTCTAGGTTCTATTTCTGTTTCGGGTTCATTCCTTTTATTATTAATTGATGGTCTAGGAGTCAACCTATTGGATGTATCGGGATTGGCATCTAATTCGACACATGAATCTTTATAAAATTTATTTTCAATAAATTCAACATCCCTCGATTCAATTACAACATTAGAATTTAAGTCCAACAACCTATATGCCTTATAATTTTCCGTGTATCCTATGAAAACACTTTTAATTCCTCTTGCACCCAACTTTGAACTTTTCGGGTCATGAATTCTATAGAAAGCCAAACAACCCCAGACCCTTAGGTAGTCCAGATTTGGTTTTCGATTCTTCCATACCTCGTATGGAGAAAGATGTGTTTTCATTGATGGAATTCTGTTGTGTAAATGACAAGCGGTGAGTAAAGCTTCTCCTCATAAATTGTTTGGTAAGTTTGAATTAATCAACATAGAATTGATCATATTAGTAAGAGTCCTATTCTTTCTTTCAGCCAAACCATTTTGTTGGGGAGTATAAGGGGCAGTTCTTTGATGTATTATTCCATGTTCTTCACAAAATGAGTCAAATTCATTTGGAAAATACTCTCCCCATCTATCACTACGAAGAATTTTAATTTTCTTTTCATTTTGATTTTCAACTTCTGATTTAAAACGTTTAAACGTTGAAAAAGATTCATCCTTATGTCTTATCAAATATACATATGTGAATTTTGAACAATCATCGATGAATGTAATAAAGTATCTTTTTCCGCCTCTAGTTAAAATACCATTATATTCACATATATCCGAATGAACTAATTCTAATAATTCAGCACTTCGTTCGACTTTAGGAAAAGGTCTTTTTGTTATTTTTGCTTGAATACATATTTCACATTTTGATAAGAAGTACTATCACAAGTTATTAATTTATGTTTAGACATGTATTTCAATGATCTAAAATTTAAATGCGCTAATCTAGCATGCCAAACATCAAAAGACTTAACAATATAAGCATAATTATTCATATCATTAATCAAAATACTGAGTTTGAGCATTCCATCACAAGCATACCATTTCCCAACAAATGCCCCATTCTTAGACAGAATTAACTTATCAGACTCAAAGACGGCTTTAATGCCGCTTTTACAAATCAAACTTGCAGACACTAGATTTTTTCGAATTTCCGGTACATGCAGAACATTTGTTAACGTCAACTTCTTTCCAGATGTGAATTGTAGTTCAATGTTTCCTTTTCCCAGAACTTTGGCATAATTATAATTCCCCATTAGAACCTCTTGACCGTCCTCTTCTTTTTCATATGCGGAGTTCAATGATTTATCATTGCAGACATGTATGGTAGCCCCAGAATCGAGCCACCAGTCAGAAGACTTCGCTATTGCCGCCATGTTTAGTTCGGTAATCATACCAATTTGCATGTCCGATACCATTGCTACAAGATCCTCGATCTTATTTTCCACCATATTTGCATTGTTTGTATTATTGGATTCAGTAGCATCTATCTTTCGTTTCTTGTTTCTGCAATCACGAGCATAGTGGCCATTTTTGCCACAATTGAAACAACCCGCACTAGACTGTTTCTTATTGGAATTATTTTTCTTGAACTTCTTACCATTAGGTTTGAAATTCTTATGATATTTCTTTCCTTCAACAAAGTTAACTTTGATGGAATTATGAGAAACATTTGTTTGATCACGGGATCTGGTTTCTTCTTCAATTCTTAAATGTTTCTGTAATTCCTCCAAACTTATGTCATCTTTCCTATGTAGGAGTTTCTTACGACAATCATTCCAACTTGGTGGTAATTTTACAATAATTGCACCAACTTGAAACGATTCAGAAATTTCAACCTTTAATTCACGAAGCTTTTTGAC
The DNA here is from genome assembly GCA_949130495.1 of Sambucus nigra. Lineage (NCBI taxonomy): Eukaryota > Viridiplantae > Streptophyta > Magnoliopsida > Dipsacales > Adoxaceae > Sambucus > Sambucus nigra. The sequence continues at coordinate 10,546,637 of OX422218.1, read as the reverse complement.
AAGTATTTGCAACTCATGTACTCGGTCTAAAACAGTTTGGTTATAACTTATTTTGAATTCAAAATATTTCAGAATTATGAATTTATCCGTACCTTCTTTCTCTGTTTTGTATTGACATTCAAGAGCATTCCAGATTTCCTGCGGAGACTGCATAGAGTTGTAAAGATCATATAATCGATCAGACAGTGTATTCAGAATATGCCCACGACACACCAATTCGTCTTCTTCATGTTTCTTCCGTTGTTCTTTGACAGTTTCATTATCGTCTTCTTTTGGTTCCGGAATTGCTTCTAGTTTAGGATCCAGAACATATGCAATTTTCAAAACTGTGAGAAGGAAGAATAATTTTCCTTTCCAGCGAGTGAAATTTGTTCCATCAAAGCGGTCCAAATGCACATTGGGATTCAGAAACATATTCATATTCTTTTCTGCCTCCATGAAATAACACCTTAAGATTGTTGAGGAATTTTTAATTATGCAGAAAATATGAACAGATGATTGTATTTGAGGCGTAATAAACTACTGTCCTTAAGGTGTTATTTGCCCCCACTCGTACAGAGTTTGCTAACGGGTCTAGGCAAATTACCTCCAAGATACAACAAATCCACGGGTTTATTCAAGTAGCAAACTTGAAGAATAACTCAGAACACTCTATGAAATTGGTAAGAAGAAATAATAGAGAGAAAGAGAATTTTCGGAATTTTTTATGACAGGATTTTGCCTTCTATATATAGCCTCTTGTGGTGTATGTTCATGATCAGACACCGCATCCAAAGTTCGTTTAATCACGGCCCTTGAATATATAACTATATTTTGAACGTTCCAGATTTGAACTAAAAATGTGTGACTGTACGGATTAACACTAAACGAAGTGGCGCCAAAATTCGAAGGTTCAAATCCACTCGAGCCATAATTATGTGTTATTTATTATGGATTTAATCTGGACCGTTTGATCTTTCGACGTTGTCAAAAATCAAAGGCTCCTACTGCTCCTCGCGATGATGCGAAGTGCAAACTGCGACTCTAAAGCGCCCAAAACACCCAATCGCACTTTCGCATACGCGCGCGCGTGTGCGTGTGCGTGTGCGTGTGCGTGTGCGGATGGTGCAAAGCACCATCCTTGGACCTAGGGTGTACACTAGTAGCATATACTTCAATGCACACAAGTAATCTCTTATGACACAAAAGCATTTATTAATCCACAAACTTTTTCACACTTTTCCAATCTGGGACTTTGGTTTTCCCACTTCCCTTTATCTTTTCTTATTCCAATTAATTAATGGTTTTAACCTTTCATTTTCTCTAACCATTAATATCCATTAATATTAAAATCATCCAACAATCCCCCACTAGATTTTAATATTAATGCAATTTCTTCTTGTGATATGCTCATGCATACAAGGAGGTATCTTTCGATTCAAACCATCAGTTAGTGAATATATATCAAAGTTCTAATAAGACAATGGTGTACCATGCATTAAACCTTGTATTATTATTTAGAACCGGATATATATCACACATGAGATATCCCAATCTCTACGAGATGTTCAATATGTTTTTAGCACTATTATGGCCATGTGCACTATCTTGGCTTCATGAATATTTACAAGAACAAACCCAAAATTTTGCTAGAAGCGGCACCACTTCCTATATTCAGATAGGTGAAGTTCTCTTGCATGTCCTTACTACTTTAGACAACGAACTTCATTAAGAGTTAAACTCATCCTCTTGACGTAGCAATATGCACTGAACATCCTTGAAGGGACATGAAATTAAATAAATTTCAGTGCAAAACTAATCACTTATCAGTAACTTGTTATTACCCATTAAACTTTGGAATAGTGGTAATGCTATTACAAAGATGGGTTACCATTACCGGTGACTATTGAAAAAATGGTTTTAGTCCCATTCCACTAGATGTGTCATTTACCAAATCTCTAAAAAGTCCTTTGGTATGAGGGTCAGCTAGATTCTTATTTGTTCGAACATATATAATATTAATAACTCCGTAAGTTATTAATTGTTTGACATATTCATGTCTTAAACTTATGTGTCTAGATTTTCCATTATATACTTTGTTATATGCTCTAGACAATGTAGCTTCACTATCACAATATAAAGAAAGAGATGGCATTGGTTTTGTCCATAACTTTATGTCCAATAATAAATTTCTTAGCCACTCTGCTTCTTTTCCGGCTGCTGCCAGTGCTATAAACTCAGATTCCATTGTTGAATGTATAATGCAAGTTTGTTTCTTGGATGCCCAAGATACCGCCCCACCCGCTAAGGTGAATATCCATCCAGATGTGGATTTATTATCACTTGCACTAGTTTTCCAACTAGCATCAGAGTATCCTTCAAGAACTGCTGGAAAGTCATAATAAAATAGACCTAATGCTTTGGTCTTCTTGAGGTAACCAAAAATCCTCCCAATTACTTTCCAATGATCCACACTTGGATTATTAGTGTATCTTGACATTTTACCTACTACAAATGCAATATCTAGCCTTGTACAATGCATCGCATACTTTAAACTTCCAATTGCACTAGCATATTCAAGTTGTGCAACTGCTCTGCCAGAATTTTGTAATAATTTTATACTAGAATCATATGGGGTATTTGCTTCTTTTATTTTCAAGTGATTAAATTTGTGAATGACTTTGTCAACGTAATGAGATTGACATAATGCATAACCCCCACTATGTTTCTTAACTTTAATACCCAAGATGGTATCCACTTCATTAATATATTTCTTAGTTTCTTAAATTGTGAACTAAGATACTTCTTAGTTTCTTATACACCTCTCATGTTTGTACCAAAAATTAATAACTCATCAACATATAGACAAATAATTACACCATAGTCATTGCTGAATTTAGAATAAATGCACTTATTTACGTTGTTATGTTTGAAACCATCAGAAAGAATGATTGTATCAAACTTTTCATGCCACTGCTTTGGTGCCTGTTTCAACCCATAAAGTGACTTAACTAATTTACAAACTTTATGTTCATTTCCGGGCAAAACAAACCCTTCGGGTTGTTCCATATATACCTCTTCATCTAGGTCACCATTCAAAAATGCCATTTTAACATCCATTTGACGCACAAACAGATTATAAATTGATGCAATTGCCATTAAAATGCGTATGGATGTAGTTCTAGCAACAGGTGCATAAATATCGAAATAGTCTATCCCTTTTCTTTGTTTAAAACCTTTTTCTACCAATCTAGCCTTAAAGGTTTGAATAGAACCATCAGTATTGTATTTTCTTCTAAATACCCATTTACTACTAATAGGTTGTGATCCTTGGGGCAAGTCCACTAAAACCCATGTCTGATTTGATAGAATTGAATCCATCTCATCATTAATAGCTTCTTTCCAAAAAGAAGCATCTCTAGAAGTCATTGCTTCCTTAAGGGTTTTAGGATCTTCTTCTACGTTAAGTAAAATAGGCATTTTATTAAGAATATTATCTGTATCTCCTTCAACCAAAAAGGCTAAGGCTTGAGATGAAATAAAATCAGGGCCAAAAGATTTTTCTTTTCTAGCACGCTGACTTCTTCTAGGTTCTATTTCTGTTTCGGGTTCATTCCTTTTATTATTAATTGATGGTCTAGGAGTCAACCTATTGGATGTATCGGGATTGGCATCTAATTCGACACATGAATCTTTATAAAATTTATTTTCAATAAATTCAACATCCCTCGATTCAATTACAACATTAGAATTTAAGTCCAACAACCTATATGCCTTATAATTTTCCGTGTATCCTATGAAAACACTTTTAATTCCTCTTGCACCCAACTTTGAACTTTTCGGGTCATGAATTCTATAGAAAGCCAAACAACCCCAGACCCTTAGGTAGTCCAGATTTGGTTTTCGATTCTTCCATACCTCGTATGGAGAAAGATGTGTTTTCATTGATGGAATTCTGTTGTGTAAATGACAAGCGGTGAGTAAAGCTTCTCCTCATAAATTGTTTGGTAAGTTTGAATTAATCAACATAGAATTGATCATATTAGTAAGAGTCCTATTCTTTCTTTCAGCCAAACCATTTTGTTGGGGAGTATAAGGGGCAGTTCTTTGATGTATTATTCCATGTTCTTCACAAAATGAGTCAAATTCATTTGGAAAATACTCTCCCCATCTATCACTACGAAGAATTTTAATTTTCTTTTCATTTTGATTTTCAACTTCTGATTTAAAACGTTTAAACGTTGAAAAAGATTCATCCTTATGTCTTATCAAATATACATATGTGAATTTTGAACAATCATCGATGAATGTAATAAAGTATCTTTTTCCGCCTCTAGTTAAAATACCATTATATTCACATATATCCGAATGAACTAATTCTAATAATTCAGCACTTCGTTCGACTTTAGGAAAAGGTCTTTTTGTTATTTTTGCTTGAATACATATTTCACATTTTGATAAGAAGTACTATCACAAGTTATTAATTTATGTTTAGACATGTATTTCAATGATCTAAAATTTAAATGCGCTAATCTAGCATGCCAAACATCAAAAGACTTAACAATATAAGCATAATTATTCATATCATTAATCAAAATACTGAGTTTGAGCATTCCATCACAAGCATACCATTTCCCAACAAATGCCCCATTCTTAGACAGAATTAACTTATCAGACTCAAAGACGGCTTTAATGCCGCTTTTACAAATCAAACTTGCAGACACTAGATTTTTTCGAATTTCCGGTACATGCAGAACATTTGTCAACGTCAACTTCTTTCCAGATGTGAATTGTAGTTCAACGTTTCCTTTTCCCAGAACTTTGGCATAATTATAATTCCCCATTAGAACCTCTTGACCGTCCTCTTCTTTTTCATATGCGGAGTTCAATGATTTATCATTGCAGACATGTATGGTAGCCCCAGAATCGAGCCACCAGTCAGAAGACTTCGCTATTGCCGCCATGTTTAGTTCGGTAATCATACCAATTTGCATGTCCGATACCATTGCTACAAGATCCTCGATCTTATTTTCCACCATATTTGCATTGTTTGTATTATTGGATTCAGTAGCATCTATCTTTCGTTTCTTGTTTCTGCAATCACGAGCATAGTGGCCATTTTTGCCACAATTGAAACAACCCGCACTAGACTGTTTCTTATTGGAATTATTTTTCTTGAACTTCTTACCATTAGGTTTGAAATTCTTATGATATTTCTTTCCTTCAACAAAGTTAACTTTGATGGAATTATGAGAAACATTTGTTTGATCACGGGATCTGGTTTCTTCTTCAATTCTTAAATGTTTCTGTAATTCCTCCAAACTTATGTCATCTTTCCTATGTAGGAGTTTCTTACGACAATCATTCCAACTTGGTGGTAATTTTACAATAATTGCACCAACTTGAAACGATTCAAAAATTTCAACCTTTAATTCACGAAGCTTTTTGACAAGTATTTGCAACTCATGTACTCGGTCTAAAACAGTTTGGTTATGACTTATTTTGAATTCAAAATATTTCAGAATTATGAATTTATCCGTACCTTCTTTCTCTGTTTTGTATTGACATTCAAGAGCATTCCAGATTTCCTGCGGAGACTGCATAGAGTTGTAAAGATCATATAATCGATCAGACAGTGTATTCAGAATATGCCCACGACACACCAATTCGTCTTCTTCATGTTTCTTCTGTTGTTCTTTGACAGTTTCATTATCGTCTTCTTTTGGTTCCGGAATTGCTTCTAGTTTAGGATCCAGAACATATGCAATTTTCAAAACTGTGAGAAGGAAGAATAATTTTCCTTTCCAGCGAGTGAAATTTGTTCCATCAAAGCGGTCCAAATGCACATTGGGATTCAGAAACATATTCATATTCTTTTCTGCCTCCATGAAATAACACCTTAAGATTGTTGAGGAATTTTTAATTATGCAGAAAATATGAACAGATGATTGTATTTGAGGCGTAATAAACTACTGTCCTTAAGGTGTTATTTGCCCCCACTCGTACAGAGTTTGCTAACGGGTCTAGGCAAATTACCTCCAAGATACAACAAATCCACGGGTTTATTCAAGTAGCAAACTTGAAGAATAACTCAGAACACTCTATGAAATTGGTAAGAAGAAATAATAGAGAGAAAGAGAATTTTCGGAATTTTTTATGACAGGATTTTGCCTTCTATATATAGCCTCTTGTGGTGTATGTTCATGATCAGACACCGCATCCAAAGTTCGTTTAATCACGGCCCTTGAATATATAACTATATTTTGAACGTTCCAGATTTGAACTAAAAATGTGTGACTGTACGGATTAACACTAAACGAAGTGGCGCCAAAATTCGAAGGTTCAAATCCACTCGAGCCATAATTATGTGTTATTTATTATGGATTTAATCTGGACCGTTTGATCTTTTGACGTTGTCAAAAATCAAAGTCTCCTACTGCTCCTCGCGATGATGCGAAGTGCAAAGTGCGACTCTAAAGTGACCAAAGAGCCCTAAACGCCCAATCGCACTTTCGCACCCGCGCGCACGTGTGCGTGTGCTGATGGTGCAAATCACCATCCTTGGACCTAAGGTGTACACTAGTAGCATACACTTCAATGCACACAAGTAATCTCTTATGACACAAAAGCATTTATTAACCCACTAACTTTTTTACACTTTTCCAATCTGGGACTTTGGTTTTCCCACTTCCCTTTGTCTTTTCTTATTCCAATTAATTAATGGTTTTAACCTTTCATTTTCTCTAACCATTAATACCCATTAATATTAAAATCATCCAACAATCCCCCACTAGATTTTAATATTAATACAATTTCTTCTTATGATATGCTCATGCATACAAGGAGGTATCTTTCGATTCAAAACTTCAGTTAGTGAATATATATCAAAGTTCTAATAAGACAATGGTGTGCCATTCATTAAACCTTGTCTTATTATTTAGAACCGGATATATATCACACATGAGATATCCCAATCTCTACGAGATGTTCAATATGTTTTTAGCACTATTATGGCCATGTGCACTATCTTGGCTTCATGAATATTTACAAGAATAAACCCAAAATTTTGCTAAAAGCGGCACCACTTCCTATATTCAGATAGGTGAAGTTCTCTTGCATGTCCTTACTACTTTAGACAACGAACTTCATTATGAGTTAAACTCATCCTCTTGACGTAGCAATATGCACTGAACATCCTAGAAGGGACATGAAATTAAATTAATTTCAGTGCAAAAATAATCACTTATCAGTAACTTGTTATTACCCATTAAATTTTGGAATTGTGGTAATGTTATTACAAAGATGGGTTACCATTACCGGTGACTATTGAAAAAATGGTTTTAGTCCCATTCCACTAGATGTGTCATTTACCAAATCTCTTGAAAGTCCTTTGGTATGAGGGTCAGCTAGATTCTTATTTGTTCGAACATATATAATATTAATAACTCCATAAGTTATTAATTGTTTGACATATTCATGTCTTAAACTTATGTGTCTAGATTTTCCATTATATACTTTGTTATACTCTCTAGACAATGTAGCTTCACTATCACAATATTAAGAAAGAGATGGCATTGGTTTTGTCCATAACTTTATGCCCAATAATAAATTTCTTAGCCACTTTGCTTCTTTTTCGGCTGCTGCCAGTGCTATAAACTCAGATTCCATTGTTGAATGTGTAATGCAAGTTTGTTTCTTGGATGCCCAAGATACCGCCCTACCCGCTAAGGTGAATATCCATCCAAATGTGGATTTATTATCACTTGCACTAGTTATCCAACTAGCATCAGAGTATCCTTCAAGAACTGCTGGAAAGTCATAATAAAATAGACCTAATGCTTTGGTCTTCTTGAGGAAACCAAAAATCCTCCCAATTACTTTCCAATGATCCACACTTGGATTATTAGTGTATCTTGAGATTTTACCTACTACAAATGCAATATTTGGCCTTGTACAATGCATCGCATACATTAAACTTCCAATTGCACTAGCATATTCAAGTTGTGCAACTGCTCTGCCAGAATTTTCTAATAATTTTATTCTAGAATCATATGGGGTATTTTATTCGTTAATTTTCAAGTGATTAAATTTGTGAATAAATTTGTCAATGTAATGAGATTGACATAATGCATAACCCCCACTATGTTTCTTAACTTTAATACCCAAGATGGTATCCACTTCATTAAGATATTTCATCTTAAATTGTGAACTAAGATACTTCTTAGTTTCATATACACCTCTCATGTTTGTACCAAAAATTAATAACTCATCAACATATAGACAAATAATTACACCATAGTCATTGGTGAATTTAGAATAAATGCACTTATCTGCGTTGTTATGTTTGAAACCATCAGAAAGAATGATTGTATCAAACTTTTCATGCCACTGCTTTGGTGCTTGTTTCAACCCATAAAGTGACTTAATTAATTTACAAACTTTATGTTCATTTCCGTGTAAAACAAACCCTTCGGGTTGTTCCATATATACCTCTTCATCTAGGTCACCATTCAAAAATGCCATTTTAACATCCATTTGACGCACAAACAGATTATAAATAGATGCAATTGCCATTAAAATACGTATGGATGTAATTCTAGCAACAGGTGCACACGTATCGAAATAGTCAATCCCTTTTCTTTGTTTAAAACCTTTTTCTACCAATCTAGCCTTAAAGGTTTGAATAGAACCATCGGTATTGTATTTTCTTCTAAATACCCATTTACTACTAATAGGTTGTGATCCTTGGGGCAAGTCCACTAAAACCCATGTCTGATTTGATAGAATTGAATCCATCTCATCATTAATAGCTTCTTTCCGAAAAGAAGCATCTCTAGAAGTCATTGCTTCGTTAAAGGTTTTAGGATCTTCTTCTACGTTAAGTAAAATAGGCATTTTATTAAGAATATTATCTGTATCTCCTTCAACCAAAAAGGCTAAGGCTTGAGATGAAATAAAATCAGGGCCAAAAGATTTTTCTTTTCTAGCACGCTGACTTCTTCTAGGTTCTATTTCTGTTTCGGGTTCATTCTTTTTTTTATTAATTGATCGTCTAGGAATAAACCTAGTGGATGTATCAGGATTGGCATCTAATTCGACACATGAATCTTTATAAAATTTATTTTCAATAAATTCAACATCCCTCGATTCAATTACAACATTAGAATTTAAGTCCAACAACCTATATGCGTTAGAATTTTTCGTGTATCCTATGAAAACACTTTTAATTCCTCTTGCACCCAACTTTGAACTTTTCGGGTCATGAATTCTTTAGAAAGCCAAACAACCCCAGACCCTTAGGTAGTCCAGATTTGGTTTTCGATTCTTCCATAACTCGTATGGAGAAACATGTGTTTTCATTGATGGAATTATGTTGTGTAAATGACAAGCGGTGAGTAAAGCTTCTCCCATCAAATTGTTTGGTAAATTTGAACTAATCAACATAGAATTGATCATATTAGTAAGAGTCCTATTCTTTCTTTCAGCCAAACCATTTTGTTAGGGAGTATAAGGGGCAGTTCTTTGATGTATTATTCCATGTTCTTCACAAAATGAGTCAAATTCATTTGGAAAATACTCTCCCCCTCGATCACTACGAAGAATTTTAATTTTCTTTTCCTTTTGATTTTCTACTTCTGCTTTAAAACGTTTAAACGTTGAAAAAGCTTCATCCTCATCTCTTATCAAATATACATATGTGAATTTTGAACAATCATCGATGAATGTAATAAAGTATCTTTTTCCGCCTCTAGTTAAAATACCATTATATTCACATATATCATAATGAACTAATTCTAATAATTCAGCACTTCGTTCGACTTTAGGAAAAGGTCTTTTTGTTATTTTTTCTTGAATACATATTTCACATTTTTCATAAGAAGTACTATCACAAGTTATTAATTTATGTTTAGACATGTATTTCAATGATCTAAAATTTAAATGCGCTAATCTAGCATTCCAAACATCAAAAGACTCAACAATATAAGCATAATTATTCATATTATTAATCAAAATACTGAGTTTGAGCATTCCATCACAAGCATACCATTTCCCAACAAATGCCCCATTCTTAGACAGAATTAACTTATCAGACTCAAAGATGGCTTTAATGCCGCTTTTACAAATCAAACTTGCAGACACTAGATTTTTTCGAATTTCCGGTACATGCAGAACATTTGTCAACGTCAACTTCTTTCCAGATGTGAATTGTAGTTCAACGTTTCCTTTTCCCAGAACTTTGGCAGAATTATAATTCCCCATTAGAACCTCTTGACCGTCCTCTTATTTTTCATATGCGGAGTACAATTATTTATCATTGCAGACATGTATTGTAGCCCCAGAATCGAACCACCAGTCAGAAGACTTCGTTATTGCTGCCATATTTAGTTCGGTAATCATACCAATTTGCATGTCCGATACAATTACTACAAGATCCTCGATTTTATTTTTCACCATATTTGCATTGTTTGTATTATTGGATTCAGTAGCATCTATCTTTCGTTTCTTGTTTCTGCAATCACGGGCATAGTGGCCATTTTTGCCAAAATTGAAACAAGCCCCACTGGACTGTTTCTTATTGGAATTATTTTTCTTGAACTTCTTACCATTAGATTTGAAGTTCTTATGATATTTATTTCCTTCAACAAAGTTAACTTTGATGGGGTTATGAGAAACATTTGTTTGATCACGGGATCTGGTTTCTTCTTCAATTCTTAAATGTTTCTGTAATTCCTTTAAACTTATATCATCTTTCCTATGTAGGAGTTTCTTACGACAATCATTCCAACTTGGTGGTAATTTTGCAATAGTTGCACCAACTTGAAACGATTCAGAAATTTCCACCTTTAATTCACGAAGCTTTGTGACAAGGATTTGCAACTCATGTACTTGGTCTAAAACAGTTTGGTTATCACTTATTTTGAATTCGAAATATTTCAGAATTAAGAATTTATCCGTACCTTCTCTCTCTGTTTTGTATTTATAATCAAGAGCATTCCATATTTTCCGCGGAGACTGCATAGGGTTGTAAAGATCATATAATTGATCAGACAGTGTATTCAGAATATTCCTACGACACACCAATTCGTCTTCTTCACGTTTCTTCCGTTGTTCTTTGATAGTTTTATTATCGTCTTCTTTTAATTTCGGAATTTCTTCTAGTTTAGGATCCAGAACATATGCAATTTTCAAAACTATGAGAAGGAAGAATAATTTTCCTTTCCAGCGAGTGAAATTTGTTCCATCAAAGCGGTCCAAATGCACATTGGGATTCAGAAACATATTCATATTCTTTTCTGCCTCTATGAAATAACACCTTAAGATTGTTGAGGAATTTTTAATTATGCAGAAAATATGAACAAATGATTGGATTTGAGGAGTAATAAACTATTGTCCTTAAGGTGTTATTTTCCTCCACTCGTATAGAGTTTGCTAATGGGTCTAGGAAAATTACCTCCAAGATACAACAAATCCACTGGTTTATTCAAGTAGCAAACTTGAAGAATAACCCAGAACACTCTATAAAATTGGTAAGAAGAAATAATAGAGAGAAAGAGAATTTTCGGATTTTTTTATGAAAGGATTTTGCCTTCTATATATAGCCTCTTGTGGTGTCTGTTCATGAACAGACACCACATCCAAAGGTCATTTAATCACGGACCTTGGATATATAACTATATTTTGAACGTTCCAAATTTGAACTAAAAAGGTGCGACTGTATGGATTAACACTTAACGAAGTGGTGCCAAAATTCGACGGTTCAGATCCACTCGCGCAATAATTATGTGTCATTTATTATGGATTTAATCTGGACCGTTTGATCTTTTGACGTTGTCAAAAATCAAAGGCTCCTACTGCTCCTCGCGATGATGCGAAGTGCAAAGTGCGACAATAAATCGCCCAAAGCGCCCAATCGCACTTTCGCACACGTGCGCGAGTGTGCGTGTGCGTGTGCGGATGGTGCAAAGCACCATCCTTGGACCTAAGGTGTACACTAGTAGCATACACTTCAATGCACACAAGTAATCTCTTATGACACAAAAGCATTTGTTAATCCACTAACTTTTTCACACTTTTCCAATGTGGGACTTTGGTTTTCCCACTTCCCTTTGTCTTTTCTTATTCCAATTAATTAATGGTTTTAACATTTCATTTTCTCTAACCATTAATACCCATTAATATTAAAATCATCCAACAACTACTATCCTTGTTGTCCACTTGTTTGAGTTTGAGCCACTACTCTATGTAAGGTGGTGTTTATCTTCTCTAATTAGTATATAGGGTTATTATTCTCATCACACATGGGAAATTTTGTAAAACATTGACCCGATGTATCTTATTTATCTTTAATTAATCATAAGTCTAGTGATAACCCTGTTGGTTTTGGCTCTCCTATGATGTTTGAGGCAGAATTGAGATTGAGGCAAGGGCGTCCAACTTTGTGTTGTGTTATTTTCAGTTTTTGTTTATTTACAAATTTTTCATTTCGGCTCAAATTGATAAATACAAGTGTTATTTCTAGGTTTTGGAAGAGAATAAGTTTGAGAGCTATTTTCAGAGTTATCAAAGCTAAAGAGATATAGAGATCCCATTTGAGGGGTGAGTTCTTGTGAGGTTGTGAGTAACTTTCTAAGAGAGATAAATTGTGTGTGTATAACTTTTGGGTTCCACCATTTATCTATAGAAAGAATAATTCATCCTTGGTGGATGTAGCCCAACTGTGGGTGAACCACGGTATATCGTTGTTGTTTTGCTTTGATGATTGCTTATATGTTCTTATTGTCTCTTCATTTATGATTGGTTGAATTGATTGTGAGTTTGCACACTAGTTCATTTACGGAACAAGGTCTTGGGTGTTTTCCGCACACCAAGTGTTTGATAAAATTCTCGAGTGATTTTTATCATCTTGGTTACTAAAGATAGTCTTGATTTAGCGCAATAAGTGGTGTCAGAGCTTAGGTTGCATTGTTTTCCAGGTATTTTGGTTTGAGGTTGAATAAATATTGGCAATTTTGTCATAAGTTCTAGAATTTGTTCCAAATGACAGAAAATGTGGAGAGTACTCCAGAATCAACTATGAGATCGGATTCGAATTATGGATCGGGTGGCTCAATGAAGACGAACATGAAGGCTTTTGATGAGAAGAACAATTTCAAGTTATGGAAAAGACGAATGCGAGACGTTCTTATCCAAAAGAGGTTGCAAATAGTATTATTGGGGGGTTGAGGGACGACCGGTAGGCATGATCGATGTCGAGTGGATTGTTATTGATCAAATAATGGCTTCATTTATTGAGATGCTTATCACGGATGATGTATCGATCAAAGTGATAGAGGAGACCACGGCTAAAGGCATGTGGGATAAGATTGAAGAGATTTATTTGGTGAAGTCATTGTCAAATAAATTATTCCTCAAGAAGAAAATCTTCAAGCTTGAGATGAAGGAGGGTGATGATATGATGGTGCATATCAACGTTTTTAATGCCTTGATAAATGACTTGAACCGGATAGACGTTCAATTCATTTATGAGGATCGAGCATTGTTATTTCTTGCATCATTACCCAATTCATACGAGCATTTTATGACAAATATCATGTTTGGGAAGTCTACGATCCGGTGCAACGAAGTTATGCAAGATATTCAATCTCATGTCATGATGCGAAAGAAGGAAGGTGGAGGTGATGCCTATTCCCATAATGAAGGCCTTACGACGAGAGACGGAGGTGGTCAAAATGGTGAGAGGAACTCCAATCGGGGATCTAATGACGGTAGTAGGTCTAGATTGAGGGGTGTTGGTGGTAAAGGATTAAAATTATACAAGCACCGGGAATGGGGTCATATGATCCGAGAATGTCCTTTGTGGAACGACAAGGTTTGGGGCAAGATTAATTTTGAGAAGGCAGCGGTAGCGAGTGCGGATTATGAAGATAAAATTGGATAACTTCTCACAATCTTCGTGGTTAACTCTCTTTTTCAAGATGATTGGATATTATATTTGGGATCGTCAAATCACGTTTTCTCCAAAAGGGAATATTTTGAGACTTTCATGAAAAATGGAAAAGGTTCCATGTCTTTAGCTAACGGAGAAAAGGTTGCTATTGAGGGTGTAGGGATAGTGAAACTCAAGATGTTCGATGGGGTGGAGCGCACTTTTGGTGGTGTGTCCTATGTCCAAAAGTTGCAAAAGAATTTTATATCCATTAGCCGTTTGGATTCCAGTGGTTATCGAGTGTCCGTGGCAGGTGGAGTCTTGAAAGTCACACACGGTCATTCGAGGCATGTCTCGTTTGGAAATAAAGTGGAGACATTAGGTGCTAGCTTTTCGAGAGTACACGGTAGTGATGAGATAATACTTACTAGTGGGGGGGATGGATCGAAGTCCTCCCCCCAGGGGGGGTGGGGGGTAATTGGTGATGTTGACTCGATTTAGTTGCATACATGCATTAGACGATTGGAATCGAGGTGTAGGATTGTGATGGATTAGAGGTGTGTGTAGTTAGTTGAAGGATGGCGGATGAGTTATGTTTGCGAGGATTGGTAAATGGGTTTGCGAGCATTGGTAAATGGGTTTGCGAGCATTGGCAAACCAGCGTCTTTCATGAAAAAGACTTGGTACATCTTTCGACGTTGAGATTTGGAGAGTGTGAGAGGTGAGGAATTTTCCCTTTCATCCGTGGTTATTTCTCAAGGAGGATGGTGTTGTTGTGTTTGAATGTTGTGTAAAGAGGGTGTATGCTATATGTCTTGTGTGGGGGTGTATTCACCGGGTTATATAAGGAGCGAGATTCACCGTATGGTTACATGGGAAGCATTAAGATGCATGAGATGGAGAGTTCTTAGTTTAGAACTTAATTTCTCGGTGGGTGGAATTATTTGGAGTCTTGGAGTGAAGACTTATGATATCTCACTTCATGGTTGAATAGTGCGCTGGCTTAGCATCGGGTGGAGCATATTGGCTTGTTAAACGTCGGGATGATCTTCGAGCGAATTCGATGTTTGTATTTTGAGTTTGGTTGGATCATAAGGACCTCCTGGGTTAATCCCATTGGCTTGGTAGATGGTGGGACTGTCTTCAAGCGGGTTCAATGTCAACATTCTAGTGATTGGTTGTATCGTAATGATCGCCAAGGTGGAATTTGTTGGTTTTGGCTTTTCCTATGATGATTGGGGTTGACCTGAGATTGAGGCAAGGGCCTTCAACTTTGTGTTGTGTTATTTTCAGTTTTGGTTTATTTACAAATTTTTTATTTTGGCTCAAATCTATAAATACAAGTGTTATTTTTGGGTTTTGGAAGAGGAAAAGTTTGAGAGCTATGTTGAGAGTTATCAAAGCTAAAGAGAGATAGAGGTCACATTTGAGGGGTGAGTTCTTGTGAGGTTGTGAGTGACTTTCTAAGAGAGATAAATTGTGTGTGTGTGTGTGTATAACATTTGGGTTCCTCCATTTATCTATAGAAAGAAGAAATCCTCCTTGGTGGATGTATCCCAACTTTGGGTGAACCATGGTATATCGTTGTTGGTTTTCTTTGATGATTGCTTGTATGATATTATTGTCTTTGCATTGATTATTGGTTGAATTGATTGTGAGTTTGCACACAAGTTCATTTAGGTCTTGGGTGTTTTCTGCACACCAAGTGTTTGATAAAATTCTCGAATGAGTTTTATCATATTGGTCACTAGAGATAGTCTTGCTTTAGTGCAGCAAACCCCACTTTTCAATATTTTCCATTATTCTTAACTGAATGTGACACAATTTACAAGTTCGGTTAATTTTATTTGTTAAGACATTGCATATATAAAGTTGATGGGTGGTGGATTGAATCTATATTTGTTAACACATTGCATATATATAGTTGATATGATATATTCAATATGTTTGAACTGAATAAATCTATTTAATTTCATCAAGGAATTTGTAAGGACATAAATTACATAATCAGTTTACATTTGAGTATGTCGTATATCGTTAAACCCGTCAAAGGAGGTTCAAGTTCATATGTTCATCAAGATGGATTCGAATATCGAAGTTCTTCAACAACAAGCCTCTGGGAGATTATTTTTTGTAAGCTTTATGTTTAAGTTTCATAAATGTTTCTTTTAAGTGTTGGTATATTTTTCTAAAAAATTTTATCAAACTGAGGCGTTTTATTGAGTCAAAATAATTTTTACAAGACCTATACGCAGAGTTTTAAAAGAAAATATTTTTCGCTTTGGTCGTTCAAACGACATTGATATGTCATTTAAATGACAGGCTCATGTCGTTCAAACGACCTCATCAAGCGACATCACATGTCACGAGATAGGTTGCAAGAACCTCGTTTGAAGCATTTTATGTAACGACATTCCATTGTTTCATGTTTTTAAGGTCATTAGATGGTTGCGTGCACCCTGAATTGAACGACATTGTTTGTCGTTCGAGCGATCCCGCCGACTCAAGTTTTTTATAAATACTTGCTTTGTGAGACTTTTTAACTTAAGACTTTTGCCAAAAACGTAATTGCATATCTGTTACAAAGTTTTTCACGTTTTGTGAATTAAACCAGTGTTTAGAAACACAAAATTTGCTCTCAAATATGTGCAAACTTTCTCATGTGGTGATCGAGATCAAGTAAAGTATCATCTGTGGGAGTGTGTGTGGGAACACGCGCAGTTGAAAAATGTGGCAAAACACTACGCGACACACGACCCAACTTAAAACAGAATTCTTTACGGTGTCATCTCTTCTTGCAATGGGTGAAAACATAAACGGGACTAGGAACACCTCTCTCAAAAACTCTAGGATGGGATCTCCTATCGAGAAACGGGCGCCTAGGTGGGTTAGGTTGAGAGCCATAATGATCTATCACACACTAAGGAACCGGATCAGGTGCAATATGGTAAATGGATGCACCATCATAACCAATTCCTAATCTCTCAACAATACCTAAAGCGGGACCGAGGATCATCTTTCCAACCTTCGTAGATGTGTCCTCTATAGTGACCTTTACCTCCCGATCATGTTCAAGATCTCTCTCTAGTTAGACCACATGGGATTCGATTTCACTCTTGTCCCAACGTAAAACGATCAAATGCTCACTTAAAGAAACCTTCTCCTTCTCGAGTTGACTCGTCAACGCCTCACACACCCTTAAAACATCTATCTCTATCTCCAATTCTAATACCTTGAGACCTAAATCCTTATTCAACTTCTTCGTCTTTAAGATCTCAGCATATAAATCTCTAAATACTTTTTAGAGATCAATTTCCCCCTCACATTCAATCTCACCCTCACTATCACTTGAAACACTCAAATCATCATCGGGACTCTCACGTGTACAAGTCTCCTCATCATTGTGGGACAAATTAGGTGTGCTCACGTGACTAACCATGAATATTGTCCTTGTGAATTAGTTTAGAACTCTAGAAAATTTTGTATCTCTTGCATACACCCTTTTGGAGAGTCACTCCATAGTTGATTCGTGATACTTGTTGGGACTCACTGCTAAAGACGAAGGCTGAAACTAGTTCAAAGTACTTTGGTCATGTGATTTTTGAGAGGATCATAGTTGTTCCTTATAAATCTTCAAAGAATAGAGCATTATGCTTGTGGGGATCAAGTTGTCTGAAAGTGGAATCTTTCGTAAATTTCTAAATGAATAAAGGTTTTACCCAAAAGGTTTTTTTTTCCTTATACCTTGTCTTCATTGTTAGATTGATTTGATTTATCTGTTTTATCACATAGTTGCATGATTATGATAAAAAGATAAAATTTGTTTAAAATTAGGTTTTGTATGCATGGACGTTAAATTGATTAAAACTTGTAAAAAAAGATCTTTTGTTTTTAGAGAATTGCTTAACTTTTGATTGTTTTTTTATTGCATTTAAAAAAATCAGAACCCTCGTCCGATCAAATGATGAATTTTATAACTGGATCATACACCTTGTTTGTGTAACATCCTCCTTAGTAACCATCCAAGTTATTTTTCTTCTGTGAAGTAGAACCAGGCAGTGGGGTAGAAACTTCTATAGTTCTAGGCCATATTGTATCTGAGAGTATGAAAGAGAAATACCTAGAGTTTATTGAAATATTGGAAGAGCTTGGATTAATATATACAAAAGTATTGGGAGAAGAGGATGATCCTACCTCAATTATCAGTCGTGGATGGAAGTCCACTTTTTCCACTAATGACAAGATCGGGTAGAGGAAGGTTAGTGGTTTGTGTTATATATTATTAAATTTGCCAAATTGTTGAGACTCAAACATGGCATACCCATTAAGAATCATTAAGACGGTATAAAACTAATTAAGTGTCTATCATCTCATAAGAGTATTGCATAATTAACTTTCTTCAAGAGCTATGATCAAAGAATTAGCAAGCACCCTGTCTGAAATTCCAAACAATTTTAGACGAAACATTAAAGTAATCATAAAGTATCACGTGATGTGTTCATGTGGTACATTACATTCAATGTTCACGTCACATGAATGCGATACATATATAATATGGTGTGTTGATAATTATGGGGGATGTATTTTGAAAATGTGAATATATTTTTGTAGCATTTTGTGTGTTGTGAAGATGTTTAGGATCTATGCCTCTTTGTTTTGTTGCATTTTCTATCCTATGCCATGTCGTTCTTTTTTTTAAGAGTTCGTTATATTCTTTACCCCAAAAAGATTTATTGAATACAAAGATTTATATACCTTTAGATGATATACTCCTTGCCATATTTTTGTATATCAAATGTTTTTTTTTTCTTTTTTTGGATAAAAATTATTTTGTGCATCATAAGAAAAGTTTATATTTTCTTTTAAAGTCTTATAAACAATGAGAAACATCTTATTGGAAACATATGCTCATATCTTATTTCACTTTACATTGCACTACTTGTATAGATGCCACCTTATGAGAAATGACAAAATTTTAAAATCTCTTACAAATAGTTGAAAGCTTTAAATATTTATGAGAGATAGTCCATTATCTTCGAATGTGTATGTGTGAATTCTATTCGTGATTTGAAGGAGTTAAAAATCTAGATTCTAAATCAAAAAATCATGAGAGATGATGTGGTTAAGGCTACAACTTTGATTGGATGCGGCTACATTTGAGAATTAAGTATAGTATTCCATCTTAGTAATCAACGAGTGAAAGCTGCCACATGAAAAAACATTTTGCACAAAGCAATGTTTCAAAGATATGTATCGATCCAAAATTGAGTAACATCAAGGATGTGAAGATTTTAACCAAATCGCCCATTGGGGAAGAGAAAAGTGTTAGTTGTAAAATATCTTAAAAGGTGTTAGAATTTTTCAAGTGTATTGAATCTTTGAGTCATTTGTTCTTGAATTGTTATTCTTAATTGAACGCAAGCTTGTTTTTACACTTTCAATGTTGTTCTTTGTTTTTTTTATATGTATGAGATATGATCTTATGTTATTAGTTGATAAAACTCATCATGTTATTAGACTTTGAGATAATATTTTCTTGGTTATGAACAGTTGTCATACATCTCGCAACATTTCGTAAGTATGAAACTTTAATTTTCACGTTTTCTTATCCAAAGAAAGGTTTTAGAGTTCTGTTAACTATGTATTGCATATCTAAAATTGTGAATAACAAAATCTTATTGTGGAGTATGCTACCTTAACTCTATTTTATTGAGTTGCTCCTTATGCTTCATTGATTATCTTTTCTTATTACTTTCCTTTATTCTACTTCCTCGACAAAAAGGCAGAGAAGTTATGAGGAAAAGTTCTAGTAGAAAGGGTAAGTTTTCATATTTAGGGAAGACTTGAATGTCGAATCATATGCTAGTTAGTATAGAATTTCATATTTATATCTCTTATGACTAACTTTTGCATATTGTGAATTTTTTCACATATTGGCATTTTGATGAAGTTTGCTAGTGTTTTCAGGAAATCTTACTATGATTACTTTGAAGAAGTATCTTGTAGTTTTCGGGTTGTAACCATTTGTAATTCTATCTTGTTATGACTTTGGTCAGGCTTTCAATCATAGTTGATTGATATTTTATTTTGTTGCTTGTAATCATTGGTAGTTATGTTTTATCAATTTAATAGACAAAGGGGATATTGTAAGAGTATGCGCATAATCATTTGTGCCCTCATAGGTAGTCTTATTCGGGTTTTCAAAACACTGTGGGTTTTTTATTTACCTATTCGGAAAGCTTCATCGAAAGAGAGGTTTATCATCCTCATAATCTCATAGATCACATCTTAGATGAAAGGTATATTGGATATTACCTACACTCCACATATTTTTACAAAACATTTCAAACATCTTGGTATTAACTTTTTATGTGAGTAAAACTTGTGAATTTTCTATCGTGATCTTCCTTATGAACAAACCTTTGAAAAATTAAAAGATAAACAAAAAAAGATCAAAATAAGTCAGTTTTGATGTAGCGAAGATCTCCTTCACTGAAACGAAAATAGTATTTTACCTTTGCAAATTACGTGGCTTTCGGCGTGAGCAGCATTATCATTGAAGCATCGTCACAGCGTCATTTTTCACTACAACGATATTTCCTCGATGGCTGCGAAATTCTGTCTGTCATAAATCTTTAGGCTTTTCTGCAACTTAATTACCATTGCAAGTTTTCCACAGCGAGAATTTTCCTCACTACAGCGAAACTCTAGTGTCGTGTATAAGTTCCTAAATGTTCTTTAAAGATCTTTGAGGATCTTCTACATTTTGGTGCAAAAATTTGAATTTAGAGTGTTGATAGGACATGATAGCCCTCAAAAACTCTCTCACACATGCTCTGTGTAATATATGTGAACTTTTTAAATTTCATTGGTATTGGGTAACCCACTTGGATGGTTTTCTCTGCTTAAACCATCAATGTTCTTCAGTTCAAAAATATATCTCAAACATTTTCAGAGAAAAATACCAAGACAACTTTTTGTGTATTTGTATCTTCTTTTTTTCTAAGAAGGTAAGAACACATTTGGGAAAAAAATGGAACCCATTTCCCAAATGTAGTTCATCTTTTTTCCTTTTCTCTTATTTATATTTAATCACCTATATTTCTAGAGGTTGATTTATATCGAAGAAGCCGAGAATTTTACCAAAACTCATTTTCAAAAATCAACTTTTTATACACTTTGAGTATATCTCCTAAAAAAGAGTATTGTGACATTTGAGATTCTTTTTCAAGATCCTAATCTTTTTTATCTCGTAAGTTTGAAGATAAATGCTTGTGCAATAATGTCGACAGGTTTCAAGACATGAGAGATGTTGAGAACCGCTATGAGCACATATGGATCTTCGACTTGCTATGAATTAGTGGAAATTTTTTTAGATGTGAGTTAGATCAGAAGGAGTGTTATATGTTAGTACCCTTTGTAAGTCTTTACTAAGTTTTTGATGAGATTATTACATTAGCCTGAGGTTTTTCCATTTAGTTGGTTTGTGTCCTCGTACATTGGTTATTGTGCTCTTATTAACCTCTTTTGCACCTTTTATCATCCGTATGCTTAAAAAAGATGAAATTGGAGTTGGTTGATTAAAACTTTGGCAAATTTTTTAACATATAATTGGAGGTGTACTAAAATATTTTTTGGTCGGGTCTCCATTTCGGTACGCGATACACACTCTTAAATTCCCCCGATAAGATGTAAGTCCCACCTATGAAGAACTGTAAGACTAACTCCAATCTTATAGCAAATACGGCCGCCCAAAAGAGGGTGGATTACCCCATTAAGGGAAAATGCCCTATAATGGGTCTGTGGTTAAGAATGTTGATTTGTCCCAGCATTATTGAGGGTTCCAGCCTACTAGCCAATCGTTCGATGGTCGGGACCTTATCCACCAAAAAGGTTGTTTCTCATGATACCTAAACTCTTTCATTGGTAAGTCTTGGGAAATATTTTCTTGCATATCCAAGTCTTCAAAACTTTTCTGCACTAACTATTTTTTTCAGATTTTGAATTGCAATTTCTGAAGGGTTTTTTCATCCTACTAAACAGGAGGGTGGGCCTTGACAAAGCCTTAGATAATGCCTAAAAATATCTCAATGATACTCTGAATAAAATCGTGGGGCATGATGCTACAATGAGGGATAAGTACTTCTAGGTTTCCACTTACTCAATCACTATCAGTTGCATTGGAGGCCAAGGATAATGCTTAGGACAAAGGCAAGGAAGAAGCCTTTTGCCTTGCTAAAAAATAATTGGATTTCATCCTTAAGTATTTATTTGAGAATTGATGGGATGAATCTTTGGTCAAGTCTTGGGTTCCCCTTGAGTTTGAAATGTTTACCAAGCACGCACTTAGATCTCCCCCCAATTTGGAGGAAGAGGGTGAAGAAGAGGGTACCAAAAAAGAGAAGGAGGCCACAAATCAAGACAAGATAGTGGTTGATCAAGACAAGGTGATAATAGAGAAGGAGACTCCTATTAATTAGATTATTATAGGACCTTTTCTAGATTCCATTAATTTTTATATTCTCTTTAAGGGTTTTCCTTTTTCTTTATTCAATGAAATGACTTATCATCTTTCGCTTCATTACGCTTTGTTCGGCTAATATTGATTATTTACTTATATTTTCTTGCTCTCATTTAGTTTCTGAATTCCTTCCTTTTACTTTTCTAACCTGATAATAACCTGACCTTAATGCCAATTGTTCAAGAGAATGAAGATTTAGACTTCGTTCTTGGTAAGATGCCTCTTATCGAGAGTGAACATCCTTTTTCATTGTTCGACAAGTGCTTTAAAAATGACAAGTGCTTATGTTGACCAGATAGGTGTGATCGCCACTCTTCAAGCTGAGCTTAGTTAATTTAGGAACGTAGTTGGCCTATTACAAACTGAGAATAATTATCCAAATAGGGATATGGATAAGGTCGATTAAGTTTTTGAGAAGAATAAGGAAATCAAACAAGGTCTACATTGCCAGATAATGAAGTTAAGGTATCAATTCTGGAAGGGTCCCCGGGTAGTCTAGGTAGTTGGCTTTGATAAAGGTTGGATAGGTGCCCACTACACCTTGATGAAGCCAACCAGGCTGCTTATAACCATGAATTGTTAAACGTGTTGGTTATCTGCAAGATTTCCAAGTCTTCTCAGTTCTGGTAGTGGTACCAAGTGAATAATACTTTTACTCAGATGCCTCCCCTTGGGAACGATGAGTGTTGAATACCACCTGATGTAATCCAAATACAACTCATGAAGAACTGCCTAGTTAACCACGATAGTGATGATGAGTTCTAGACCAACCTTAATAACGGTCGTCGAACTTCCATTAGAAAGATTGTAACTCATAGATTATCATAATTTCTTGTTATCACTTTGTTCTTTAGGACATATTCACTCTGTAATTTGGACAACTTTAGCTACTTTTATAAATAAGTGGATGTTATAAATGAAATTGCAAGTTACTTCCATGTTTTGCATTTTTCCCTTTCCTATTTCAATGATATGTTATCATTTGTCTTTGGGTAGTGTAGCCACTAGACCTGGTAACGGGTCGGGTCGAGCCATGTTCATGTCATTTTTCATCGTGTTTAGGTCTTATCAGATTCGTGTCTAAATGGGTGATATTTTTATCGGGTGAAATAAACATATTCAAATTTGACCCGATATCTTAATATATCATGTCATGTTCACCCGTTATTATCCAATAAGATAATGAATTATTTTGAATCATATATAACTAGACATTTATATCATTTTTAAATTATACCCATTAATTCATTGATATTACTAGCTCTCTCATTTAGTAAAATTTGTTGTGTTGAAATTAACATTATGCTACAGTATATCTTATTCACTTAAATTAATTGTTCATAACGGATCATATCGGGCGAAGGGGGTCAACACTAACTCGACCCATTAACTATCGTGTCTTATTAGGTTGGCATTGATATGAGCTGACCCATTAACTATCACATCGGTTCTTGTTGTGTTATCATGGCGTACCTCATTTTTCCAGGTCTAATAGGTACACCTCATTAGGCCTAGACCAAACTATAAAGAAAATGCATCTAATTGCAGTGCCATCCACCTGTTCATGATTTCAGCATACCAATGTCGAAAAACTTAGCACCTAGGGATCCCCCATAGGTCTTTTTCTCGCCTTGACAATTCTTGATTTTTTCATGTTTATTAGTGATAAAAAGATGTAATCTTAAGATACGATTAAGTGTAATCTTAACTAGGCATCAAAATGATTAATAGAATTATATCAAAAAAATTTGAAGAAATTTGCAATAACTATGGTCTTGCCATAATAATGGTTGTGATTTGATGGGACAGGTCGTTAACGATGTTTTCTTTCCATTTGGAAAAATAATAAAGTTAATTTCATTAATTGAACCTTTAAATATCCAAGAAGTTGGAATGACAAAATAATTAAAACTTTCAAACTTCCAATTAATCAATGAAAATTTCGAGAATAAAATTTCCTAAGATTGGCCACATTCTAAGACCTAGGTATCTTTATACTCATGCATTGTTTACATATGGTAGGCTCCTTGGAGGTCATCCCTGGTGACTTTGAATGGTCCATCTCAGTTAGGGCCTAATTTAAGGTCTGGCAGTTGCCTCGCGTTGCCAGTGACTTATTTTAAGACATAGTCTTCGGTTTGGAACTTCCTCAAATTGGCATCTTTCTTATACTACCAAGCCAACTATTGTTAGTAAGACACCAGCTTGATCAAGTCTTTCTCTCTTCTTTCCTCGACTTGGTTGAACAAAATCCTTATAGTTTCTTTGTTCGTGCTTTGATCGCCAACGCTGCTCTTCATGGTTATTAAGCCTACTTCCAATGGAAATATCCAACCCCCATTACGCGAAAGGCCATAAAATAGCCAAATACTTGGCGTTGCTTGATAGTTGATGGTGCATAGGCGATAAAACTTGGCATTTCTTACACTTCCTTACGTAAGAGACCGCATCATAATGCATGTATGTCCACTAGTACCATAACTTTATGGCTCTAAATTTTAAATATGTTCCCCTGCATAACTCCCAAATATCCCCTTATATAATTCTTGATAAATGTCGTTGGGTGGACACATTGAAGGTATGGCCTGTGAAAGATCATTTATATAGTTTTCCCTCACGGGATATGTAAAATCAAACAACCTTAACCTTAATTTAATGGGCTGTATTTTTTGGCAAGCAATGCCTCATCTCGTAAGTAAGCGATGAGTGGATCCATCTAGTTAGGAGACTTTTGAATGACAAGAAATTATTTGGGAGTATTCTTCTTCATGATGTTTAGTTGTGCAAGATATTCAACTTGTATCGAAAGATTTCCAAGTATTGTCAATTTGTATGTATTGGCATTATTCCGAACAAAAACCACTTTGAGTAATAGGATAGATTTTACTTTTCACCATTCCTATTAAGCCTATGACGTGTGTTTTGAAGATGTAGCGATCAAGCTTCAAAGATAGATCATGTCGTGTTTATTGGTTCACGTTTCACGTCTTCATATCATATCATGTTCCAAGAATCTCTCGGGTATGAAGGCATAATGTTTATGGGATTCAAAAATATTTTCTAAGGATGCTATTTTGTTTAAAATGATTTTAATTTTTTTAAAACGTTTACTCTGAGTTTATCCATTTTCAGGGTCGTATGAAACATATCCTTTAGTTTAGATTCTTCAAACGACATCTGCAGTCATTCAAACAACATCTCGTTAAAACAACATAGATAAATCGTTCAAATGACACGCCAACTTAATGTTTTTTATTTAAGGTGTATTTAGCTCAGAAAAATGAGGTTGCAGAACATACATAATTACATAGAACCCATACGTTTTCTACATTGGTTTACCAAAGGTTTCCAAAGTTAAAATTATCCTTACTGTTTACAAGATCCGAACTTTCATAACCATATGCAATAGAGATCTTGTGCTTGAACCATTTGGAGTTTGTTCATCTCTATTGAATAATTGTTTCGTCTAGTTTTGCAGTGAAGAAGCAGTGGACTTAGGTTTCTAAATCGTAGACGGTTGCCAAGATATATCGGTGGATATCGATGTACGCCTGGACTCGTGTGCCATGGACCTAGCGTAGCTGGACTCTTCTGTTGCACTGTAGAGAAGTGGTTAAATCATATAAGAGCTTTAAGGCTTGTGGGGATCGAGTCGTTGAGTAAGTCTATTATATGTACTTTGTAAAATCATATCATAGTGATTGTTTGGCTAGGGTCGTCTGAGTTTTTTCCCGTTGTGGTTTCCTCCCACATCGGCATTTTGTGGACTTGATTTACTTTATCTTGCTTAATCTCACTTAGATGCATGTTTAGGATTAAGAAGATAAAATTGTCTCAATTGAAATTGGTTCACAAAATTAGTGCGTAATAAAATTGGTAAAGTTTTTTTTTTAAAATTATTTTCACCTAAAGCACACATAAAGGCATTTACAAATTGGTATCAGAACGAGTTGCATTAAGTTACTGTGTTTGATCTTGTTTACCTTCTTTTTGGTGATTGTTTATTTTCACCCTTATTTTTTTTTTCTCGATGGATTCTCCGAGTTTTGACGAATTAAAACTTTTGAATTTTAAGTTTTCAAAAAGAATTGAGTTTCTTGAAGAAAAAATTCTCGCTTTAAATATATAATTGAATACTTGTAAACATTTCAAACTCAAAGAGATATCATTCATGAGAATTTTGGTGCTTTATATGATGACTTTAAATCTTTAAAAGTATCCAAGGAAGAGAGTGAGAATATAGTCCTAAATTTGGAGAAAGAGTTGGAGGACGTTGAAAATTCTAAGGGTAATGTTTGTGCCTCTGAGGATAATGTTTTAATTATTGATTTTAAGGCAAGTGAAAAGACTCTTAGGGATAAGTTCACATTAAGTGGGAGCAAGATAACCTTCTAGGGGCAATTGAAGATTTAAAGAAGGAGTCCCTAAAACATGAGGAGTCTAATTGTTTGCTTGAGTCTAATATTTTGAAGTTAAAAATGATTTAAAAGACTCAAGTAGTGATGGTAGTGGCTTATCTTGTTCTAGTGCTTCTATTGCTAAAGCCAAAACCATAGTGTGTTTTAGAGGATCAACCAATTCCAAGAATGTTATAAAAGTTCAAACCTTAGGTAGCATTACTCGTGTTTACACATGTTTGCATTATGGTAGGAAAGGTCACTTTAGATCATTTTGTTATGATCTTGGAAGAAGTCCAAGGAAGTTTAAGTGTAGTGTATCGTCAGTTACCATAACCCCTCAAGTTAGTTATACACCTATTAGGGTTAGGAAATATATTTTGGATATGTTATATGTTAGTTTGGTTGATTCTCACATGCTTCCACATGATGTTTCACATGCTATTTCATATGGATGATTGATTGCATGATTTTGTTTGTCATACGCTAGTTTTACTTCATAATATATTCTTACTAGTGTTATGACATGTTTATCTCTTTGTATTATATTTTTCATTTATTGTAGTCTTATTGAAAAAATACAAAAAGATTTTTGGTTTTATATATTTTTGAAAATACAAAAAGATTTTATTTCTTTTGTCAAAAATATTTTTTTGAAAAACACAAAAAAGATTTTCGATGTATTTTTTGTGTCGTGAGTTTACACTTGATGTGGAATATTGGTGTGCTTGAACCCCCATCATTTCATATTTTAATGTGACTAGGACATTTGGTCATGATTTTGAATACATAGATTGATCTTAACCATTTGTTTAATGGGGTTGTTTTGAAGTTGATTTGCATTTAGATTCGACTATATGTATATGCCATTGCACGAGCTTATTTGAATGTATGACTTATCATGCATATTTGAGTTTGGTGAGACGTTACCCTCTCAATTTTGTCATCTATATGCATATTATACTAAGGAGGAGTTGTGCACATAAGAATCGTTTGCCCGTGAGGATTTATATTGCATATTGAAAAAATTATGAGTGTGCACGAGAAAGGGATGCGAGAGATAGGCTGACTCGTCGTGAAAGCCACCATTTAAAAGAGTCCAAGAAAAAATTAAGGCAACAAAAAGAAACATATGCCAAAAATGGGGCCAATAGGAAATCTCTTCCAAGAAAATTAGATCTTTAAAAGAAAACTATGTAAAGTCATATCATTTATATTTAAGGGTGTTTAAGTTAAAGATCAAACGGGTTTGCACAAACAAGTCCTATGTTGAAAAAATAGTGTCATGAAGCTATTGTGTGTGGAATCATTAAAATTCTAGACTTGTGTGCATAATGTTTGTTTAGTTCATTAAGTTCACATTTTAATTGTCACATATGGCTAAAATGTAGTTCGATGACATTTAGCGGTCAATTAGAGCTTCTTGAACATTTTTATGTTTTGGATTATGACTCATTTGTGTTAAGTTACACCCATTCATTCCATTCCATGTGTTAAGCACATTGGTCCTATTTTAATGTGCAACTCACATGTTTATTTTTTAGTTTGTTATACTACTGTTTTTGAACTTCCATGTGATTTTATCAGAAAAAAATTTCTTTGGGCAAATCCTTCATATTTTTAGATCTCGAATTGAAGATTTTTTAAGTCGTTAGAATAACTTCTGGAGGTCGTTAGATCGACATGTCCACGTCATTCGAAGACTGGATCGAGCGACCATAGAAACGAGTTGTTGTAAGTGTCAGGTATGGTCGATAAATGGATCGTGAGATATGTCATTAGATGGTTACTTCGCGCGACGTGCTACTATTTTGGGTCATTTCTTACTTGGTTCGAACGACATGCTTCAGTCGTTCAAACGACCTAACAATGTCTCTTGAACAACCCTGACTAGAGTTTTCCCATTCGATTTGTTTTAGTACTTACTTGATATATTCTAATATTACACTAGTTTGGTACTTTGGCGTTGTTTTGGACGGTTTATATGCTGTCGATTTTGATTATTCATGTTTTGATTCTTACACTGCATTGATTCTGTTTAATCACGTCATTCCTGATAGTGAATATTTGTTCATGTGACTGTTTTCTAGCTATGATTTGATACATTCTGATTCATTTTATCTAGTTCATCATGTTTATCTAGATATACTTCTCATGTTATATTCATGCTAAATATTCATTTATATGTTTATTTTTCTCACTAGTTGTCTATTCGAGACAAAAAGGGGGGAGATAAATATGTGATGTAGGGGGAGATTTTAGCTAGTACCTTTATATTGGTATTATATTGGTTATTTATCATTTATACATTTCGTACTTCACATGGTATTTGTTTGTTTCATGTGTGTAGTTATTCGTCAGAGACTCTAGATTTTGTGACTACATCACATTCAGACAGTTTATGCTCTCGGTTATTCTACATTTGATAGCTACATTTGATAGTCCATGTCCTGTATTTTCTTTTGTGTTTATGGGATGGTATTTAGGTCATACGGCTTGATGGCCCGGTTTAGGCATTTCACTGATTTTTGGTTTTGTCCCGGAATAGCCAACGGGGGAGATTTGTAAGGACAAATTTCCAAGTAATGTCAATTTGTATGCCTTGGCATTATTCCGGACAAAAAACATTTTGAGTCAAAGGATAGATTCTACTTATTACGATTACTATTAATCCTACGATGTGTATTTTGAGGACGTAGCGGCCAAGATTCAAAGATAGATCATGACGTGTTTATTGGTGCACGTTTCACGTCTTCATATCATATCATATTCCAAGGATCTCTCAAGTATGAACGCATAATGTTTATGGGATTTGTAAATATTTTCTATGGATGTTATTTTGTTTAAAATGTTTTTAAAACGTTTACTCTGAGCTTATCCATTTTTAGAGTCGTATGAAACATCTCATTTAGTCTAGATGCTTCAAACTACATTAGCCGTCGTTCAAACGACATCTCACTATCATTAAAATGACATAGCCATATCGTTAGAACGACAAAGAGAAATCGTTCAAACGACATGTCAGCTTAATGTTTTTATCTAAGGCGTCTTTTGCTCAGAAAAATGAGGATGTAGAACATACAGAATTACAGAGAACCCATACGTTTTTTGCATTATTTTACCAAAGGTTTCCAAAGTTAAAATCATCCTTTGTGTTTACAAGATCCGAACTTTCATAACCATATGCAATATTTTGTGTTTGAATAATTTGGAGTTTATTCATCTCTGTTGAACAATTTTTTCATCGAGTTTTACGATGAAGAAGCAATGGACTCCAGTTTCTGAATCGTATATGGATACCAAGTTGTATCAGTGGATACCGAGGTACGTGTGGACTCGTGTGTTGTGGACTTGGAGTAGGTGGACTCCTGTGTTGCACTGTAGAGGAGCGGTTGAAGCCTAGACGAGTGTCAAGGCTTGCGGGGACCGAGTTATTGAGTAAGTCTCATGTTTGTACTTTGTAAAACCATATCATAGTGATTATATGGCTAGGGTCGTTCAAGGTTTTGTCCCGTTGTGGTTTCCTCGTACATCAGCGTTTTGTGGACTTGATTTACTTTATCTTGATTAATCTCACATAAATTCATGTTTAGGATTACGAAGATAAAATTGGCTTAATTGAAATTGGTTCACAAAATTAGGGCGTAATAAAATTGGAAAAAGTTTTTTTGAAATTCATACAGAGAGGTCGTCCATTCTCAGGAATACCTGAAGTGTAAAATAAGTGATAACAATGACATGGTGGGACTCAAAGTAGTGTTTCAACTTACGTGATGCAGTTACTAATGCATAAGTCAAATTCTCTTGAGTAAGGTAGCATTTTTTTACGCCCAATAATGTTTTGCTACCAAGGCCTATCAAGCTATATGGTAGGACACCGTGAGATACAAGGAGACTGGATCACCAAGATTTGGGATCGTGAGAAGAGGTGGTTAGCTCAGGTATAGCTTGATTTCATCAAGTTCCTTTGAACATTCTTTGTTCTAGAGGTGACTATTCTCATTATTCAAGATCTAAAAGAATGTCAACACTTTTCAAACGACCTAGAGATGAAGTGGTTTTCGTTAATCTTTTGTATGTCCCTAATTGTCCTAGGTGGATGAAAATTGTTTAGCATCTCGATTTGATCTGGGTTTGATTAAATTCACCTTTGAATGACCAAATAGCCTAGTAATTCATCGAATTGTACTTTAAAAGAGCACTTGTGGGCGTTAAGCCTCATTGTGTAATATCTAAGGACCTCAAATGTCTTCCTCGAATCTGTCAGATGGCCTCTTTTGTACTTAATTTTTACGAGCATATCATCTATGTAAACTTCCATGGTTTCACCCAGTTAATATTTGAACATCTTAGTGACTAACTGTTGGAAGGTCGCTCTTGTATCATTAAGTCCAAAGGGCCTAATTGTGTAACAGTATGGGCTAAGGGTAGTGACAAATGAAGTCTTCTCTTGGCTGGGCCCGAATAAAGGGACTTAATGATAACTTGAGTAAGAATCCAAGAGACTCATTTGTTCATGGCTATCTATGGTTTTAACTAAATGGTTAATCTTTGGCAAGGGAATGATATCCATGGGACAGGTTTTGTTCGGGTGGGTGAAGTCGATATAAACTCTCCACTTCTCATTGCTTTTTTTACTATGGCTGGATTCGAGAGTCAGTTGGGGAATTGAACTTATTTAATGAACCTTGCCTCCAGATGTTTCTCCACTTACTCTTCTACTACTTTCATAGTTCAAGTGTCATTCACTTTTACTTTTGTGTGATCGGTGGGCACTTCGGATCCATGTGAAGTTTATGGCATTACTTCAGCGTGGATCCCAGGCATATCATATGCTTCTCAAGCGATTGCGTCTTGATTATCCTTAAGAAGAGAGATAAGTTATTATTTTTTGTGATCGATGAGTAAGCTGTCGATCAAAAATTTCTTCTCCACGTGAGAGACATTGAACATTAATTTTGGTAGTAGTTCCATGACTCTATCTTTGGGGTCACCCTTGCTTCTTTTACCCCTGTTCTCCCATACTTTAATTATTATCTGGAGGGGAGATTACCTATCTGATCGCCTCTTCCACGACTACAGTTTCCTTATTTTTTTCTTATTTAGATTTGATAAAACTGATAAAGCATTATCGAGCAGTATTCTGGTTTCCCTGTATCTCCATTACCCCCCGTTCGGTGATACATGTGAGTTTATGGTGTTAAGTGGATAGGACTTATTTCATGGGGTGGAGCCAACCTCATCCCAAGATTGCGTTATAAGGGACTCAATGTCAACCACTAAAAACTCTATTAGCCTAGATATATTCTCAGTTCACACCGGCAGCACCACCTTCCCTAGAGGCATTGTCATTCTTCTAGTGAAGCCCACCAAAGATATGGTCGCTTCTTTCAGATCCTCCATCTTGACGTTTAGTTTATTAAACAGTTTTAGGTACATGACCTCCAAAGATCTCCCCTGGTCGAATGGTTGCTTGTCCACATCCAAGTTGTCAATTCTGAGAGTGATTACTAGTGCATCATGATGTGGAGTTTTGGCTCCGGTCAGGTCTTCCTCGGTGAAGCCTATATGCTTTCGATACTCGATATCTTTCGGTGAATAGAGTCTAACCACTGAGGTTTTAGCAGGGTCAATTTGGAAATCCTCCATGACTGCAATAACTTTTTTAACTCCATTAGCACAACATTTCCTTGAATCTGGTTAGGATTTGATACATCATGGATAATAGCGAACTCATGTCTCATATCATCATCGTCTAAGGATGTTGTCTAGTTTTTAATCATGATCTGTAAGAGTTTTCTATTCTTCTTTCCCACATAGCCATCCAGATAATCCTCTTGTGCCTGTTCTCCTTATGACAGGAACAACTCAGGGAGTTATTTCTCTTCGATGGGTCCCCTATTATCTTACTCGGACAATTGATATACTATTGATCTTAAATCCTTTTCAAGATTTTATAGATTAGTTATATAAACATGGTGTTGATGGAATAGTCGACCTTGGTGGGGGTTGCTTTATTATCGCCCTTAGATACTTCATTCTACTTCATTCCCCCCTTTGGGAGAATTATCTTTATCTCCATTTTTTCACTCTTTCGTTCGTTCATTATCCTATTTTGTATCGACCACCACATCTTACACTTAGTCATAATTATCAATTATTGACATGAGGTAGTCTATGGTGTTGGGATCCTTCTTGGACAGGGATCGGTGAACCATAAAGCTGATCAGTAAGGCGATTTTAAATAAGGACACAACTACTTGCTCGGAGCCTTCTTCCACTTTATTGTAGGTTTCCCATCATCGTTGAGCGTACTTGCACAAGGTTTCCTAAGGCTTCTTCTTCATAGAGAGGAGTCAGTACATCCTCTTCGGATGGGAGATCCTATCGATAAATATAGTTGTAAAGACATTCGCGAGCTTATTGAAATGGGTGACCAACCTGTGTGGTAATTTTTTTAACCATTCTTATGCAATGTACCCTAAACTATAATGGAAGAGACGACACATGAGGGCCTTATTATTGATCTAGAGGTTATTGTATTGTCGATAATGGTGGACGTGGTCAATGGGATCAGTTTTCCCATCATAGATTTTAAATTGTGGGATGATGAACTTCTAAGGTGGTTCAGAGTTTTCAATTGATCTAGAGAAAGGTGACTTCATTTGGTTGATAAGGGCCCTCCTAGCCAGTTCCTTTATGAATTTGGCCCTTCGATGAGAAGGGTGTTCATTTATCTCTCATCGGACGATATTTAGGATATCTTTATTGTTAGGGTGATCATCTTCATAGTTATCTTTGTTTGGAGAGAACCGCGCTTGGAGTGATTCTAATCGCACCGTGAACTCCTTCCTCAATTGCTACGTTTTCTCGCCTAAGGGATAGGGGTAAAAATGTGGAGTTTGCATTTGTCCCCATGGAGTATTTCTCCATTCTATCTAGGTGAAGTTGAAGAAGGGAATTGTTATCTCGTTGGTTGCGCGTGGAATCCTCTTGTTGATAGAGTCATCCTTCATAGGCATTTACTAATTATGAAATCTGGTTGGACTGTGTTATTAGTTGCTCTCCACATTATGCTCTTCTTATGGTCGATAACGTGAGATAGAAGTGTTGTGGCTCCCGTTAAGGTGGACCTCAAACCTAACTCTGGGAGCTTTATATCCATTTTGATTGTCTTGATAATTTTCGTGAGATTGAAGGCGTTAGTTGTGTGAGTGACATATGATTGCTAGCTAGATTTTTTTTGGTTGAGAAAAGGAATTCGTTTCCCACAAATGATGCCAATTGTAGGTGGTAAAATCCTACTGGTCTAAATTTAACATAATCAAAGTCGATCAAAGAAAAATCATGAGTAATCACACACAAGAACATGATGTATGTGGTTCAGCTATGCACCTACGTCCACGGGTGTTGATCTCTTCTTTATTGATCGTCTCATGATAACAAAGATTACATGCCTCTTTTCCCAAGGGTATGGGTTAAATTTATAGAGAAAAGAAAAGTGGTTGATTCGTCTAGGACTCCATAACCTTAGATAACTATCTGAGGTAGATCGACAGTATCTAATCCCGAGATATCTATTGATAGATCTCAATTGTTGATCAACCTCAACCATATATATCTTCATGAATCATTATCGTTGATCAAACTAGCAGATATGTGTTATCTTCGTATACATGGTCGAGTAATACCCCCCGCCCCACGCATTTATATTTCTTGATTTCTCATGTTAATGGGAGTAATTAATGCCACAAACTGAGTTTGGCAGATTAGAGGTCGAGGCCTCAGGATAAGATTTTGTTATTCCATTTGTTTTTTATCCAATTATGATTAAGGGCCAATTTGATTTAGTCTGCGGATGTTTAATGCATTGTGGCATGATTTTAATTATTTAAGGCCCCAATATTTATTGCATGAATAAATATTTTATCATCTATGGATGTGGTGTATGATTATTATAACTATTAGATTTGAGTTGAGGTCTATAAGTGGTCTCAACCTTTACTATAAGTTTGCCTTACGAAAATTTAAGCAAGTTAAATTGAGGTAAGCATTCACGTCGCGGCCTGGGTAGGGAAAGGCAATAGGGAGTGACAGATTGATATCATAAGATATATTGTTCGATTATATAAACTCTAGTTAGATAGACCGTAGTTTAGAAAACAAGCATTAGAATGTAAACTTACACATGCCTAGTTCATAACAAGTAAGCGAGTATTGGCATGACATGTAAAGTTCTTCGAAGAAGATATGATGCAGATGCGTCAGCTAAGGCTAGGGTAAATTCAGTTGAGAAGGTGGATTCGGGTCTCGTTGAAAGGTAAGGTGGCGTAGAATCGGGGAGCAATTTCCCCTTATGGTGTTTTGTTTGGTTGAGGCCTTTTCTAGGGGAATGGCTGTTAGAGCGGCCAATGAGAGAACTGTGACACCCCGCCTAATTAATTACTGGGTGATCAGTCCTTAATTAATTACTTTCAGAATATCAAGTTTGGCATGACATGTAAAGTTCTTCGAAGAAGATATGATGCAGATGCGTCAGCTAAGGCTAGGGTAAATTCAGTTGAGAAGGTGGATTCGGGTCTCGTTGAAAGGTAAGGTGGCGTAGAATCGGGGAGCAATTTCCCCTTATGGTGTTTTGTTTGGTTGAGGCCTTTTCTAGGGGAATGGCTGTTAGAGAGGCCAATGAGAGAACTGTGACACCCCGCCTAATTAATTACTGGGTGATCAGTCCTTAATTAATTACTTTCAGAATATCAAGTTGGATCAGATAATGCATCACTGTCGAAAGACTCAAATTTTAACTTTAATAAAAACTAACCACCTAATATTTAAAAAGGTTGGTGTCAAAATTTTATCATGTTATTAACCAACATTATTAAATGGAATAATTAATCATCACCATACATCACAATAGCATATGGAAAGAACTAAATGAATTTAAATAAATAAATATGTTAGAGAAACACTCCCAGTCAGAATCCCATACAATAATTTAAAGCCATGAAATTAAAGTCTAAGAGAAGAATAAAACATCTAAATCTCTGAATGTAAAATAGGAAAGGACGACATGTCCAACAAAAGTAAGTAACTGATAAAGGAAGGAATAGACTCAGAGGCATCTACTAGAAAGGTCATGTAGCTTCCACAGCAGCTACATCTCGGGAACTGATTAAGATCTCCTAAGCCTAGTGTCCCTATGGCTGAGCACCTAAAATAATAGAACAAGAGAAATATTTGTAGAAAAATGGGTCAGAGCCCGAGTTGAAAACAGTTTAAAATAGCAAGTGCTTAAATTTGTTAATTAGCACAAATATTATTCATGTTAACTTAGCGTACTCACTTGAGATGATCACATCTCATCTATTGTTCACTCCTAGCGAGCCTAACTACCCATACTAAGCACGATACTCTGCCTGACTATACGTAGTATAACCAACTATACCGGATAAGATATCTAACCCGAAGACAATATTTTTATAAATTTAGGAGTAGGTTTAGAAATGCTTTAATTTATTCTCGTAACATCTTAATTATGAATTGGTGATACCATAGGTATATACTTTAATAAAGTGGCCAACATGAAAACACAAAATAGGAACTAAGTATACATATAAAAAAATCTCACTACGTATACATACATATAAATATCAATACTGCACCTATGGTTAAGAAACCCTTGGTGCTAGGCATACTCGGCTATCTAGTCCCACTGCAACGCTCACGCAAAAAGGACAACAGGTTCAATCTCTCAAGAACCAATTAAAAATACACATATATTAGAGACGAACACAGTCCTAAGCCGATGGGTTACGCACCCATACGACCGTCATCACTATCATTCTCACATATAGCCCGTACCTAGCTTCCATGCTCTAGTGGTATGACTCAAAATCCCCCAAAGGCACATAAGATATGGTCATCCACGATGCGCTAACCTCCGTTCGATAGCTAGTAGGTAGGTATGTCATACACATAATATTCCAATGCATAAGCATACATTAAACTTATATAATTTAATATGCGTTCATGCAACCCAATTTCCATAGTACATATGTTATATTATCATTTCTACTATCAACGATATTCAATTACATATATCTCCCTTACACTTACATTCTCTCCTAGGTTTTCATAAACGTTCTATACCTCAAGAACCATCACACCATCAACTCCCTAAAACCTTGAAATTTTAAGTCACTCGTTACTCACATAGGTTAATACACTCAGTTGGATAAACCTAGGATGATTTTTAACTTGATCGGACCCTAAAAAGCCATTCTGGAATCTTGTTAGAAGTCCTAGAATTCTCGTTCGAACGACCTCGTTCAAACGATATTCATTCGAACGAAGTTTCCACTTCAAAGGAACTCAGCAACTCATTAGAAGAGTCTTTGGTAATCACGTTAGAAGGCTCGTTCAAATGACCTGGGTAGGTCTTCGAACGAGATGTCCGAACTGGCCCTGTTCTTCCCCAAACTCGTTTTTCTCCAATTTTCATTCTTCAATATCATTCCAAACTCAACCCAATCCTAATGATATTGTTTCTAAACTATTCTAAATTACCATAGGACACTTCCTAACACAAATTAGAGGTTAAATCTTTATGAAATCAAGGGAATCCGACAAATTACTCAATTTCTTATAAATCTCTTTGATATGAACCCGAAAATTTGTAATCCTTCAACCCCCCAATTAATTTCGTGATTTCAACATTTAATTACCAACATTAACAGTTCTAAGAAAATAAGTTCTTCTACTTGCCAACCTATCTCCAATTCATGGGGTTTCTTTACAAATCAGTCTAATTAAACCCTAGTTTTCATTAAAACAATTTCATATCATTTAATCTAAATCAACGAGAATAATATATGCTAAAAGAGGAGCAAGATAAACACTTGTCTTGGAATGGGTTTCTGCTTTTCGGGCTGAAATTGATATGTGGTTGATCCTCTTATCGCGATCTACACTTTGGTGTAGCTATTTGTGAGAAATTCCCAATTTTTGGCTTTGTTCTCTAGTGGGTCTCCTTCATCCTTGGTTCTCCGTCTCTTTCTCTCTATCTAACGTAAGTTGAAACTGATAGACCACTAACCCTAACTGTTTCTTATTTAATCCAATTTTCTTCCATTTATTTACTCAATAATCCCAAAAGACGAAAATATCCCTATGGGGTTTCATTTTGTGCTAAAATGCTCCGGACTCCAAATAAAACACCCGAGTAGTATTTTCTGACTATTTCAACCCTTCCGGACACACTGGTGCACTTAAAATATTCATTCGAGTTATATAAAAATAATTTACAATTTTAACTCCCAAATATATAATATTGACGTGACTCATACATGTGTCCCAAATAATTACATCTTAATTGTCGTGTATCTCGACCCCGACCATATTCTTTTCGAAGTAATAAATTACGCTACTCACTACGTAATGTTCAACATAATTATCATTCAACATAATTATCTTCAATAATTACCAACTCTCGTCATGCTACTAATTATTACAATTAAAATCGGATTAATTATAAATTAAATTTTCTCCCTTTAAATTAATTAATCCCAAATTTTATAATTTCATAATAAAATAAATATACACAAAAATACAGGGTATTACATACTTCCCCCCTAATAATAGAATTTCATCCTGAAATTCGAAAATGAAAATATACTTGTCAGGAATAACTCTGGATAACGTTCGCGCATCTCATCCTCGTGCTCCCATGTAGACTCCTCGGCATTATGATGCCTCCACTGAACATGCACTAGTGGTATTATCTTTGACCTCAACTTCCTCTCTTTACGGTCTAGAATATCAACTGGCCCCTCCTCGTAAGAGCTATCAGACTGTAAGTTAATCTCCTCCAAAGCTATGAGAGTATGGACCAAATCATCCCAAAGATATCTCCTCAGTGAAGAGATATGGAACACATCATGGATTCTGTGCAGGTGCTCCGGTTACCCCAGTCTATAAGAAACTGGCCTAATCCTCTCGATGATAGGGAATGGCCTCACATACCTAGGCGTTAATTTTCCCTTCTTCCCGAAATACATGACTCCCTTCATAGGAGACACCCATAGTAACACCTGGTCTCCCACATAGAACTCTCAAAAATACCGCTTGGCATCGGCATAGCTCTTTTATTGATCCCGAAGAACCCAAATTTGGCTCCGTATCCACTCTATCCTTGTCGAAGTATCTTGAATCACCTCCGGGCCAGGTAATTTCTTGTCCTCCACCTCTAACCAACATGTTGGGGAACGACAAGGTCTACCGTATACTTCCTCGAATAGAGTCGTACCGATAGTAAACTGGTAGGAGTTTTTATAGGCAAAATCCATTGGTGGAAGGTACTGTTCCCAGCCTCCACCAAAATCAATGATGCACATACGCAATATGTCCTCTAACATCTGATTTATCCGCTCGATATGTCCATCCGTCTGCGGGTGATAGACTGTGCTCAGTCGTAACTCCGTACCCATCGCCTCCTAGAAACTCACCTAAAATCGAGACACAAAAATCTTATCTCAGTCAGATACGATATTGAGAGGAACCCCATAAAGTCTCACTATCTCCGCTATGAATATTTGAGTGTACTGTCCCGTGGTATAATCCGTCTAGGCTGAAAGAAAATGACCTACCTTGGTCAACCGATCCACGATCACCCATATAGAATCGTGACCCCTCTGTGATGTAGGCAATCCCGTGATGAAGTCCATGGAAATGCTTTCCCATTTCCATATAAGAACCTCTATTGGCTGTAGAATTCCCTCTAGTCTCTGATGGTCCACCTTTACCAGCTGACAAGCGGCACATTTCGAGACGAACTCGAAAATATCCTTCTTCATTCTGCTTCACCAGTACCATCGCCTCATATCCTGGTACATCTTATCCCCACCAGGATGTACCGTAAATCATGAATAGTGCGACTTTGTCATCACCTCGTGTCGCAAGTCTTCCCCTCAGGAACAACTAGTCTTCCATTGAAACATAAACCCCCATCTGAACCCACGGTATAAGATTCGTTCCTCTTCCAGAAGCTGCACAATCTGATTCTGGCAGCTGCCTGAGCCTGTACTACTCTCGTAATAATTTGGGGCATAACCGTCATCACCGACATTACCGATCGAGCCGCCGCTTCCTGGTGTCCTAACTCCTTCCATTTCGCTTTCCACACTTTGTCCAACTCACCTACCGACCTACGTCTCAACGCGTCTGCTACTACGTTAGCCTTCCCCGGGTGATATTGGATATCAAAATGATAATCCTTCACAAACTCTAGCCACCGACGCTATCGCATATTTAGCTCATTCTACGTGAAGAGGTACTGTAGCGACTTGCGATCTGTGAAAAAACGAAATTTCTCCCGCAGGAGATAATTTCTCCAAATTCGAAGTGCAAACACAACCGTCGCTAACTCCAAGTCATGTGTGGGGTAATTACTTTCATGAGGCTTAAGCTTACGGGAGGCATAAGCTATAGTCTGACTCTACTTCTGAAGCATACCCCCAAGTCCTAATAAGGACGCATCAGTGTAGACTAGATACTCAACTCCCGGCCTGGGCAATGCTAACACTGGTGCTGAGGTTAACTTATATTTAAGCTCATCAAAGGTCAACTGACAGGCATCACTCCAGATGAACGTCACCCCTTTGCGAGTCAAATGTGTCAACGGACCCGCTATCTTCGAAATCCTCGAATGAACCTTCTGTAGTATCCGGCAAGGCCCAAGAAACTGCATAGCTCAATCGGTGTCGTGGTTTGTCCCCACTCCTTCACCACTGACACTTTTCTCGAATCTACGGATATCCCTCTATCAGAGATGATGTGTCCCAAAAACTGGACCTCCTTCAGACAAAACCCACATTTTTCGTATTTTACATACAACTCATAATATCGTAATGTCTGCAAAACCTGCCTCAAATGCTAGGCATGATCCTCCTCGATATATGTGTAAACCAGGATGTCATCTATGAAGATGATGATGAACTAGTCAAGTAACTCTCTGAACACCCGGTTCATTAAGTCCATAAACACGGCTAGGGTGTTGGTTATCCCGAAAGGCATAACTCTAAACTCATAGGAACCATATCTTATCAAGAAGGCAGTCGTCGATACATCCTGCTCCCTAATATTCAACTGATGGTATCCCGACCTCAAGTCAATCTTCGAGAAGAAGGAAGCTCCTCTCAACTGGTCGAATAAGTCATCGATTCGAGGCAATGGATACTTGTTCAGAATCGTGACTTTACTAAACTCCCAGTAATTGACATATAATCGCAAAGATCCATCCCTTTTCTTAACAAACAACACGGGAGCAACCCACGGAGAAGTACTCCTACGAATAAACCTTGACCTAACAGTTGTGCAAACTCGTCTTGTAACTCCAAATATTCGATAAGGTTAGGACCACTTACCCTAATCATTGCAGCTATAATATCCTCCCTTGTTACACCGATTTATTCACGATGTAAGACATTTAGTAATGCTTCCTACGTCGTATAATGCGATCTACTGTCCGTGAGTATAAATATAAAAAATCTTAAAGTTATTATTTCTTTTACGGATGATAACCAGGGTACCAACCCGTGTACTAAATGCCAAACATTCCCCACGTTCGATGTTTATTAGGTTTCATGCATGGGATGTCTCGCAACGCGAAATCCAAATAAGGACCCCCCCCCCCCCAATACACTACTAACTAAAATTATTGGTCAACAAGGTTTGTGGGCCCTTAATATCTGATTTGTATCCCATATCCCTGCTTCTTGCTATAAGATTTACTAACCTACTCTCATATTACGAGAGACAATATTTGACACAATACTCCTTCTAGCTCGGCGTTAGACTCTAAAATTTTCTACGAAATAATCCCCATGCTAAAAAAATTTCATCCAATCTTGAATCCCTTTAATAGACATCCCTATCCACTGGGATTTGGTATAACCAGACGGCACACACCACGAAGTCTTTATTCACTACCATATAAAGGTGTATATATATATATATATATATATATATATATATGTATATATGTATATATATATGTATATATATATGTATATATGTATATATATATGTATATATGTATATATATATATATATATATATATATATATATATATATATATATATATATATATATATATATGTATGTATATAAAGCTCCGCCTCCCCACAGGTGATTCTTGGTACAAATACTAACGAACACAAAATATCACTATAACGGTCTATTATCACTCAAACACTCGTTAGCTAGTTCGAACATCAGGATAGTAATACACTCTACGCCCACGTTTCTCAAAGTATTACAATAGATAATAACGCATTTAAGTTACTCGAGCTTTCCACTTTATCTTAAAGGGTACTATAAATAATGAAGTATCTTACCTCCAAACACAAGTGACAGTTGCGTTATCAGTGGCATAACCGCATATCGGGAATTATAGATATGCCCATACAGTACTCCTTGTTGTTACTGTGGAGTCTGCGATATTGGGGTAAATATCCATGCTTCCCCATGTTGGGCATTCTGTGGTTGCTGTTGAGGTGTTCTGCCCTTCTGAGGGCAGTCCTGACACTTGTGGCCAGTGTTGCCACAAGTAAAACATCTCCTTGCGAAGGGTCCTCCCCTCTGTCCCTGTTGTCCCTGGCCTTAATGGTCGTGTTGATTTGACTGAGGTTGTCCCCCAGCTCGTTGTGGGAAAACTTGGCGTTTGTGGCCATTTCTTCCACATTTAAAACACCTCTTTGTGAGAGTCCCGTGTCCTTCCCTTTGTTGACCCTGGCGGGTTTGGCTTTTCCTGCGATTTCCATTATCCTCTTGGTCTTGACGACTCCAAGGAACTTGTAGCCGCTGCGACGATACTTTCTCACTGTTGCTATCCCTAGAATTGTAGTCTTGATCGACTTCTCGTATCCTTTTGCCTCCTGTGAGCTGTACATTGCGATTTTGGAACTGTAATATTGCAGTAGTCACTGCTTGTGCCACAATATTCTCTATCTCAGTGATTGCTGCTCTTTCCTGATGTATCGAGGTACTTGCAGGTCTGGTCCCGCATTTTTTTCTTCAGCAGTTTTAGTTTATCCCTCCCTCATAGGCAACATCTGAAATTCATTTGAATCTTTATAAGTCTACCGACTATACGTAGCATTGTAACAGAAGTACGTAATCCACATCAAGTAATAAGGAATGCAACAATCCTAATAGTAGGGCTCTACATCAAAGAACGCTATGCAGAAATATAATAAATCATACAGATCCTAAGGACACTAGAACCTGATGCTCTGATACCACATGTGACACCCCGCCTAATTAATTAT
This sequence comes from Sambucus nigra, assembly GCA_949130495.1. Classification (NCBI taxonomy): domain Eukaryota; kingdom Viridiplantae; phylum Streptophyta; class Magnoliopsida; order Dipsacales; family Adoxaceae; genus Sambucus; species Sambucus nigra. The sequence goes on along the minus strand of OX422218.1, from coordinate 10,503,490 downwards.
CAGGTGATCAGTCCTTAATTAATTACCACTACACCAAAATGGGCAAATTGCCACCTTTCAGCCGGGCATCCTTGTCAAGGTCATGGACCATGACAAAAAACACGCGTTTTATGTCACGGTCATTGACCTTGACACGACCGTGACAAATTTACTTGTCACGGTCAATGACCGTGACAATAATTTAAATACTTGTCACGGTCAAAGACCTTGACACGACTGTGACAATATTTGCAGCTAAAACCCTACCCCCTTCTTTTTTCCCTACCGCCGTTCCCTCCCTCTCTCTCTCTCTCTCGACGCTCTCTCTCTCTCTCTCTCTACTTTCAGGTCGATTTTCTCTCTCTCTCTCTCTCTCTCTCTCTCTCTCTCTCTTCCATTTATATATATGTTTGTGTGTATATTTATGTGTGTATGTGTATATATATGTGTGTATGTGTGTGCGTGTGTGGGGGGTGGGGCAGGGTGGGGGTAGGGGGTGGGGGCAGGGCGGGGTGTGTGCGTGTGTATATGTGTGTGTATATGTGTGTGTGGTGGTGTGTGGTGGAGGGGGGCAGTGGGTGGGGTGAGGTGGGGTGTGTGTGTGTGTGTGTGTGTGGTTGGGGAGGGGGTGGTGGAGGGGGGAAGGGGGTGGGGTGGGTGGGGTGTGTGTGTGTGTGGTGGTGTGTGGTGGGGGAGGGGGTGGGGGAGGGGGCAGGGGGTGGGGTGGGGTGGTGTGTGTGTGTGTGTGTGTTTGGTGTGTGTGGTGGTGGAGGGGGTGGTGGAGGGGGGCAGGGGGTGGGGTGGGGTGGGGTGGGGTGTGTGTGTGTGTGTGCGTAGGTGCGTAGGTGTGCGTGTGTGTGTGGCGGGGGGAGGGGGAAGGGGTTGGGGGTGGGGCACCCATTTAATAACTTTTAAAATATTTGGAAAAAACATAATATTACAAAATTGAAACGAAATGGTATTGATGGAACTTACACATACGTTATGTACTGTGCTCTTACGTTGAAAATTAGAGCTGGTAATTTTTGACCCGGTAACCCGTTTACGGTAATAACCCGAACATGACCCGAACATGACCCGATTAGCTTGTATAGATTTAGGAGTGCCCAAAACAGATACTAAAATAAAAATCAACGCGACCCGAAAATGACACGACTAACCCGAATTGCCACCCATATTGAAAATTATTAAATAGAAAAAGAAAAATATAAATTGAGATAACCTTAGAATCTAATTAGGAAAAAAATATAATGGCATCAACTAACATATATACACAACACTAAAAGTAGACATCAATTTTATAAATAATTGATAATAGTTGGATAATAAACATCGGGAGGGGGTGGGGGTGGGGGTGGGGGTGGGTGGGGTTTTGAATATTATTTACATTTATTTTTTTTAGATATTATATACATTCAAAATAAATAATTGATAATAGTTGGATAATAATTGGATAATAATGGATATTTTCATTCAAAATAAATATTTCATTCAAAAATATTGGATAATAATTGATATTTTCATTTAAATTGATAATAATTTTATTCATGAAATTAATTCAATTAGGTAAAACCCTAGATAATTTTTTAACAGAATTTGATAATATTATATAAAGTTTAATAAATTCACAAAATGTTTCCAATTGTATGTTTTTAGGAATATCATTAGTTAGAATCCATATACATGCATGTTGTTAGAAAGTCTTAAATTTAATTCTCACTTTAATTTGTAGAATCTCTGTACTTGGTTGGATTTATCCCTTTATGATAATGAAATTTATGCTCTAATTATAATTATCTCATGTCATAATTTTATTGATAAACAATATATGTAGTTGTCACGGTCGTGGTGGGGGGAGGGGGTGGGGTGGGTGGGGGTGGGGTGTGTGTGTGTGTGTGTGTGCGTGCGTGCGCGTAGGTGCGCGTGTGTGTGTGGCGGGGGGAGGGGGGCAGGGGGTGGGGGTGGGGCACCCATTTAATAACTTTTAAAATATTTGGAAAAAACATAATATTACAAAATTGAAACGAAATGGTATTGACGGAACTTACACATACGTTATGTACTGTGCTCTTACGTTGAAAATTATTAGATAAAAAAGGAAAACTATAAATCGAGATAACCTTAGAATCTAATTAGGCTAAAAATATAATGGCATCAACTAACATATATACACAACACTAAAAGTAGACATCAATTTTATAAATAATTGATAATAGTTGGATAATAATTGGATAATAAACATCGGGAGGGGTGGGGGTGGGGGTGGGGGTGGGTGGGGTTTTGAATATTATTTACATTTATTTTTTTGGATATTATATACATTCAAAATAAATAATTGATAATAGTTGGATAATAATTGGATAATAATGGATATTTTCATTCAAAATAAATATTTCATTCAAAAATATTGGATAATAATTGATATTTTCATTTAAATTGATAATAATTTTATTCATGAAATTAATTCAATTAGGTAAAACCCTAGATAATTTTTTAACAGAATTTGATAATATTATATAAAGTTTAATAAATTCACAAAATGCTTCCAATTGTATGTTTTTAGGAATATCATTAGTTAGAATCCATATACATGCATGTTGTTAGAAAGTCTTAAATTTAATTCTCACTTTAATTTGTAGAATCTTTGTACTTGGTTGGATTTATCCCTTTATGATAATGAAATTTATGCTCCAATTATAATTATCTCATGTCATAATTTTATTGATAAACAATATATGTAGTTGTCACGGTCGTGGTGGGGGGAGGGGGAGGGGGTGGGGGTGGGATGGGTGGGGGTGGGGTGTGTGTGTATATGTGTGTGTGTGTGCGTAGGTGCGTAGGTGTGAGTGGCGGGGGGTGGGGGGAGGGGGTTGGGGGTGGGGCACCCATTTAATAACTTTTAAAATATTTGAAAAAATATAATATTACAAAATTGAAACGAAATGGTATTGACGGAACTTACACATACGTTATAATATAGACGGGACATTTTTTTATCTGTACTATTAATTCAATTAATTCAATTAGGTAAAACGAAATGTGTACTATTAACATCTTTTTTTTATACTAATAACATTTTTTTTACACCAAAAATGTCTCCTTCAGATTTTAAGGCGAAGATGATGATGCTGTTTATGATGATGTCGTCTGGGTTCGTTGGTAGCGGAGGCGACGAGGGCTCCTCCGCCCCTAGGCTCCCCAAATATGGAAAATTTGGGATTACCGTCGAGAACAAGTCGGAGCTATTAGCGAGATCCCTCGAGCTGCTAAAGACGGTCATCGGCCCGGGGTTTATGAGTAGGAAGGAGGTGCCATATGAGCTCAAGTTAGCTGTTTGGGCGGCACTACATGTAATATTTATATGAATATTTCAATTTCAATTTCAATTTCAATTTCAATTTCAATTTCATATTGATATTTATATTGATATTTATATTTATATTTATATTTATATTTATTCGCAACTAACAATGTATTTGTTGGACAGGAACAATTCAACTTGGATCCCAAGCTACGCGATTCTGTCTTGGAGCAGTTGAGGGAGCAACACAAGACGTGGAAGACAAATATGCGGACACGGTGTTTGGAAAAACACGAGAGTCCATTTTACAATGGCGCGGATCCGTCCTGCCCAAGGAGCGGATCTCATTGGCACAATGGCAAAAGTTCATTGACAATGAGATCGAGGATCGACAATTGGCATCTCGCCAATCGGGGAGGGAAAATCGGGCTAAAAAGACGGACGTGCACTACTCCAGCCGAACCTCTTACGCTGAGGTGGAGCATAGGATGCAGGTAAGATTTAATTTATCTATAACTACAGAAATATATTATTGGATATTATTTTACTTTGCGGGGCCGATACTAATTTTACTTTACTTTATTTTATTTCAGGGGGTAGGGAGTGGGCCAGGGGGTAAGCCACATAGGCTCGATACTTATGTGGCTCTTAGGACGAAGAAGGGGAAGGACAAGGAGGTGTCCCCGAGCATCGCGGCCACGATTGTAAGTAATCCGACAGTTTAATTATTGTTAATTACGTTATAATTTTTTAGTTTACTTATTTTACTAATCATGTGCTTTTTGTCGTTTCAAACAAAGCTTAAGGAAGTGCATGAGTCGCAGTCTGATGCCGACAAGGCATCTTTGTCCACAGACGCACTCAGCCAAGTGCTTGGCTCTGATCGCAAGGGGAGGACAAGGGGAGTGAGCTCACGGGTGGCCAAATCTAGGATCATCGGATTGGAGACGAGCGACACCAGGTTGGCTCGAACGGTGGATTCACATTACGCGAAGCTGTCCCGTTTGGTGGCGACGGTCCAAGATATGTACGCATTCATGAAGCGTACGTTGGGTGGAGACCATAAAGGGAAAGGGAAAGGTAAGGAGAAGGAGAAGGCGGTGGAGGAGGAGGTGCGGGAGGACGAGGCGCAGGATGACGAGGATGTGGACCTCGCTGCTTCATCACCGACATGTTCGTACTTCGACGATCCACTTCCCTATTTGACGCCCTCCAACAGACCATTGTCGACAATTGGTTGGCCGAGCGTGTTCATATTGGACGTATTTGATGGCCAGCAGATAGGGCGGAGGTTGAGCGACCCGAAGATCGTCGAGGGTGGAATAGTCCATGGACGTGTGCTTCAAGAGATGGAGTCCAGGGTGCTCGTCACGCATGTCATACCCGGGAAGGAGAACTCCCTATTGTGGTTGGGCGAACAATGCGGCACGACGTATATTAGTGGGTGCGTCAATTCGTATGTCGTGTGGCCTACTCACCTCCTCAGTTTTATCCAAGACATGTAGTAACATTATTTTTAAGTTTGTCCATTTTAATTATATTTGGATTATATCGTCATGTATATTATTTTTACTTTGAATATTTGGATTATATCGTCATGAATATATATTTGCATTATCTTTAGTTTGTGTTGGATATATGATGTTTGGAACAGGTACAACGTTGCTATAACAGGTACAAATATACTGCTGGGCAGTGGCAGTGGCCATACTGCCCAGCAGATTTTTTTTAAATTCTGCCCAGAATTGTCATGGTCATTGACCGTGACACGTCCGTGACAAAATTGTCACGGAAGTGTCACGATCAATGACCGTGACAATTCTGTGCCAGAAGGGTCACGGCTTTGTCACGGTTATGAACCGTGACAAACGTGTCACGGTCATTGACCTTGACATGATCGTGACACAAAACGCGAGTTTTGTGTCAAGGTCAATGACCGTGATAAAAAAAGTTGTCTCGCCTCGATATGTCATGGTCATTAACCTTGACAAGTTGGATTTGTCAAGGTCAATGACCTTGACAAATGGGCAGATTTGGTGTAGTGTACTTTCATAATATCAAGTTGGATCAGATAATGCATCACTGTCGAAAGACTCAAATTTTAACTTTAATAAGAACTAACCACCCAATATTTAAAAAGGTTGGTGTCAAAATTTTATTTTGTTATTAACCAACATTATTAAAGGGAATAATTAATCATCACCGTACATCACAATAAAATAAGGAAAGAACTAATTGAATTTAAATAAATAAATATGCTGGAGAACCACTCCCAATCATAATCTCATACAATAATTTAAAGCCATGAAATTAAAGTCTAAGAGAAGAATAAAACATCTAAATAGCTACATGTAAATTAGGAAAGGACGACATGTCCAACAAAAGTAAGCAACTGATAAAGGAAGGAATAGACTCTGAGGCGTCTACTAGTAAGGACTTGTAGCTTCCATAGCAACTACAGCTCAGCAACTGATTAAGATCTCCTAAGCCTGGTGTCCCTGTGGCTGAGCACCTAAAATAATAGAACAAGATAAATATTTGTAGAAAAATGGGTCAGAGCCCGAGTTGAAAACGGTTTAAAATAGCAAGTGCTTAAATTGATTAATTAGCACATATATTATTCATGTTAACTTAGCGTACTCACTTGAAATGTTCACCTCCCATCTATTATGCAGGCCTAGCAAGCCTAACTACCCATACTAGTCACGATACTCTGCCTGACTATACGTAGTATAACCAATTATGCCGGATAAGATATCAAAGTAACCCGAAGATAATATTTCTATAAATTTAGGAGTAGGTTTGGAGTAGGTTTAGAAATGCTTTAATTTATTCTCATAACATCTTAATTCTCAATTGGTGATATCAGAGGTATATACTTTAATAAAGTGGCCAACATGAAAACAGAAAATAGGAACTCAGTATACATATATAAAATCTCACTATGTATACATATATATAAATATCAATACTTAACCCATGGTTAATAAACCCTTGGTGCTAGGCATACTCGACTATCTCATCCCACTGTAACGCTCGTGCAAAAAGGACAAAAGGTTCAATCTCTCAAGAACCAATGAAACATACACATATATTGGAGGTGAACACAGTCCCAAGCCGATGGGCTACGCACATACCTACAGACACATACGACCGTCATCACTACCATTCTCACATATAGCCCGTACCTAGGTTCCATGCTCTAGTGGTACGACTCAAAATCCCCCTAAGGCACACAAGATATGGTCATACATGACGCGCTAACCTCCGTTTGATAGCCAGTAGGTAGGTATGTAAGACACATAATATTTCAATACATAAACATTTACAAAACTTATATAATTTAGTAGGCGTTCATGCAACCCAATTTCCATGGTATGTAGGTTATATTATCATTTCTACTATCAACGATATTCACTTATATATATTTCTCTTAAACTTACATTCTCTCCTAGGTTTTCATAAACGTTCTATACCTCGAGAACCATCACACCCTCAACTCCCTAAAACCTTGAAATTTTAAGTCACCCGTTACTCACATAAGTTAATTCACTCGCTTGGATAAAGCTAGGATGATTTTTAACTCGATCGGACCCTAAAAAGCCATTCTGGAATCTCGTTAGAAGTCGCAGAATTCTCGTTTGAACGAAGTTCCCACTTCGAACGAACTCAGCAACTCGTTAGAGGGGTCATTGAAAATCTCATTAGATGGCTCGTTCGAACGACCTGGGCAGGTCTTCGAACGAGATGTCCGAACTGGCCCTATTCTTCCCCAAACTCGTTTTTCTCCAATTTTCATTATTCAATCTCATTCCAAACTCAACCCAATCCTAATGTAAATGATTATAAACTATTATAAATTACCATAGGACACTTCTTAACACAAATTAGAGGTTAAATCCTTAGGAAATCAAGGGAATCTGACAAATTACTCAATTTCTTATAAATCTCTTTGATATGAACCCAGAAATTTCTAATCCTTCAAAACCCCCCAATTAATTTCTTGATTTCAACATTTAATTACCAACATTAACAGTTCTAATAAAGGAAGTTCTTCTACATTCCAACCTATCTCCAATTCATGGGGTTTCTTTACAAATTAGTCTAATTAAACCCTAGTTTTCATTACAACAAATTCATATAATTTAATTTAAATCAACGGGAATAGTATATGATAAAAGAGGAGCAAGATAAACACTTGCCTTGGAATGGGTTTCTGATTCTTCGGCTGAAATTGATATGTGGTTGATCCTCTCGTCGCGATCTACACTTTAGTGTAGCTATTTGTGAGAAATTCCCAATTTTTGACTTTGTTCTCTAGTGGGTCTCCTTCCTCCTTGGCTCTCCCTCTCTTTCTCTCTATCTAACGTAAGTTGAAACTGACAGGCCACTAACCCTAATTGTTTCTTATCTAATCATATTTTCGTCCATTTATTTACTCAATAATCCCAAAAGACTAAAATACCTATATGGGGTGTCATTTTGGGCTAAAATGCCCCGGACTCCAAATAAAACACCCGAGTAGTATTTTCTGACTATTTCAACCATTCCGGACACACTCGCGCACTCAAAATAGTCATTCAAGTTATATAAAAATAATTTACTTTTTTAACCTCCAAATATATAATATTGATGCGACTCATATGCGCATCCCAAATAATTACATCTTAATTGCCGTGTATCTCGACCCCGTCCATATTCTTTCTGACACAATAAATTACGCTACTCACTACGTAACGTTCAACATAATTATTATTCAACATACTTATCGTCAATAACTACTAACTCTCGTCGCGCTTGTAATTATTACTATTAAAATAGAATTAATTATAAATTAAATTTTCTCCTTTTAAATTAATTAATCCCAAATTCCATAATTTCATAATAAAATAAATATACGCAAAAATACGAGGTATTACAAGAACTTATGGATGCACTATTGAGCAATTCGTTCACCTTCAAAGGGGATCCTAACCCGTCAGAGTTTTTTTGTAATAAGGTTAAAATTTGCTTTTAGGAAGATGGGGAAAGGGAAGAGGTTATGGTACTAATTTAGAAAATGTGAGGAGGGAAAATCTAATTATCAAGTAGACCACCCCACCCCCCCCCCCCCACCCCCACCCCCACCCCCAACACACACACAAACGGTTTAGAAGTATATCAAACAGAAGATGGTAGGTTTAGTAGCTTGGAAAATGACATAAATTATTGACAAGAATGATGTTTTACAAGATATATGGTTGAACCTTGTTCACTATGACATCGGTATAATGGGTAACTGTATAAAAAATATATAGTACTAATGGTGATCAAAAGGTTAAATAAACTTTTTCAATCATATTTATAACCACAACCTTCAACGAAAAAAGTTATCCATGAGTATGGTTTGGCAAGATTCGAGTGAGACTTGCATTGTTTATTTTTATTTTAAAATCGACCCAAGTCCGTGTTAATCCCAGATATCAACAAATTTATGGTTGACAAATTAGTTGGATTAGTTTTTGGGTCAAATTTGATGGTATACCTAGTGTTACTGATTCTACTATTACCTGAACCTAACAATATAAAGAAAGCGACTGGAAGATATTTTTATTTTAACTACAAAATATTTTCAAGTAAAAATTTTCATAAAAAAAAATATTTTCATTTTCTTGTTTAATTACAATTATATAAAGTAATGCGTTTATTTAGATTAAAGTAAATTCTTTTTCCTTGAAATATATATCCTTACAAAAGCGATCAAATTTTCTTTTTAAAGAAATAAAATTTAGAATAGATGAATTCAATGGAGGATGATTTTTTTTTTAATTATATCTATGTTATTAAAGACTACAAAAAAATAAATATGTTCCTTCCGTCGATGGTTGTAAGAATACACTCATTCAATATTCAAGATTTATACTTATATACTGTCTTGGATTTTGTTTTGTTAATTTCGTAAAAAAATAAACTCTTAATTTGATACATTTCAAAAAAGAATATAACACTATTAATTTGGGTCGAAAATAGTAAGGATTATTTGTCATTTTTCACAAAATAAAAAATAAATAAAATAAAATTGTTTGCAATCAAAATCAGCTATTAAAAATAAAGTATAATCTAATTGGGTAAATGTAAAAGATTTTTTCTTATTTCCCTATGTCAGTGTCACTTTAACGGATCCATTATGTGAATGCATATGTTGTATATGAGTAATTCTATGCGGGCTCTCATTTAGGACTCAATGGGTGTGACTCACTGATGTATCGAACCCGCATCGGCTAGCATCCGAGTCCAACACTAATGAGTTCCACACACGAGTCAATACGAGTGTGACGCGCCAGTGAATCGCACCAATTGAGTCCCAAATGAGAGTCGGTCTTGAATTATTGATTCTATATATATAGTATAATGGAGTTTGCATTGGATGAGGAGTACAAAGTTGTACTTCCTATTAAAATAAGTGTGTCACTTCACTTGATAGTATATGTTTATCTAGTACATGGCCATCAATGATATTATATTACTATTATACATATAGATAGATAGATGTATATCTTTATAATCATTACATGAAACTTGATAAACCAAAGTTGAAGAGGGGAATTGGAAGAAATAGGTGGAATGGTCCAACAGGGGCTACATGAGTACACATGAAGGCATATAATGGTGTTTTAAATGTGTTCTCAGGTCGCCCCTAAATGACCTTTTTCCACCGTACGATTTACGGGATCAACGGTCAAGATTGTTTTTCATCCGGGTTTCTTTTCTTTTTTTTCTTTTTTTGAATACTTTGATAATTTTCTAGATAATAATTTCAGAGTACTTCTGTTAGCAGTCCACTTTAAATAGCAATCCAAAATTATTTTTTCACAATTTCTTTCTCGAAAAGATCACATCACCTCAAATTTTCTATTTTGGTTTATTTCGATTTAACTTTCCATCTTTACCTCGCTCTTGTCTCCTAAATTTCTAAAAATAATAAGATAAGAATAAGAATTGTATAACATTATATTTAGATGCATATCCAACTTTGAAATTATACCTTTTGACCTTTTTAAAAATTATAAAATGGCCATAAATTTATTTATAGATTATGTACTTTTAGAACATAAAATAATATTGCTATGGATATAGGATAACAAACATTTCGATTTCATTTTTAGTCCCTATTTTCAAATTAAAGGGACACGTGGCATGCTGTGATTGGTTGAGGTTTTATGGATATGGGTTCGCGCTAGCGGCTTTATTGAAAAATATGGACTAAAATTATAAATGAAATGTTTGTTGTCTTATTTTCAGAATACATGTTACAATATGTCCTAAATTTACAAAGCTCCATTTATTTATGCATAAGCATTATAAGAACCACATACACATACAGATAGTATAATATTGTATACATATAGTGTTTTAAGTGCGGATAACTAATATTTCAAATGAAAGAACATAGTATAGTAAAGAAAAATGTTACTTGCAAAAAGAATTTACAAAAAAAAATTATATAAATTGATGTGCCAGTGTAATTGTGTTACACTCTCATTAAATGAGTAATATACAATATTTTATTATATTGGCACAATTGTGTAATTTTTTATTTATAATCTTTATGCACTTATGATTGAACACAATAAGAACTAGATTTTGGAGAGCTCTATTTTTTTTTTATCTCACTCTACTATATCAAATCGGGAGCTTTACAAAGAAGATAACCATCGGTGCGTGTTCCTCCGGCCATTTCATCAGTAGTGCCGAACTTATATGCTCGACTCTCACAACCGGCAGATCTACGTCTCAAAATCAACTCGGAATCTCCACTGGATCTACGCACTATGTTTTGGCACTGAACTTTTCGTGTTTGAGTGGAGTTGTATCGAAAATCTAAAGTCGGTTGCTTCATTTGAACAAACCTTTTTTTCGGAGGGTACTCTATTGTGAGGCTAACACTTCTACACAGGGCTTTATTGCAAAGCTACCATTTACCCGGGTGTGTCATTTCCTGTGCTACAATTTTTATTGCTTCATTATTATTTAACTTGCATGAAGTTATACATGTTTTTGTTTACGAGCATAGAATGTTTATGGTCTAGAGCTATTATTATTTTTATAATACGTAGAGGTGCGTTTGTATTTTTTTCAGCGTATTTGTGACTTTAGTTTTAACACTTTTATTTAGTGAATTAATTTGTAAGTGTATTACTTAATTAACTAATTAATTAATTAATCCTTTTGGCTCTACTATTTTCGGTGACCAAGTCCGGATGTGAAACGAGGTGGGTTAGTATCAGGTTGATAGCCGACTGTAAAATTTATGTCAAATCTTATGATGGATTCTCTAGTTAAAAGAAGAAACATGAGTAAAAAAAACTACATAAAATTATATTTGGTGCGTGGAATTTAGGAACACTAACTGGTAAGTGTAAAGAACTTATGGATACCTTAAAAAGGAGAAAAATCAACATAGCATGCCTACAAGAAACTAAATGGAATGGTGAAATTGTTGTTGATCACTATATGAAAGATAAAGTCGTGAATGTCAAAAGATGGGGAGTTAGATTATTGAGTATTAAGATCATCTTAGATAAAACAATATTGAATATTATGAGTGCTTACACACCCCCAAAGAGCTTTAAATGAAAATGTAAAGAAATCATTTTGGAAATTGTTTGATGAAGTCTTACAACAAATTCCTACGCACGAAAATATATTTTTACGAGGTGACTTGAATGCACATGTAGGAGTAGAACGCAGTGGTTATCCAAGGATACACGGAGGTTGTGGTTTTGGTAAGAGAAATGAGGAGGGTAAACTATCTTAGAATTTACTAAGGCATACGATCTAGCGTTAACAAACACATTTTTTTTAAATGGAAGAACATTTAAAAGGGGAGAGAATAAAACTCAAATAGACTATTGCTTACTTAGAAGAAGAGATTTGTACACATGCAAAGATGGTAAAGTTATACCAGGTGAAAGCTTAACAAATCAACATCGCCTATTAGTAATAGATTTAGTAATTAAAGGATTTAAGTACCGGAAAAAAATAGGTTATCAAAATATAAAATGGAAGGATTTAAAAGGATACAAAGAGATAGATTTTAGGCAAAAGTTCCTATTAAACATGAAGCGGAATTAGGACGATAATGGTAACAACATCTCGTCAAGAACAAAGAATGATATTGAGAAAATAGGTAAGCAAATTTTAGGTGAGACTAAAGGAAAAAGATTCATTAAAAAAGAGACTTGTTGGCGGAATGAGGAAGTGCGAAAGGTAATACAAAAGAAGCGAGTAGGTTTTAAAGAGTGGCAAAAGAGTACAAATCAAGAAGATTTAGAAAAGTATAAGAAGTTAAAAAGTTAAGTAAAAAATATTATTAGGAATGCGCAACAAAACGCACTAGATAATCTTTTTAATAAATTAGGTACTAAGGAAGGTGAAAGGAAAACATATAAATTGGCAAATAATAGAGATAGATTGACAATAGATATGGGTCCAATTAAGTGTATTAAAGACACAAATCAAAATGTATTGATTAACAATAAAGAAATTCTAAATATAAAGGAAGAGTATTTTCAAGGATTATTGAATGAAGAATATCCCAAAAAAGATGTCGAGAACATTGAACCGAATAGAGGAATAGAATGTTCGGTTACTGAGAAAGAAGTAGATATATTAATAAGAAAAATAGAAAAGAATAAAGCGGTTGGCCCGGATAAAATACCCATAAAGGTATGGAAGACCCTTGGAAGTATAGGGAGAAAATGGTTAGCAGGTTTATTTAATAAAATTTTAAGAGAATGAAACATGTCAGATGAGTGGAGAAAAAGCACCATGATACATTTGTATAAAAATAAAGGGGATATACAAAACTGCAGTAATTATAGAGGAATCAAATTGATGAATCACACTATGAAATTATGGGAAAAGGTCATAGAACAAAGATTTAGAAATGAATCAACTATTTCGAACAATCAATTTGGATTTATGCCAGGGCGATCCACCATGGAAACTATTTACTTATTAAGACAGTTAATGGAGATATGTAGAAGTAAGAATAAAAATCTATATATGGTCTTTATAGACTTAGAAAAGGCTTATGATAGTGTACCTAGGAATATTATTTTGTGGGATTTAAGGAGGAAAAGAATCCTTATGAGTTATATTAAAGTTATTGAAGATATGTATGATAACATAAAGACTAGAGTAAGAATTATATGTGGAGAAAATAATGACTTTACGATTAAAGTGGTCTACATCAAGTATAGCCTTAAGTCCTTACTTATTTGCCTTAGTTTTGGAGGAGATTACAAAGGACATACAAGAAGATGTCCCATGGTGTATGTTGTTTGCGGATGATATAGTTTTAATAGACACTTCAACAGAGGGCTTAGCGATGAGAGTAGATACGTGAAGAAAAGCCTTAGAGTCTAAGGGACTAAAAATCAGTAGTAATAAAACTGAATTTATGGAATGTAAATTTAATAATAAGGCGTCGGATAGCATAATGTTAAAGATTTAAGAAAAAGTGATAAACAAAACTAATAAATTTCGTTATTTAGGTTCAGTGTTACAAAGTAATGGGGATATTGATGAGTATGTTACGAGTACAATATCAACTGATTGGATGAAATGGTGACAAGCAAGTGGGGTGTTATGCGATAAGAGAATAACTAATAAATTAAAAGAAATTTTTTATAGAATAGTTGTTAGCCCAGTAAACCTATATGAAGCGAAATGTTGGGCCTTAAAGAAAAAAATGAACAAAGTCTCTATGTTAGTGAGATGAGGATGCTCCGATGGATGATAAGAATGACTAGAAATGACAAAATTAAAAGCCAGCACGTGAGAGAAAAGTTAAGAGTTTCTCTCATTAGCGATAAATTAACAGAAAGTATACTTGCGTTGAATGATAATATTGCATATAATAGATTAGAATGGAAAAGGAGAATCCATGTGGCCGGCCCCATATGATGAGATTAAGACAATGATGATGATGATGATTGTAAATTGATTCGTACTCTTGTATTTCTTCGTAGTATATATATATATATATATATATATATATAGAGAGAGAGAGAGAGAGAGAGAAGCAGGTACACACTGAAATTTGCACACTAAGTTTGCACATCAATTTTTTAAAATAACAAAAAAAAATTGACCTGATTTTTTTTATATGTGTTCCTTGAAATGTTTAAATATCACACATAAAAAATCAACTCAATAAAACATTTTTACTATTTTTAAAAATCGGTCAGACTTTCACAGCTTTTAAGCACTTTAAAAATTGCGAAAGTTTGACCGATTTTTTTAGCAAAAAAAGTTATTTTTAGTTGATTTTTTTTATATGGGTTCCTTAAAATATTAAAATATTGCACAAAAAAATCATGTCAAAAATATTTTTTTTGATATTTTAAAAAATTTATGTGCAAACTTTAGTGTGCACAAGAGTCTGTCTGCTTCTATATATATATATATAGGGAGAGGTTCAAAAGTGAACTTAAACGATGAACATTTTAATGAACTTTAACAAAAAAAAAACCTTAACCACCCATTAATTTTAATAGATTATGTACTTTTAGGACTTAAAATAATATTTATTATCGATATAGGACAATAAATTTTTCGTTTTCATTTTTAGTCCCTATTTTTAAATTAAAGGGACGCGGGGCATACTGTGATTGGTTGACGTTTTATGAATATGGGTCCGCGCTAGCGACTTTATTAAAAAATAGGGACTAAAATTATAAGTAAAATGTTTATTGTCCTATTTCCAAAATACATATTATAATAGGTCCTAAATTTACAAAGCGTCTAATTTTAATTCCTATGTTGTAATTGGTCCGCGCCAGCGGCAACGGATACGCGTGTGACACGCAGGTGGGGGGTTGTTAAGGGGTATGCAATAAAAAACACGCGTGTTTGTTGCCGCTGGCGCGGACCAATTATAATATAGGAATTAAAATTAATGGGTTGTTAAAAGGTTTTTTTATTAAGGTTCATTAAAATGTTCATCTTTTAGGTTCACTTTTGAACCTCTCCATATATATATATATTGTAATTTTTTGAGATTTTTATGGGGTAAATTTTCTTTAGACATGATATTACACGTTTGGTTCGAGTTGATGTGAGTGCATAAATCTAAATTTCTAATTTTACATGTAAAATTTGTACATTAGGAAATAA
The DNA here is from genome assembly GCA_949130495.1 of Sambucus nigra. Taxonomy (NCBI): domain Eukaryota; kingdom Viridiplantae; phylum Streptophyta; class Magnoliopsida; order Dipsacales; family Adoxaceae; genus Sambucus; species Sambucus nigra. The sequence continues at coordinate 10,488,048 of OX422218.1, read as the reverse complement.
ATTGACATTTAGCTCTTAATATAAATTAAGAGATTCCGAGTTTACAAATCCGAGATTCTCCATAACCCAAACCAAAAACTGTCGCACAAAAAAAAAAAAAAAAAAAAAAAACTATGTTGATATTTTTGCAGTTTTTGTAAACAGCTTCAGTTCATTTCCTTTCTTTTTTGTGTCTTTTCTATTTTAGTGTACTTCTGGTCTTTAATATATTAATAACATTTATTATTTCTGATTAGAAAAAATTTCTAAACACAAAGGTTGAGTTGGAATTAAAAATACAAATAAATAAAAACATTGACAAATAACATATGAGACAACAGATCCATCCCTCAGAAAGTAGCTACACCATTCAGTAATTGCCACTATGATTCTCCTAATGTAACACACACATGAACCAACCATATGACTGATCACTGATAAAAATATTAAAATTTAAAAAAATAGGAAAAAAATGATTTGTATTTTATAAGGCACTTTGGGATCCAAAGTTTTCACAATTTGAGTTTTGGGATTCATTTCCACTTTTTCTAAGATACTTTGTGACAATTTTTCTATTTTTGTGACAAAAGTGTTGCAAAAGTAAAAATGTTAGAAATAAAAAATAAACCTTTAAAATATGGAATGCTAATTAGCACCAGTTATGTTTCATTCAAATTTTAACAGAATACAAGCATGAGACCTGCACCATACAGAAACTTAGCTTTTGATAACTGAACTACCCTTCTTAGAATAAACTAAACAGTGAACAGTCCAATTATAGCAGGCAATTTTTATATATCTTCACGGGCTTGGTATTGGTTGAAATATTAATGACTAGTAATAGACCCCACAATTTTTAATGAATTTTTCATATTTTAACCAAACACATTAGAGGCTCGTTAATCTTTATTAAAGAGGGTCAATAAACAATTAAAAACAATTCTAATAAAATATTAAAACAATTTAATGAACAATTAAAAAAGATTTTAACCAGATATAAACCAAATAAAATGTAGTAAGATCATTCGAATCAGACAAGTCAATAAATACAAAGATGCTCGCCTACATGCACAGCTGCTCTAGGAAGTTGGGACACCTATCTAGAGATTCAAATCAATCATAGCTAACGATTAAGGGCTACCTGTCAACACCCTCGCTTAAAAGAGATTTAATTTACTTTTCAGAACAAATTAATTCTTTGTTTGAACAAACTTAATTAACTTCTTAGAGAGAATTTATTTATTGTTAAAACAGATTTTATTTTGTTCTTTTCAGCTCCTGTTATAATATTTTATGAAGATATAATGTTTAATGCTTAGAATGGATTTAAGACTTGTGATTTATATGTTTATATGAAATATATGATCATGTTAGTTTAAAACTTTAGATAAGTTAGGTCTACTAATAGTTTTGTGTTTAAAGTGCATCATATAAGGTATTATTTAAAAATATATTTATTTGTAGCCGTGTCGTCGCGACGTGTCCAAATTTCTTTAGATTTTCCGCGTCGGCATGTCTTTGTCGTGTCCGACATGACGCGCATGTCCATGTCCGTGCTTCAACTCTGTAACCTATGAAGCACGGATTCTTCAAAATGGTAAACAAATCCCAATTGCACCCGAATCGGGTGTGATTCTCACCCGATTCTCCTCTTATTCGCACCCACCGCGTATCCAACTATTTTAATTAAATTTAATTACGAGTATATATTGTCTAGATTTTTTTATCAACGTCCTTTGTGAAGATACGAGTATATATAGTCTAGATTGGACGGAATGGAACTTTGAGAAGAAGAGAGAGTGAGAGTTGGCCAAAGACGGAGATATTCGAGAGTTGGAAAGATGCAAATTGAACTGAAAATCATTGATATGAATCTTCAAGCTCAAGATTGTCGTGTTATTGCAAATCATGTTTCAACATTTTTCGACCTTGAGTGGTGACACTGAATAATAGTTCCACAATGATTTACACAAGTGGTGTTCAAAAGTTTGACACGTGGCTAGATTTTACGAAATCTAAAATTTAGTAGGAAGTTGTTTGAGAATAGATCTTTTTCACGAATGATATTATCACTTAAATCTTTTTCGTTATAGTCCACATTTTCTTATGTTGGAGATTAATAGAAGTAGTTATTAATTTGTATAAAACCTAATGTACTATATACATAAAATTAAGGAATATTATAATATATTTTATATTTTATTATATTTCCCAACGCATCGAATCCTACATTTTTAAGATTTTTCGAATCGCCGCACCCGCACTGTGCATCTGTGTTTCATAGTCTCGGTGACAGAGAAATGGACACCATCTAACTTAAAGAGGGAAATTCTAATGTATAATCTTTTATGGGAAGCCTACCATTGAATTAATGATAGGGGGTAAGTCAAAATTACTCATCATTAGATAATGGAATGCAAGTTATTGATTGGTACAACAAACACTTCGAAATTGACTTGTCTGCAGGCAGAAATTGTGTTAGGCTGCTGATGATGGACAACAATATAACAGAACCATAAAAGTGACGCACAGAACTTCAAGCATTGACCAAAGTTGCTGATGAATCGTGAAAACTCAACAAAAATTATGCAACTACAAGAGTCCTGCAATTATAGAATGTGTGACCAAAATACAGAAATTAAATTGCAATTTTAGTTATCGTTAATAAGATAATGAATAGAATAATAATCCCTCCGTCGCAAATTAAGTGTCCCGGGTTGGAAGGCAAACATTTTAGGAAAATATTTTACTTTTCAAATTTACCCTCCTAAGAATTAGGAACACCTTTGGAGAGAAACACACGCACTTGAATCAATACTCTCCATGGATACTACTTTTGTATACCATATTTTAGAAATATGACTTTTAATTTGTGACGGACCATATTGGAAAACGGGACACATAATTCGGAACAGATAGTTTTCATTAGGAACCTCTCTTTCTTTCTCATCGGGAATATAATTTAGGAGTACTCCAAGTTTTGATTAGGGATATTTTAGAGTGACTTAGTGGTTGATCTAGTCCTAAATATTTTTAAGGTTACTTGGAGGCCCAAGTCCTTAGCTCCTATATAGTCGTCAAACTCTCTTGTTAGACAATCTCCAGATGATTTTGGCATTTTACCTTTGCAAAATGAATAAAATGCATTTTGCATAACCAAAATTTGAATAATGCTCCAAGCGACTAAGGCAATTTGCAAAATCCCGCAACACTTCAAATAACCAAGGTATTTCCCTTGCAGGCTAGTCAAATGGTTATGTAAAATGGTAGCCCATTCGCATAATATACAAATATTTGTTATTTTCATAATTGTCTCGAGTTTGTTTTTAGCGAATTTCATTACATAAAATGCATTTTAGGCATTTTGCATAATCATCTGGAGATGGTCTAGTTAATTATTACTTGAAATCGAATATAATCGAGAGTTTCTTTTAGACTTGAATTGTGAAGTCTCTGCTTTATGAGTAGAACAGTAACAAAAATGGAAGTCAACACGGTTGACCGAAAATATGGTGCACTTACCAAACTCATATTTCACGGCTTCCTTAGTCTCAATCATTTCAAGAACTGATTTGAGAAGGGTCAGAAGGAACTCTGGTTCTTTATTTGACAGCTTCACAATGACACGCTTCCAGTCATCATATATAATCTGCAAAGTACCGATACTATTGTTGTCTTGAGAACTGTTTGATAGCTCTTCCGAATTTTCTGAATCTAATGCCTTCAGCAAGAACTCCATAACAGTGAAACTACTTCTGAAGGGTAGGAAGTATATAACCGAACACAGTTCTTCAATATCTTGGTGATCTGTTTCTTAGAACCTAAAACATAAAACTATTTAGAGCCACATCAAAACTGGGACCATGACAACATTCAGTATTGTTTCTAAGCGCGTACAATGTACATCTTGTGGTAAACTAAAGATAAATAATCGCATTCATGGACAGAAAATCCGAAACTTCTATTGAGATGGAACATAAGAATACGCACTTCTTTTAACTGTGAAGTGAAACCAAATATAGATTTTCAACAAAATCAAGTAATCCATTTTATTGAAAGTAATATTACTTTCAATAGTCTTTTCAAGATTTACATTTAAATTGAAAATACTGACAAGTTAAAACCGTGTATTAGAAAACAAGGAAATCACTTTAGGCGAACCATGCAATAAGTATGGAAATGATGAGACAGCCCGAAACGAGGCTAATATGTAATGGTGGTGATAAAGGACTACGTAGGGATGGGTGAGGAACAAGGATTTGATGAAGAGTCTAGACGTTGTTATATTATATGCATTATAGGCACATTATTGCAATGATTACTCTATCATGGTCACTCCATTAAAATAACTCACTCGGGAATGTCGATAGGGCTAAAGCAATCTATACTATACATAATTTATGCCTCTTTGATCGAAACGGATTTTTCTTACTTTCCTAAACATTGGCCGTGAATTTAGTAATAGTTCAAGCACAAATTGGGATATAGTAAAGCTTAAAGGACATGATGCCTTGTGGTTTAACAGAGGATACAGCTTTAAATAGTGCAGAATGGGGAAATATAATTCATGTATCCGACAATTGGGAAAATGATTGGTTAAGTTGAGTTCAAGTTGTTCGCAAGTTTTTTAGGTTTTTTGAACCCTCTAAATAACATACTGTTGTGTATCACCTGAATTTAATACAAATGGCGATATAGTTGCCGTGTAAAAGAAAACTATGGCTGATACCTTTCCTTCGAACCATGGAACCTAAGTACAGAAAGGATATGAACTGTGTCTTCACAGCATCTTCTTAGTTGAGGCAGTGGAACTTCATATAGACTGTCCGAACATCAGCAGTCTTTCTGATGAGGAAGTAAAACAACATTACCAGGTTCATAATCACCTCAATCTGTTGTACGGGTACATGATACAAAAAGCGAGAAAATATTTGACGATGCATTCCGTACCTTGCTAAAAAACCGATCCTTGTTTACCAACCCCACATTGTCTAACCAAATCAAATTCTCTCGATACGTTCCTCAAAAAATTCGATTCGGGCGGATTTTTCCCCCAACTAACAGAGAGATCTTGGCGGAATTGTCACATGAAATTGAGCACAATTTTGCAAAGAAAAAGCCCACCTGTTTCTCGAGACAATTGCGACTGAAAATGGAAGAAAATCATCCCCCAAATACCCCTCGCCTCCCAACAGTGAAATAACCCGTTTGTTGTCCGAATTATAAAAACAATTTTAACAAGTAAACAGACCCCCCCCCCCCCAACACACACACACACACACACACACACACACACAACACACCAATACTGAGTAGAAGTCTGTAATTGAGAACAGGATAATGCCCCGCCACCTCAACCAACACATCATCTCCCCTCTGTGGAACCACACTCCTCTAACCACCCAAAGAACTCATCAACCTCTTCTAACTCCTAATCCTACAATGATCTCTTGAATCACATATAAGATTCAAAATCTTCCAATCTCCCAATGGCAAAATGTGATTTGCCACAGAGCTTGCCTTGTCCCTCAACACAATAGAGCCCATGGGGCCTCTTCTCCAAAGACACAACCACATATCCCACCGAAATCCCAGTCGCTTCACACTTCCCAGCCAAAACGAAACATGATTGAGAAACAAAATCCACCCCCTGCGAGATAATTCCATTACCCCACAAAGAGATGTAAGATGGGAGCCCCATCCATTAAGGCCGAGGCCGAATCTTGCACCACTCAAGCGCCCTCCTCCAATGGAAACCTCCAGAACGATGTGCCAATCAACGCCAAAATAGGGAAAAATTGTTTACACCAACTCCTCCCTACTTCACATGCGTACACACCTCCCACTTCACCGAGCAATACTTGAAGTTCTCCTAGTCGATGTTATCAATATCAGCCGATATACGATACGTATCGAACATATCGTATCGTATTGTATTGGTGATGTGGGGACCAAAACTACGAAGGCACGTGACCTGCACGTGGTCAGCATGGGCCAACAAGCTTCTTGCGTACCAAGTCGATCGAGAATCCATGTCACACAGTCACAGGACTCTTGCATGTATATTCATTGGGATGACTTAAACTGATAAGAGATAGGTCCGAACTTCTAGAGATAGCTGTTAATGGAGCTTATGACTCTCTTAAGCTCCTCTATAAATATAAATGCGTCACTCTTGAAGACGGGAATGTGAAATTATAACGTCGAGCAGTATTAGAACTCTGTGTTCTCTAAGATAATAAAAGAAAAAACCCAAACCCCATGGACATAGGCACGTTGCCGAACCACATATACTCCTGTGTTGTGTGCCTTTTGATCCTCCCTCATGAGTGTTTTTTCTTATTTAGCTTATGTGCATTGAATGGTGATGTAGCCAAATGGATAGTGTATGTTGATGTAGCCAAATGGGTAGTGTATGTTGATGGAGCCTCAAATTTCAAGGGCGCAAGAGTGGGGATAGTACTGGTATCCCCGGAGAAAACAGTTCTCAAATAGGCAATTCGTTTGGGATTTGAAGCCTCCAACAACAAAGATGAGTCAGAAGCCTTGCTCGGTGGACTGCGAAAAACACTCTCGTTGGGAGCCCGTCACCTTGATGTCTTCTGTGACTCAAGGTTGGAATTAAATCAGATATCGGGACACTACAGTGTCAGGGATGAGTGCGTGGTCGCATACCTTGAGGAAGCCCAATAGTTGGTCGCCCAATTTGTGCATGTACAAGTGCAACAATTCCCAAGAAGGAACAATAATCACGCTGACGCACTGGGCACACTTGCTTCAGCCGTTAAAGGGAACATGAAACGGACGACTGAAGTGGAGGACCTCGACCAGCCCAGTATCAATAAAGGGAAATTTTTCGAACAAGTTATGGTCATCGATAGGAACCCCGGCTAGATAGATCCAATCATGCGTTACCTAATGGAAGATGCCCTTCCAGTTGATAGGAAAGAAGCGCATAAGGTACGAGTGAAATATTCTTGTTTCCACTTGGGGGCAGACAAGAAACTTTATTTGCACTCTTTTTAAAGGTCTTACCTCCAATGAGAGAACCCAAACAACATCAAACAGACCTCTACGAGCTTCATGAGGGGATATGTGTGAGCCACAAAGGGGGAAGATCGTTGGCATTTAAGGATATAAAAAAAGGATATTGGTGGCCATACATGCAAAAGGGTGCAGTTTCCAACGTTCGAAAATGCAAGAACTGTCAACTATTTTCACCATTGGTGCACCAAATGGGCAACGACCTCAAGTCCCTCACAAGTCCTTGGCTATTTGCCCAGTGGGGACTTGACATCGTCGGCTCGTTGCCCCTCGCGTCTGGCAGTGTTGGCACCGACTACTTCTCTAAATGGGTTGAAGGGAAACTCTTGGCGAACATCCGAGATGTCGATATGACCAAGTTTATATAGAGAAACATCATAATAAGGTTTGGCATTCCTTGGATTATCATCACAAACAACGAGGCTCATTTAGAGAGCAGCTTCTTCCAAAGCTTTTGCGACAAACATAGTATCAGGCATTACTACAATTCAGTGGCCTACCCCCAAGGCAACAGGCGGCAGAAGCTTCCAACAAGACAGTTCTCGACGGAATCAAAAAGCAATTGGAAAAAGCAAAGGGCGTTTGGGTCGACATACTCCCCCCAATGTTTAAAAAGGCGAAAGGCGAGGCGAGGCGTAAGCCTCACCGAAAAGATAAAAAAAAGAAAAATAATATTAGAAAAATACTAATAAAACCATAAAAATAAAATAACAAAGAAATATAAAGTAAAACTACAAAAAAAACATCCTTGCGGACTTTCTCACATAGTTTGACATTTTTTGTTCCTCCGAGATAACTTTAAAACAAAGTAATTTGAGAAAATCAATTTTAACATATTGGTTATTTTACAATATGACAATAAATTAATAAATGCAAAATCATATTTGCAAAATCATTTTTTTAATTTCATTCACATATTGGTTATTTTATAAAATGACGGTAAATTAATCAATGTAACTTAACAAGCAAATTTATTAAAAAACATTGATTTTCAAGCTAAGATTAAATAAACAATAATTTTATTAAAAAAATAATAAAAATATCAACCTAAGTTTATTAAAAAAAACAGCAACCTTTAAAATATATTAGTTTCTTAATATATATTCAGTTTAGTTAAAGATACCATATTAATCTAAGTTGAAAACCAAAAAACAAAAAACTTTAAAAAAAAAAGTCATATTTAAGTTAATTTAGTGCATTTATTTCAAACAAAATCAAATTGACAAAATCAGTTTTTTAAGTTTCATTAACATATTGGTTATTTTTTAAAAATTTCTCTCAAGTTACAATAGTAAATAGTATAAGTTATGTGCAGTTTTAAAACAAAAAAAAGAACAAGAGTTTTTTTTTTCGCGCCTCAGCAAAAAGGCGTGAGGCGCACCGAGGTGTAAGCCTCGAGGCGCATTGAGGCGTAAGTCTCAAATTCAACCCTGAGGCTTAAGCCTCGAGGTGTAAGCCTCAAACGCCTTTTTAAACATTGACTCCCCCATGTTCTCTGGGTCATTCCGAACAACACCCAGGCGATCAACGGGAGAGACACCCTTTGTCTTGGCTTACGAAATAGAGGCAGTGATCTCACTGGAAGCAGGGTTACTGACCATGAAGTCCACCTTGGTCGATCAAGATCTCAACAACGAAGCAATCAGAGCAGAGCTTGACTTAACCGATGAAAAAAGAAAATTGGCTCTTGTAAAACTCACCTCCTACCAACAGCAGTTGGCCAAGCAGTACAACAAGGGGTCAAAGCAAAAATGATTCAAGGTCGGGGACTATGTGCTGAGAAAAATTGTGGGTAGCGCCAAAAATCCCTCCGACGGGAAGCTGGGACCCAACTGGAAAGGTCCATTCAAAGTCATCTGTGATGACTTAATGGTAGCCTACCACTTAGAAACAATGGAGGGCAGAGTGGTTCCCCGACTCTAGAATGCAGCAAATTTAAAGAAATTTTACTTTTAGATTTTTTAGTTTATGACAACTTTTTTCGTTTATTTCAATTTTAAAGTTTCTTTAAAAAATTATTTTTAACTTCTCACACTTATGATTTGTTACAATGGCAAGCAAATAGTACTTAATAAAGAAGAACAATTAGTTGAATGAATTCTCTTTAACATATTACCTATCCTTGTGACAATTGTCTCCTTCAAAAATGTCTTTTTTTTAGACTAACTAGTTAAGCCACCGAAAATCAACTCTGAATATAGGTCGGCCAACACAAAGAGTTTTGGTGAATAACAAAACATGAACAATGGCTTACAGCCGATGAAAGGCCTACTGGGAACCTTAGGCATCCATGACTAGCTAGGTTATAAAAATCCACGTTGGGGAACGACCACACAAATAGGTGCAATTTTGCTTTTCGGTCTAAGGTGAGATGTGACGACATCCCCTAAAAGGTAAGACTAGAAGACTACATATCATATAGGAAAGCAAAAATGTAAATTTCCATTAACACTTCTAAATTATTACAGGGAAATTGAAAAAAGTAAACGATTCACAACAAAATGGTGAATATAGCCAGATCAATTATGCGACCGGGATGGCTCATTTGTTGAACTCCCAACTTCGACAGGTGGAACATCCAACGCATAAGGAGTAACGGTTACAGTCATATCTCTTGTCCTTGACGGCCACCTGAACTTGCTCTGTCAACTAAGTGTTGAGTTCGGTAGAGTTCGTCGTCTCCATCAAGTCTAAAGTCGCCGAGGTATATCCCGATAAGGCTGGCCGGAATGGCATCTGTTGGGATCCACGACATGTCGAGCTTGTAAGGAGGTTCTTGATGGTCCAATCAGCCTGGGTCATACCAATACTACAACTCAAAATCCTGTGGGATTTTTGCCGCAACAAGGGCATTAAGTCAAACGTGCTTATAACCAACATTTCGAGCATCGCTCAGTGCAAAATCCATGTTGAGAAGAGCCTTATCGTAGCCATCCATCCAAACTTGGCGAGGTTGTTTGTGGAACTGGAACGTGAGACAATCAATCTTCTCGGCCAGATTTTTAATAGTTGATAATTTGTCAAGCGAAGTCTTCTGGGTCCTCTCTGGATCTTCTGCTAGGCAATTTTCATTCTCCACTTTAGAGGAAGACTAGCCCTTAGCCTTTTTGGCCTTCCCTAGCTCCTCCCTCAGCAAGGTGTTCTCTTTTTCCAAAAAGGAAGCACCCTCCCCAACTTATTCGCTCGACCTGGATTTTTAAGGCTCTCGAGCTCTGCCCAAGTCATTGTTCTCTTTCTCAAGGATAATGGCAACCTCCCTAGCTCCCACTAGGTCAGCATGCAGAATAAATTCCTTCCTTGAATGAGCAGATTCTATATAGTGGCCAATCTCTCATCAAAGTTTCTTTTTCCTGTCAGATTGCTAGGTTTTCTTTCGAAGCCGACTTTGAGATTAAACGACGACTCTTTATGGCTGCGTTGGACAGTAAAAATCATGTCATGAAAGGTAGCGTTGTCCACAACTGCCTGACGAAACAAGTGACGAAGGTTCAAATATTCCTCTTTAGCTTGAATTGACACATCAGGACCTAGGCGCTAGTCAAGCTCGTCATCCTCACTGTCTTCATCATGACCAGCAGCAAACAGTCTCCTACATTTTTCTTAAAAGTCGCTCTGAATAGCGACCAGTGCTGCAAGCCTTACATTGATTTGCATGAACAAGTGGTCGGATATATGAGTTTATTAAATAAAAGATTAAGACTTGCAAAATCAAACGAAACGGCAATGAACGAACCAAACCATCAATTCAATTAAAAGGTATTACAATTGGGACGTGCCCCTACACCAATGGGAAAGAAAGAAGAAAATGCAACATTCCTTAACATAAGACCCTAAGAAGTGGTTTTGTCGACCTTCTCCTTCTCGGTCGCCTGCTCAACAGTCGTTTGGTTCAGATCGACAACCTACTCAGTAGTTGCCTGAGTTTGATCGGCGACCTTCTCCTCTGCAACAACCTCATCGTCGGCATCATCAACTTCTTCATCAAATTGAGGGGGGCAACCCAGAAGATGTTCATTGAAAAGGTCTAACTCTACGACTGTGTCAACCTTGACCAGAGCTTCATCCCAACCGTTCTTAAAAAATACATTTTTAAGATAGGCAATTTGCATTTCAGCATTTGCGAAGGCCTTGTCCCAGCCACGAGTGAAGGCGACTTTCTTACTTTTCGCCACATTAGTGGCTTGCAGCGAGGTCAGCCTCAACCTTCTCATCTCTGGCATCCTTTTTGGCCTGCTCGGCGGTGGCCACAAGAGCAGCAGAGTCAACAATCTTCTTATGAAAAGCAACCTTCTCAACCTCCAAGATCTTGACCTTATCGCCAAGCTTCTTCGTCTCGGCCACCTGATTCTCTTTAACACACCGAGCAACAAAAAGATACTTGCGCAACTCTTCAAACGCGACCTCCACATTAACACATTACTCTTTCATCCAATCATTCCTTTCCAATAATTGATCGTAATCAATCAAGAACTGCAAAACAAAAGGACAAAGAAACACGAGAAAAGTATAAAAGACGGACATAAAGGAACAATACAAAGGCGATCAACTTACAAGGGAAAGGTTGTGGTTGGCACGCTACAACAACCTTGAATGGGGAAAGGTGGAGGCAGTTGCCCTAACCGCAGGAAAAACCCCATATCAAATCAAGTCCCTAGCCAGATTGAGATGAGCAATAACTGATTGGACAACTCCCTTACTCTTATCAGTAGCTTTCTTCTCCAGGGAAGATCCTTATTTTGCCTCTCTTCAAAATAGGCTCGTACTCCTTGATGGGGGAGTCATCAAGGTTCATGGGGCTGGTGGAACCCCCAACATCACTTTTCCTGCTCATCGGTCGAGCAAGTTCTTTCCCTTTGCCCGATGGACGAGCAGGAGTAGGAGGAGGAGATCTAGTACCAGCATGCGCAGCACCAACATTGGCAACAATCAAATTGGTGACTTTCCTCTTCGCCATAACGCTGGAAGAAACGGTGGAAGGGGTCGAAGAAACGTCAAGTGGATCAAAAGAGGATGATGTGCTTTCCTCGGTCAATTCGTCCCTCTCTAAGTCTTGGGGGCGTGCTCTCCTCGGATAATTGGGCCCTCTTTGAATCAGGGGAAGTGACAACCTTCCAAGGGGAAATGGATGATCGATCTTCCAACAAATGAAGTGGTGGTGACGCTCGACAGCTCCAACTCTTTGTTAAATGGACCAAATCGCCCGAAGATCAACAAAATTAACGTCATTGTAGCGAGAAATTATCTTTTTGCTCTTCGATGCAAAAAAGAGAAAAGAACAAAGTATTAGCATCAATCAAGAGAGAATCACAAAAGCTAACAAAAAGGCCTTCTAACCTATTCCTTGCCCTTCTTGAGAGCATCTTAACCCTTCATATGCCACACCCTCAGGAAGGGGAGAGTATTGCCAATTTTTCACAATCAAACCATGATCCCAATAATCCTTATTAGAATTAGGAAGGTTCACAATCAAGGATCGATTAGCCGCCCTCGTCTTCATATAATTAATATTCTCAGTAGTCGTCACCCATTGGGAAAAGAACATTTTCTCAATTATGCCGAGATGGGTCTCGTACAGCTCATTAATACAATTGACTCCGTTAACAATCCTCCATGTGTTTGGGGCAACTTGTGTTGGGACTACATCGAAGTATTGACAAAACTCCAAAAATAAGCGATTTAGGGAGAAAGTGACCCGCACTCAGCAATGAAGATTGAAGGCAACCAGTGGCCTTCAGGAAAGGCACAAAGGTCACAAGGACCATCAACTAATTCTACAGATACCCATGAGGGGATTCGATGACTAAGTTTAAACTCTACCGAAGTGTTCTCATCAATAATACACCATATTTAAAGATCACAAGCTCGATGAAATAACTAAACAGAGAAAGCGAAGAAGAATGAAAAGAAGAGAGAGTTTCGAAGAAATTCTTATAGTGAAGTGAAGGAAGTGACAATCTCTCCTTTGAAAGATTGAAGATTACAAGTTTTTAAAATGAACTGGAAAATGAGCAAAAGTGTGGGAACCGTCACCTTATAGTTGGAAGTTCCCTCACGACTCCCCAGAAAAAATAATGGTTACACGCGCGTGTGACGATTGATGAAGTGGCGGTTCACTGCCAAGAAGGAAAAAAGGGTAATATTTACCAGCATACCCCTGGAGCGCTCAACGATCAAAAGACCCTTCAAATTTAAGGATATTTACAAGACTGCCCTTCGACCAAACCAGTAAATATTCCAACACACCAACTTGTCAAAGTCACCAGCCGACCAAGGCACAATAAAGAACAGCCTCAAAGCGACAGTGAGATTTGGGGTCAATTGTGGGGACTAGAATTACGAAGGCACATGACCATCACGTGTTCAGCACGGGCCAATAAGCTTCTTGCTTATAGTCGATCGAGAATCAATGTCACACGGGCTTAAACTGATAAGAGATGGGTTTTAACTTCTAGGGGTAACTGTTAATGGAGCTTAAGACTCTCTTAAGCTCCTCTATAAATATATACTTATCCCTCTTGGATACGGGCATGTGAAATTGTAACATCGAGCAATACTACAACTCTGTCAACCTATTCTCTAAGATAATAAAAGAGAAACCCCAAACCCCATGGACGTAGGCACGTTGCCGAACCACGTATATTTCTGTGTTGTGTGCCTTTTGATCCTCCCTTTTGAGTATTTTTTCCTATTTAGCTTTAGCTTGTGTGCATTGAATACAAACATTTTAGAAAATCACCACCTACAGGTGGGTGTATCGTTTTTGTAAGTATCGACGATACATAAGTATCGCCCAATACGTATCACATGTATCATATCGTATCGTTGATACTGAGCAGAAGAAGCAGAGGATTTGGGAGTTCGTAAAAGGCTTTAGGATTTGGTTGAGCAATTTACGAGGGTTTTAAAAAAACAAGGAGAGGAACTCATAAACCATAACTTCTTTGTTAGGGTATCTAATTACGAACCAAATCAGATACTCCTCTCTATTACTTCTTCAATTTAGGTGTGGGTTTATTTTCCTTCGATCACAACCTCCTCTCTTTTTTCATTTACTATTTTCTTCATGTGTTTCTAACTATCTATGTTTCCTGTGTTTCTTATTCCCAACAAATGTATTTTATGTGTAACATAGTGTCTTGTGCAAAGTCACTATATTATTATAATATTAGTATATAATAAGTATAGTTGGTCATAGTGGCTATGACTATTGTATATATTATTAATAAATATTGTGTATTATAATAGATAGACCACAGTGACTACTGTGTATATTATTAAATTTCAATTAATGTGTTGAATTACTTGCTCCTTATTTTTTTAATTTAATATAAAATGCCAAGACAAAAAGATTCGGTGTATCATTGCACCCATGTTGATGAAGGGAAAAATAAAAGGATGAGATTGCAATGTAATTAATGTGGTGGTTGTCATTGGGGGAACAATTAGAAAATGTTAGCTTTTGGAATTATGTTATGAAATATGATATCATGAATATTTGATTATATTCACGATATCATGAATATTTGTATTGGTTGATGTTTTAGACATTATTTGATATTTAATATTGCATATAATTTTTATTGATTTGTCTTATATAATAATTTTAGTAATCACACGCACATATATTAATGTATATAATATTATTTATATAAATATTGAAAATCATATCTTACCATACAATACAATACACATTTTTTGAAAAAACAATATAGCTCCGACACCCATTTTGGCAACCTTGCTCCTGGTTACCTTTTCAAAGAAACTGTTAGAAGCCGAAAGGTCGTAAGTAGGAAGGCTCGAGCCGCTCGACAATGTACTCAGATTTGGTATACTACGCTCCAAAAACCACTCTTCTGCCCGCAAGTCTCCTCTCTACCACGAGTATTATATTGACCCACTATTGCAACCACAGATGATAGCTACTTGGGACCTCAAGACTTACCACCAGTATTATATTGACCCACAACACAGATATGATCAAAATATCTCCAAGGTTGTCTTACTCTCTTGCAATTTAGATCAATTCGGTGAACATCTTTTGCAAATTATAACCCGCAAGAGCTCAGAAACTTTCATGAGGATACTTTTGATGGGATAGCTCTCTGCCGTCAATTGAAATAAGTCTTGCAACCATGGGCTGCTCCTGCAACTAAATGATAGGGTTGGAAAACTAAATGACGATCCTATTCTGTGATATATTTGTTAAGCGTGCTTGTGTAAAATTTTTTGATATATCACATACTGAAAACCTGAATATTATTTAGATTAACATCACCCCTTTTCGGATTTTCCATCTTGGAATCTAAGTGCAGTAACCCCCAGTACCCCACGGTAGCGGGAGCCTCGTGCACTAGGTTTGCCCTTTAATGTGTTTCGAGAACTGACTATGCTAACGACCTGAATCGATTACATAATTTGATAATAATTCTGATTGAAATATAAAAGAATATAATTTAATTTCAGGCCAATATACTTGTTCTAGTAATGTAGCGATCTTACGATTTTTTAATTAACTCTCTGCAATTATTTTAGGCTTTTTGAAAATAGGGCTTTTTTCCTTGAGGGAAAGATGAAGGGGGAAGAAGAGGATATTATTTACTACTACCTCTGTCCCAAATAAATAGTCACTGTTAAAAAACGAGAGTTTTTAAGGATAAACCCAGTTAATGGTCAAGATTAAGAGTTGTTCAGTATCGTGTAATTTGGTTCATTGCTTACGTCCAAAAACAAGAAAGACGACTATTAATTTGGGACGTACCAAAAATGAAATCGGGACCATTAATTTGGGGCAGAGGAAGTATAAACTATAAGGGGGCAAGTCAAATTAGATATTAGTGAGGTTTTTCTAACATACATTAACATCCGTCTATTTATGGGTTATGTCTAGCTTTTCATCCTTAAGGGGTTTAAGTCTAATTATGAAATATATTGGGGTTTAGTACAAAAACTATCTTTCTACTTAAATCAGTCGGTTGCTTTATTTGACTAGTCGAGTCTTTTTGATCATTTGATAAGTATTTTTCATCAACTGACCAGTAATTTCGCTCTCTGTATTTTTGGTAGTTCTATCTACAACCACACTTCGACTCGATATAACCAATGGTTTAATGAAAATTTTAACCAAATTACCCTTCAAACAAAATTTCTTAAATACCCTATATTAAAAAATAAGTCAACATACAACCAACCCAATTGATAAATACAGCCAACCAACGAACAAACAACCATCAATCAACACAAAAACAAAAGAAATCAAACACACCTATTTCAAAAAATGTGTATTGTCTGAACTCAAGATCAAGGAATCAAAAAAAATTCAACAAATATCTTCAAACTCGGAAATCCTCCTCCAAACTCGAACTCCACCGCCCTAACTAACAGCAACAAACTACAGAAATCAATAAACTCAAGAACATAAGAAGCAAATTAACAGCAACAAGAACTCAACAAACTCAAGAACTCAACCGCCCAATCGTCTAAACTCAGACTTCATCCTCACCAGCTAGATTCGTCACATCACATAATTGGGTAAAAAAATACGCTTGGATTTAAAATCAATTGATGGGTTTGAAATCGATATGTGATTGCACAAGTAATGAGATCTCTTACATACCACCAATGTATCAACAGAGAAGCAAAAGTTAAAATACGTACGTGTAATGCTGCACAATATGGAATACTGCAATTACATATGCCAGATGCATGATTAAAGAATGACGAGCCATTATAGAAAAGGGAAGGAAAAAGGAAATGAATATACCATAATCCAAACAATATTCAGGGACATACAGTAGCAAATCACTTGAAATTTCAACATGTGAAATCATACCACAATTCTTTTAGATCACACCATGGAGTCTTAAATTTATTTCCCTTCATTTGGATTGGCCGAACAGGATACTAAAATAATTACTGTTGCATTGTACTTCAACCGAAAGTACTCAAACTTTAAATTACCACTAACTTTTGCACAGTTGCACAATCACTTATATTTGGTTGTTTGGTTGGGATTGTTACATTGTAGTGTGATCACAACTAACAAACGTACAAATGTTTCTTATACCAAAGTCTATAGCCTAGCTTATCCTAGCAAAGAAATCATGATAAATAAGGGAAGCTAACAGAAATCAGCAAGTACATGCTTCACTTATACTAGGAAAGAAATCATGCCAAGTTAAGGTGACATGTTCTACAGCATGAAAGTATTTACAATCAAATAACTATTAAGAAAGCACTTTGTCAGACTCGATGAGCTATGTAAAAAAAAACAAAGTATATACCTTAAAAGAGGCAAGCCGGATCAGCCGAAGTGAAGGGAGATCACGATGAGAACCCTCTACAAATAAAGAAAATAATATCAAATAAAATAAAAAATAAAAATTTATTTGTCATTTAAGTACACCAGGAAAAGGAAAGACCGTAAATCATTTATAGGCAAAACATTTGTGCAGTGGTTATAAGCAGTTATGCCAGTAGGGAACATTTAGGAACAAAGCCAATTTCCTATGCTTTGGGGCTAGACTACTAAAAAATGAAACGTGAGTGAAGTAGATGATTAAAAGAACAGATTACTAAATGTGAAATATGACTAAATAAAGTAAAAACGAACTGAAAGATGAACAGAACCAAATAAGCTTTTGAGGTTTCTTACCATGACAAATATCAATCAGCATACGCGGATTGCCAATCGCATCAGCTGCCGCTCTGATTGAAACCTCGGCCTTGATACGTGTCTTCTCAACAAGACAATTCACAAGCCTTCAAAGATGAGATTTAGGTATGTCAGCCTGATTTCTTCTTGATCAGCTAAAATCTTCAGGATGAAGTTTATGAAGCGTATATACGTTTCATATAGTGCAACGAGATCACGGCAAAACATTTACCATCTTAAACAACAACAACAACAACAACCCCATGGCCAGGGGGAAAAAGAAGCAAGCAAACAGAACTAGGGAGTAGCAAGGGGGGTGAAACTTGAAAGGACGGGAAGATCCATAGTTTTTAGCATCGTATACACGACGACATGATACAGCACCAAAAAGGTGCACATTGCAACTAAACAGTCTCATAACTGTATCGGTCGTGTCATATCGGTCCAATTGTTTTTTTCTGATAAAAATGTAAATGAATATTTTTTAGTTATTGTATTCTTAGCTTTCTCTTTTATTCTATTATGCTTGTAATAACGAAATTAAAATGGGATTCGAACATACTTTTTATCACAAAGGCAAAATTCTTTCTATTAGACTATGTAATCATGTCCTAAGATCAGTTTTAGACTTAATATGTTATATAATGTACTATAATGGTTCTTTTCACGTTTATTTATTTATTACTGTTTTTTACAATTTGCACTATATCGGACGATATGATATACAATAGGTGACGCATATGTTTTCAATATGCGATACGATACATGATCTGACAACTGTGGATCACTCTCAACTTGCATCATATCAGGTCAGGTAAAGGTTTGGCTGCATTGTGACGGAATTATGTTGCTAATCCTATTGGAGGGCAAGTAAATGGGTTGCTAATCATCGGGACAAATCAGTGCACCGCATGATAAGGTCTAGTCCAGAGTAATCTATATGATTAGAGAGAAATCTGTGCACTTTCAGAAAAAATCTAAACTCTGATGTTCTTCCAAACAACACTTATTCAAAGTGCTAGCTGGGAACTATTTATGGCATGTGAAATAGGTCATACAATTTATAATAGGACAGGTAATGCGGCATAATCCAATGATTTGATTGTAATGTGATTTCAAATTTCTATTTAAAATTAAAGTGGTTAATTTTTTGTAATTTAGGATTTAGGAATTATATTTAAATTATGATAGGTATTTAATCATTTATCAAGTAGGTTAGCATTATCTTGTTAGGATTAGGATTTCTTATCCTATAAATGTTCAAAGAAATATTCATTCAGCCACCCCTGCGGCTACCTTGTTACGAACGATTCAGAGAAGGGATTCCATCCAACTCCTAAGATGAAAGCCAAACTGAGAGCGATGAAGCTCAGGCTCAACGACAAGTTCTTAAGCAACTGACGATGGAGTTTCGTCCGTCCCATCAAATTTCGCTCGCTTGGAATCGGGCTCGAATGAAGGGCCCTCCTCCCTTTCTCGTTTCCTGATACCCCTCTCCGGCAAAGACAAATGTTCATAAGGATAAGTTTTACGATAGCTGTCAGCTACCTAACACAACCCTCTTCCTTTATTCGAGTTTGGGACCGGCAGTGTCTAAAATACATTATAAGAAGTTAATAAGCATCTTCTTCCTCTTTGTTCTTCTCTTTGAATCTCCATTCTTATATAGCATCAATATGTTATGAAGATAGTTGTTTACTTTAGCTCTTGTCAGCTCTTTTACTTATCAGATTGTATACTCCCATTTCTTGGTCGAGTGTTGTTGTCTTTTTTAATTTTTGTGATTCTTTTTTAGACTAATATTGACATTAAAATTGGAAATTGGGGGAAGAGATGAAACTCAGACTTTTTCTAAAGTAAGGGCAAGTTGGTTCCATAACCACTAGGTCAACCATTGTTTCGCCCTTCAGAACATCGCTATATGGGGTACGCCCATTTATGTTTTTTCTAATTTTTTATGTGATACATGATAGCTTTATTTTATTTTATTTTTAAGAACACATTCATACAATACTTATAATATACAAATACAATTAATATACATATAACAGCATACGACATATCATGCATGACATTACAATCACTTGAAGCAATTTTGGAATAATATGAAATTTCAACCATTCAAAAAAAAATATAAGGCATACGTTCTATTATGTTTATTTGTGATTGTTTCGATCAACTATCTTACATATGAAGATAGTAGATACGTGTGTGGATGAACTGATCAATAGAATCTTGAAACTAATAAGTGAATAAAATATAATTACCTCATGATTGCCATGCAATATAGCATGACCAACATTTCCTCTGAATGCAAAACATCTTCAGTTTTGTCATCTCTACAACAATCAAGCATATACGTGTGAATATAAGACAATTTTTTTCCAGTTAACCTTTAACTAAATTAATACAGAAAGTAAAGATGTAATTATATACATGACACAAATAAATTAACACCAATGTTCTTATGAGACGTTCAATTTCATGAGACAAGTCCATAACTGCTGAATGCTTAATTCTAATTTCTTTCATAAAATTTTACTCCAGTTTTACCTTTATTATTTTTATAAAAAAGGTTAATTTAAACGATTGTTCAAGCGGGCTCGTGAAATGTTTGAGCCAAGCTTGAACATATTGTTAAGGTCGTTATCTTATTGAGCTCGGGTCGCATTCGGCTTAATACAAATTATCATACTAAGATAGTATAAGATAACCAAGATACTCGAGCTCGATTCATGTCCGTTCACTTAAAAGCTCATTTGAGCTCGGCTCGTAAAATAAAAGAATCTATAGAGAGTATATTTTTAAGCTCGTTACACTTTCCAAACCAAGCTTGAACAACCTTAGGCTCGTCTCATTTACACCCCTATTAACAATTAATAATGGTTAAAAGAACATAACCAAATAAGTTCATACAAAAAAAGTACATTTAGATGTTCTTTCGGACAGGGGGAAAAAAGGCTTTAATGAATAAAAGGCAAAACTAACAAATAAGTCATTTGCCATGTTTTTTTCCACAAAATCCAATAAAAAGGTTTAAACTTGTCATTTTGGTTCAAATGTGCCGCTAAGAGCCCAATACTAAGTATTAGTAAAAGCCCCACTACCACCAAAGTGAAAAGTTTGAAATAGTAACTAAGGTGAGTTTGATAGGAATGAGTGGAAAGGATTTCCAAGGTGAAAAAATCATGAAATTTTCTTTCTTACCTCCCCTTCTTTCTATAAAAATGTGAAAAAATCCCAAGAAAAATTTGGCAATCATACACCAAGTAGGATCATCCACAACCAAGGAGTAGCTACCGCCTTGGGCCCCCAACTTAAACATATATTTTAAGCCCCTAAATTATGTCTAAATTTTACCCCAAAATCTCGAGAAAGCCAAACCCACTCCATTAGAGAAAGCCCCAAAAATATTACAAAAGTAACTGTCTCCATTAGAGAAAGCCCCCAAATCTTACAAAAGTAACCCGCTCCATTAAAGAAAGGCCCAAATCTTACAAAAGTAACCCTCTGCAAAAGTAACCCTCTGCAAAAGTAACCCTCTGCACTAGTAATTTAATAGTTGATTCAAAGTAATAGTTTTCATAAATTAAAATTATAAGAAATAATTAAAAAAAGAGTTCAAACAATTTCAAAAAAAAGATTGGAAAAAGTTGGTGAGATTTTCAAAAGTTTTTAAAATTGCAACAAATTGACGAGATTCGACAACTTTTTTAGTAAAACTGAATTTAAAGTACAAGTAAAATATAAAAAACTAAAAATATGTATAGTAACCATTTTTAGAATTTGCTTTGGGCCTGCATAACCATAGGGCCGCGTCTCATCACCCATATTTTTCATGAAAGGTTTTGTAAATCAAACGCGCTCTAAATTGAAAAATTGTGCAAAATTGATTGTGTTTTTTTATATATTTTAGGCCTGTGGGCATCCATCCCATGCATTTTTTAAAGCAAAAATTGCAATAAACCCCTTGAACTAATAACCCTCTAATATAAAAAAAAAACGGACAAAGAGCCCCTAAACTATTGAATTTTGACACCTAATGCATTTTCATTAAAAAGGAGTTGATTGAAACATGATTTTATGCATAAAAATTTAAATTTTTATGCATATTTTTTAGGTATCAAAAGTCAATAGTTTAAGGGGCTCTTTATCGTATTTTTCAGATTAGGGGGCATACGCAAAACAGTGACAGTTTAGAGGGTTTACTGTAACAAATTGTAATTTGTGTTCTTAAAAGGAATTTAGGCCGGCCTGCGCGTGTTAACCCAAAACTTAGTGATTCAATTGAGAATTTAGGGTTTTAGAAGAAAATTGGGGAAGAACAGAATTTAGAGAAGAATTGGGAAAAGAATTGAGAATTTTAGAGAAGAATTTTCCATTATTATCAAACATGATTACAATCCATAGTATACAGGTATTTATACCCATTTGACAACCAATCAATCGGTTACTAACTAATTGAACCACTAGCACTCAACTAACCAATCCTGTTACAACTCAACTAACCAATCCTGTTACAACTCAACTAACTTTTCTAACAGACAAAACGACAACACTTTGTTAATATGCATACAACTAACACTCATTCTGACAATCGATTCCCCTTAATAGGATCTTGGTCCTCAAGGATCAAAGTAAGGAAATCTTTTCTGTACTGCTTCGTAGTCTTCCCAGGTTGCTGCAGAAGGGTCTGACTGATTCCACTCGATCAACACTTGAACCAGTGATTTATTATTGCGTTTCACCATTCGTCTGTCTAAAATTGCCACAGGTGCTAGCTCAGCTTGTCCTTCATCATCCGTAGCAACTGTTGCAATGGCGTTACGGCTTGTCCAATATGTTTCTTTAATAAAGAAACATGGAACACGGGATGGATTTTAGCATCTGTAGGTAGGCGAAGTTGATAGGCTACTGAGTTAAACTTAGCTGTAATCTAATATGGCCCATAAAATTTGGGAGTCGGCTTTTGGTGTCTTCTCAATGCCACTGTAGACTGGCGAAAAGGCTGTAGCCTTAGGTATACCCAATCCCCTATATTGAACTGTCTTTCAATCCGCTTTTTATCAGCATAAAATTTCTTCCTTCCTTGAGCATCACTGAGTCTTTCTTGTAGAAGTTGAATGGTCAACTTTCTTTCCTCCATAAAAGACTGAATCTCAATGTTTCTATGTTTAGGAAACTGAGTATTAGCTAGGTGAGGAGGTTAATAGCCATATAAGGCCTCAAAAGGAGAATGATTGAGCGAAGAATGGTAACTGGTGTTCTATCACCATTCAGCTAGGGACAACCAGCTGCACCATTTCTTTGGGTGGTCACTAGTCATGCATCTGAGGTAGTTTTCCAAATATTGGTTAAGTCTCTCGGTTTGTCCATCGGTTTGGGGGTGGTAGGATGTAGAGTGTAGGAGCTTAGTTCCCAATAGAGTGAATAAATGAGGCCAAAAGTGACTAAAAATAGGGTCTCCATCAGAGACAATGGTCTTTGGTAACCCCAAGTTATGTATATTGTAAAAAAAAAAAATTGAGCCACTGTTAGAGCATTGTAAGGGTGGGTAAGGGCCATGAAGTGACCATATTTGGTCAATCTATCAATCACCACAAAAATTGAATTTTTACCTTGCGAAGTGGGTAACCCTTCAATAAAATCCATAGACAAGTCTTCCCATGGCTGATTGGGAATGTTGAGAGGTTGCAAGAGCCCTGGATAAGGGCAATTCTCACTTTTATTCCTTTGGCAAACATCGCACTAAGCTACAGTTGTTTTGACATCTTTCTTTAAGCTGGGCCAGTAGAAGAAACCCTCTACCCTTTTTAAAGTTGATTTTCTGCCCGAGTGGCCACCTGTACCATAACTGTGCAACTCCGTAATTACTTGTTGTCTCAGTTCCCAGTAGCCCCAATAAATAATTTTCCATTGCGCCTTATAACTCCATTACTCAATGAATATTCATGGAAATCTGTTAGATTGCTGAGTAGCTTGACTAACAGTTCTTGGCCTAACGAGTCATCCACTAAGCTTTGATGAATCTCCTCATACCAAGTCGTTTGGAGGGTAGATAGAGCAAAGCCGGTTGAGTCACCCCTTCCTGACAATGCATCGGCTACAACATTTTTGTAATACCCCGTATTTTTATGGCTTTTAAATTTAGGAATTTATTAAACTTAATTGAGATAAATTAAAATAATCACTACACCAAATCCTGCGAATGGTCACCCCCAGTGGGTCACGACCTAAGTCTGCGACCAGCTGGTCGCGGACTTTGGCCGTGACCCACTCAATATTTGGCGTGACCAATTTTATTACCACACTAAATTATCCATACTTTGGAAGTGTTCACGGACTAAATCCCTGACCATAATGGATCACGGACTTGGGCCGTGACCAGATTGTGACCAGCTTGGGGCCAAAATTCCCTCCAAACTGGTCGCGGATGGGTCACGGACTTGGACTGTGACCAGGTCGTGACCAATTTGGCGCCAAAATTCCCTCCAAACTGGTCGCGGATGGGTCACGGACTTGGTCCGTGACCAAAGGCGCGACGAAGCATAAAATACACACATTAAGAGTCACGGCTTAGGGCCGTGACCATTTGTTGGTATGGGTCACGGCTGTAGGCCGTGACCATACATCATTCAAACACCAAGGCTGCTCGAAAGGGGTCACGCATTATGGGTCACGACCCTAGGCCGTGACCAAATTAAAATCGCCATTGTCCTGCCAGTGAGTAAAGGGTCGTGCGCATGGGTCACGGCTCTTGGTCGTGACTAAGTTGAAATCTCCATTACCCCAGTTAGTAATGGGTCACTGCTCTAGGCCGTGACCAGGTTGAAATCGCCAGCCTCATGGTCATTAATGGGTCGCGCACATCGGGTCACGGGTCTAGGTCGTGACCACAGTCTGGTCTTAAAAAGAAATATTCCCAGCTTCTCATTTATTACGTGCGACTTCGTTTGTTGTTAGGGTTCGTGCGATTTCGAGCTCCTGCGATTTAGGGGGGATTTGCATTTGGATTTCAGTTGGATTTGCATTTGGCTAATCGATTTCAGTTGGTATGTATTGATTCATTTGGATTTCGTGATTTCTATCTAAATCCCTAATTTTTGTGTATGTATGTGTAGATTTATGTTTGTATGTGTGTATGTGTATAGATTGTATGTATGTGTATGTATAGATTTATGTCAAAAAAAATATTAGGGTTTAGTAAACCTTAAATAGTATGTGTGTGTATGTATAGATTATGTCAATAAACCCTAGATTGTATGTGTGTGTATGTATAGATTATGTCAATAAATCCTAAATTGTATATGTGTATATTTTTTTCGACAAATAATTAAATAATTTTTTTTGACATACGAGTTGCAAACACGTGTGCACATTACTATAACGAGATATTGTTGGCTTTGTTGTTGGATACTATGTTGAATTTATTGAATTGATACTAGTGTCGATAAATGTATATGTTATTAAAGTTGTTGGGCAAGCTCTTGATTTGCCTATGAAAAAGTATATCACATATCTTGCGATTAATGTGCATTTTTTGTCATACCCAGTGGGTCGCGAACTTGGGCCAACAAATAAATTGTGTATAGATTTATGTGTATATGTATGTTTATGTGTGTAATTATGAACAAATTATTTATGTGTATATGTATGTTTAAACTCTCATAACTTTCAAACCTAAACCTTAATAGCAGGACTCGTATTCATGCCCTCGTATACTTTTCTCAGGAAAAATGAGGCACGGTGATAAATATTGTCAACAAGAGTGGGAGAGGTTGCAATTAGACCGCACACATAACTCTTTTATTAGCGTGCGTCATATAGAGGGTACTCCTATTTATAGGTACGGAAATAAAAAGATCGAACAATTTAACTACCTTGTAAATCATGGATTTGATATCCAGTAAGATTACTTGTTTGATCATATTTTATTTTCTCTACCAGAAAACTGGGATGACGTTATACAAAATATATTTCACACACGTAATCCCGACATATCCCTGACCTTGGTTACGTTGTTGGAGAAGGCGGAAAAAAAAATCCACCCGTTATGGAGACAACTGCGTATAGAGAGCATTGACATAGACTGTGATGTCTCGCGCCACATGCATGTAAAATTGAATCTTGCCAACAAGTTGAGAAATAGGGGATTTCGAGTTCATGTCACTGACATCTACACATCAATCATAGATACCCTTCCTTCTAGTTGGCCACGTGCAAAAATTCATAGGTTCTTAAAAACTAATACCGAATGGATGGAGATCAGACACATTGAACTTATTCTAAAGTCTTACTTTGAAAAGGTATCTATCTATCTATCTATCTATCTATATAAAACTAATTAAGCTTGCTTAATTAGTTATAATTTCATATTACTATAATTATTTAGTCACTTATATTTTTTAATTTTTGTAGATAATGTCGAGAGGAAACAACCCAAGGGTACCAAGTGCCGATGTGACACCACAACGAGGTTCACCATCTCGTGCAGAACCCGAATTCTCAACACCAATGGATGAGAAATTCACAACTCCACCAATGGTTCACTCCTCACCAAGTCCAACTCCAAGTGCTTCTACGCCCCAATCCAACACTCCCGTTGCTTTAACGCCCCCATCCAACACTCATGATGCCACCCGCTCAAATGAAAAGAAGCCTATTGGCTTCTCCCTTCTCGGGAATAACCCGATGGGTGATAGCAATGACGTGCTAAACTTTAAAGCCCGATGTTTGTCGCTGGGAAAAATGAACGTGTGAGTCGGTGGACCAGACAATTGGAACCTTGTTGATCAAGCTGTCAAAGATGACATACATGACCAACTTTGCAAGCATTTCTCATTTCCTGACCGTTCCAAGAATAAGGTTCTATCTCGGGTTGCTGAAGGATTGAGGACATACAGGAGAAACCTTCTGAAGAAACATTTCCCGAAAGAGGCAACGAGCTTAGATATTTTGGCTTTGAAAGAGAAAGTGCCTCCCAATATTGAAATGTCGGTGGATCGGTGGAATAATTTTTTGGAGAATGAGGCGAAGGAAAAAAAGTTGGTCCAGAGGGAGCAAAATAAAAAAAAATAGGGCACAAAAAACTGATATCCATAGGCTGGGATCCAAATCATATGAGGATTTGAAGAATGAATGGGAGAGTAGGACAAAAGATGGTCCAGATGCCGGTAAAAACCCAAATCGGTCCAACTTCTTCCTTCATGCTCGACGGGACAAAGATAATAAATTCCCGCTGCACGTGGCTAAGACACTGGAATCAATAGAGGCCATCAGCAGTCAATCAGATTCGAGCCCTACTGATGACTTTGACCTTGAAAATGATGCCCTGACTAAGACCTTTGGAAAGGAAAAAATGGGGAGGACGAGAGATGTTGGCTCACATATGTCAAAAACAAAACTTCAACACATTGCACCTCTTGTGGACGAGCTTTCTTCGGTCAAGAATTGTATCTCATTCCAAAAGGACCACCAGTTGAACACCGATGGGGATGTCCATGAGATTAAAAATTCCCTGGGATTATTGACAAATCAAATTTGGAAACTTGTGAATCTTTGGGAAAGTTATAGGCCCCCAATGCCTCTCAAGGTTACCCTTACCCTACTCCTACTCAAGGTTTCACACATCCTTCCCCTCCAACATTCCCCTCTCAAATGCCTCATCCTCCAACATTCCCCTCCCCTGCACCTCCGCCAATCACGGGGCTCGGATCATCGTCAATAACTCACAGTGACTATGGCGAAGAGTACTATATCAAGGACATGAGAAATTCGAGGTTTGTTGGCGTGTGCATACTCATCTCCAGGGTTCCTGGAACTCTAGTACATCACCGAACTTTGGAGAAGGGTGAGGCTAAAATAATGGTCGATGAAATATACAACGTCTGTGGAGATGTACCTGTGTACGTTAACAGCGGGGATGGGATGGAATTGAGGAATTATGCAAAATCTTTTATTACTTGGCCACTTTATCTGTTGGCCAAGATTTAATAATATTTTCTTTCGTTTCAGTTGTAATAATTTTTTTTTGTTTTAGTTGTAAGAATATTGGTTTTGCTTCAGTTGGAATGATATTTTTTTTTGTTTCATTTGTAAGAATATTGGTTTTGTTTCGTTTGGAATGATATTTTTTTTGTTTCAGTCGTAAGAATATTCTTTTTGTTTCAGTTGTAATAATATTTTTTAACCTATTACCACATGACTGAAATTTGAAGATTATTACATGGATTTACCACAATATAAAGAGTGGATGGGAGAGACTAACCGGATATCAATTAATCATGTAAAGGGCGTTTATGAATTTGTTAAATACGCTTCCAAAAATTTTAAAAGTGAGAAGATTCCGTGTCCGTGCACTCATTGTATTAACGGAAAATATAAGTCATTGGAAGTTGTTGAGTTGCATTTACTAAAGTGGGGAATCTGTCAAGACTATATAATATGGACATACCATGGTGAAAACGTTGTACCATATGTTCCAGAAGAATTACCGGGAGCCGACCGTGTAACGAAACCTCGAGGAGTAGAAGTGGTACATAATTCACCAACACATTGTCCATTGATCGACTTAATTGATGATGCTTACGGACTCCACAACCAACAAAACCACCAACCTATGGATACAAATAATGCGCATTATGACCAAGTATATGAACAAATTGATGCTGAACTACTAGGAGATTGGGAATACATACGGTTGAAAGCCGATGCGGCTAGACCATTGTATAAAGATTGCGATGAATATCACTCGGTATTATATGCAATGATTGGTTTGCATAATTTAAAGAGTCAATTTGGTTTGTCTGGAAATAGCGTAACCGGAATTCTTAAGTGGGTTAAAGAAATTCTCCCAAAAGAGAACATGTTACCAGACAATTATTCTACCATGAAGAAGAGTTTGAAGGGTTTAGGTTTGAAATACAAATCCATTCATGCTTGAAAGTATGATTGCATATTGTACCGGAATGAGCACGAAGAGAAGGATGAATGTCCTGTATGCAGTGAGACTAGATATATGGTTTGTGAGAATGGAAATGGCAAACATGCAAAAAATCGCAAGTGCTCGCAAGTCCCACAAAAGATTTTGAAGTATTTTCCACTTGGGCCAAGGTTAAAACGTTTTTTTACTGTACCGTGGATAACGGAGGCCATGACATGGCATGCTCGATGCGAGGTGGGTGGGAATTTGATGCGTCATCCGGTTGATTCACTCATCTGGAAAATTTCAAATGCACAACACCATGAATTTGCAAAGGAACCGCGCAACGTTCGTCTTGCAATCTCAACTGATGGGTTTAACCCTTTCGATAATTTAAGTACTAGTTAGAGTTATTGGCCAGTTCTTATGGCGCCTTTAAGTCTTCCTCCGACATTATGCATGAGAAAGGAGTTCACATTGTTATCTCTGTTGATACCCGGGCCGAAGGCTCCCAGTGATGATATTGATATATTCTTAGCACCATTAATCGAAGAACTTAAAGAGTTGTGGGATAAAGGCGTGGCGGCGTTCGATTCTCATAAGGGTGAAGAGTTTACACTTAAAGCAATGGTGATGTGGACGATCCACGATCTTCCTGCTTACGGGACCTTGTCCGGTTATAATGTTCAGGGTTATTATGGATGTCCCATATGTGGGGAGGAAACTGAAGCCTGTTGGTTAAAACATAGTGGTAAGTTGAGTTACACTGGTCATCGTAGATTTCTGTCGACCAGTCACCCTTTTAGGAACGACAAGTCTGACTTTTTGCCTGTCGGTCACGAGCGAAGAACGACACCTATTCGACTTTCTGGTTGGAAAATTGAGGAGAAGGCGGTGGCTGCGACTGCGGGGAATAGGTACGTAGACAAACATCCCCAGTTTGTAAACCTGAAGCGTAAAGCTAGGGAGGATCTGAACGACCCTAGTAAAGTGAAGCCATGGTCCAGGCGATCAATATTTTTTGATTTTCCGTATTGGAAAGATCATCGTGTAAGGCATATAATTGATGTGATGCACACAGAGAAGAATGTTGCAGAACATTTGATAGGAACATGTCTGGGTGGATCTCATTCCAAAGATGGAGAGCGTGCCCACCGAGATCTACTGGATATGAAAATAAAGAAGAGACTGTGGTTAAAAAATGATCCAACGACAGGAAGAATTTCTATCCCCCCGACTGCTTTCACTTTGACTACTAGTGAGAAGAAGATCCTCTTAGACACGTTATTCAACTTGAAGACTCCAACCGATTATTCTGGTAATTTACGTAGGGTAGTAAGCTACCAATAAAATGAATTGAAACAGTGCAAGTCTCACGACTGGCACGTAATCATCCAATTAATCCCGTTGTTATTTCGGTACAGCTTCTCTGAACACAAAGATCTCCGTCGGGCAATTATGCAAATCAATTTGTGTTTTACCCTACTTTGTGCAAAAGTGGTAAACAGAAGGCACATTAAAGCTGCGAAATCAACTTTAGCCGAGGCAATTTTTGTATTAGAGAAATATTTTCCTCCGTCATTCTTCGATATCAGTATCCACCTGCTTGTGCATTTATGCGATGAAGCTTTATTATGTGGTCCCGTGAGGTATCGTTGGATGTGTCCTTTTGAGCGCTTGATGAAAACCTTTAAAGATTATGTAAAGAATACACGGTATATTGGAGGGTCAATTGCTGAAGAATACGTAACGGTGGAATCATCGCTATTCGCTAGGGAACATATGCCAGAACAAGAGGTGAGGAGGTTTAATCCTCGTGGATAACGAGTGATAGAGGAACCTGACGAGTTTGAGGATGAATTATCGTTTGGGAACTCTAAAGAGGTGAAACTCACAAACCTACAATACGAGCAAGCAACTCGTCATGTCTTAGAATCGCAAGATGAAGTCCAAGACTGGAGAGAGTGAGTATCTACTGAATTCTTCTTCTTTGATTATATGTATTTTTTATTTTATGATCTAAACTCTATAATTTTTCGGTAGGAAGTACAAGAACGAAATTATCCAAAATCAAAGGAGAAATTGGACGACAACTGACTTTAGGGCATGGGTGTCAAAAGAGGTACTTTTCACATCTTATGTGTGCGGTTATTTATTCATATGTGGTAAAAACACGCCCTAATACAAATTCATTAATAAATGCAGCTTCTAAAAAGAGGTGATGTCTCTTCCAGACTTGCACGCCTAGAAAAAGTTCATAGTTTTCGTGCAAAAGAGTTTAAGAAATTCCGCACCAACGGTTTTGATTTCATTTTATATCCATATGAGGAAAAGCTTTTGACGCAAAACAGTGGAATATCAATTTTCGCCTTGACCACCTGTATCGCTAGCAAAAGTGATAAAAATCCAAAGAATACGGTGCTAACCTATTATGGGATAATTCAACAAATCCTAGAACTTTATTACTTGGATTTCATAGAAATCGTTTTGTATTGTGATTGGGTAAAGGTGGAGGATACAACGAATGCTTGCAAAGTTGATCCCGACTCCAAACTTATTATGGTAGATTTATCAAAGCTGAAGACTAAAGACCGCATAGTCGACGAGCCTTTTATTTGTGCCTTTCAGAATGTAAAGAAGGTATTCTACTCGAAGTGCATAAACTATGGCAATTGGTCTATTATTGTGCATGTACCAAAGGGTATGACTACTGAAGTAGACGCATTAAAGGCTCCAAAAGAGTTCCAGTCAGCTCTTGATGACAACCCTAATTTGAAGGATCTTTTAGTTGATTTAGAGGAAGATTGAGTATCAAAATATTATTTTATCCTCATCAATCTTATTTGTATCCTATTATGATATTGACATTGTATTAGCACTTTACATTAATTTATGAATTTCATCTACTTTTAAGTGTAATGTCCCGCTATTTGTGCAAATGTTAGGTGATTTATCGGTTCTTTTGTTTAGAATAGATATGTTTTCATTTAAGTTTTTTGTGCCCTCTATAGCTTGGGTATTGTTGGCGCATTTGTTTCTTGTCACTTCTAGTGGGGAGGGGGGAGAATATAACTTTTCAACAAAGAATAGTTAGGGTGAACACTAGAAAAAGAAATCATTATCCAACGGATTGCCACTTTCTAGGTTTAAGGCGCTCCCGGTTTGATTGTACGACGTAAATTTGCAAAAAATTAGACTTAAGCATAAAAACATGCCATCGAATGGTGAAAACGTAAAATAGCCACAAAACAGTCCCGTAAGAGTCACGAACACCTTGCACGGGACCAATGTAAATCGCAGGAACTGACCGTGTAGTCACGGCGCTCCCGATTTGAGTGTATGACGTAAATTTTCAAAAAAATAAACTTGTAAGGACACAAATTTTCAATTGAGTCCATATATAGTTTTGGCTCAATTCCGGACAAAAACATTTATTCATAGGATAGTATTTATTGTAATATTCTCAAGCCTATGAAGTGTATGATGAAGACGTAGCGGCAAAGAATTTAAAGCTTCATCAAAATGCCGGTTTGTGTGCCTCGTTTCTACGTCATCAATTAAGGTTCCATGCTCCCAAGGTATGAATGTAATTATATGTATATAGGAGCTTGGAACAATTTGTATTGGGTGTTAGGTGTAATAAAAACTGCATTTTATTTTCAGAAAGAATCAATTAAGAACTTTAAATAAGTATATAAAAGTTTCTGGGCGAGAATCGAATTTTTCAATCTTTCTGGTCGTTCGTTAGAAATGTCGTTCGAACGAGTTTTTTTCGTTCGAACCAGATTTCGTTCGAACGAGTTTTGTCGTTCGAACCTGTTTCGTTCGAACGAGTTTTGTCGTTCGAACTAGTTTTGTTCGAACGAGTTTTGCCAACGACCCTAACTGGTCAGTCGTTCGATATGTCGTTCGATATGTCGTTCGAACGAATGTTCGTTCTAACGAGGTATCTAACGAACTTCTAACGAGCCCATACTGGTCACTCGTTAGAAGTCTAGCGGGAACAGTTATTTGGCAGTTTTTTGCAGTTTTCCCCCACTCTTCCACTTGGTTTTCAACCAACTTTTTTCATACTTTATTATGTGCGGGAAACACATTTTCCAAGACAACTTTTCCAACATTGTTTATCTCCTAGAGAGAGTTTGAGAGAAAAATTAGTTTAGGAAAATGTTCAAGTTTTGAGTGTTAATTTTTAATGAAAAATTCATACACACTCTAGTTTACACCCAATAATTGTTTATCCAAGTTTCTATATTTATATCAATTGCTTGGAGTTTTTGGCACCGGTTTTCTCTACCGAATTCAAGAGACGTTTCGGGTTTGCTTCTACACCCCATCACAAAGAAGACTTTTGTTGAGATTCTACCCACAAGGAGAAAGGCTCCATGCTTGGGTGACGGTGACCATATAAAGTCCCATCGGTGAATTCCGAGACCACGGTGGAGCTCCGTTGGTTATCCGCTAATTGGAGGTTGATACAAGAAGGAGCATCACGGCTTGAGAGGGTTCGAGTTTAGGAAGTAAGTCTTTTGTCTTGTATTTTGTAATACCGTTTTTAGTGGATTTGAGGCTAGGGCCGTCCCGAGGTTTTTTCCCGTTAGTGGGTTTTTCCTCGTACATCGCGGTGTAGTGTGACATTGTTTAGTTTTATCTTGCACAAAATTTAGAACGCATGCTTTAGTTTAATTCAAGATAAAATTTGGTTTTATTATCACACTCATTTAATTTGGGACTTAAATTAAATATTGGGTAAAATTGGTTTATTCAAGTCATTTGCTAAAATTAGTTTCGCCTAACTTCGAATAATTGTTAATTATGACTTAGGCAAATTCTAGGACTTGAATTATGTTTTAATTTGTTTTGAGATTTTAAAACTTGTTGTTATATTTGAAAGTTGAACCATCACCTGTTTTACAACGCTTCCGCATCATCTCTATTGAGTTTACATTAAAAAGGAAATTATTTTAATTGTGATTTTAAAATCCGGGGTCTTTCAAATTGGTATCAGAGCCAAAAACGATAAATTATTTCGTTAAGATCCTTTTAATTTTTGGCTAAAATGGATTTTTCCCCATTTTCAAAATTTCCTATTTTTGATGGTTCTAACTACGCGTATTGGAAAGCGCGAATGAAATCGGCACTTAAATCTATCGATGAACGTGTTTGGATGTCTGTTGTTACCGGGTACTCTCCACCAACTCATCTAATTGAAAATGAACGTGTTCCCAAACCCATCGATAGATGGACCGAAAATGAGTTTAAGCTTGCAAATTTTAATTCCCGTGGTTTAAATGCCTTATTTAGCGCTGTCGCACCGGATGAATTCCGACGCATTATGACGTGTGAGACCGCTAAAGAAGCTTGGGATATTTTACAATTAACTCATGAAGGAACCAGTGTCGTTAAAGCCTCTAAACTCCAAAACCTCACCACTCAATTTGAAACTATCAAAATGGATGAAACAGAAACTTTTGATAAATTTTATGCTAGACTTTCTGATATTGTTAATTCATCCTTTAACTTGGGAGAGAAAATACCTGACGACCGTGTAGTAAAGAAAATTTTAAGGTCCCTACCCGATAGATTTATTCCAAAGGTGACCGTTTTAAATTCTTTACCCACTTTAGCCTCTACGAAATTAGAAGAGCTTGTAGGTGATTTACAAACCTATGAACTGGATATGTTTCCCTCTAAAACTGAAAAGAAAATTGAAAAGGGTGTTGCTTTAAAAGCCCGAAAAGAGGTCAAACAAGTAGTAGAGAGCGATAGTGATAGTGACTCGGAAGATATGGCTTTGTTTGCTCGTAAATTTAGAAAATTTCTTAAATTTAACAAAGATAAAGTTAAAAATGATTTTAAGAAATTTGATTCTTCTAAACATGATAAAAGCGAGAAGTTTTCTAAAATCGAGAAAATCCCTAAACCTAGTAATGAAAATTTAGATAGGGACGAGTCTAATAAGTGTTTTGGTTGTGAAGGTTATGGCCATCGAGCTTATGAGTGCCCCACTAAACTAAGGAAAGAGGGTAAACGACCCACTGCATATAATGCAACCCTTAGTGATAGTGATAAGGAAGAAAAGCCCGATTCCCCCACTAAGAAAAATTTTGTGGATTTTATGGCTAGTCATGTGAGTGATAATGAGAACTCATCTATTGATGACACGATTGCACATGCCACTTCCAAGGTCATTGTTCATGATTCCCTTGTTTTTAATGATAGTGAGAGTGAAGAAGAAAGTGAGAGTGAAAATGAAGAAGAGGTTGATGTGAGTGAACTTCAAAATGCTTTTCATGAATTATATAAAGAATCTATTAATTTGAAAAGAACTAATTTGAAGTTAGAAGCTTGTTTAAGAAAGAGTGTCAAGGTCGTTGATGATAGTGCCTTAATAGAAGACCTTAGGACACATGTGAGGACTCTTCAAGAGAAGCTTGAATATGTAGAAGGCGAAAGAGATAGCCTTAGGGGTTTAATGGAATCCTTGAAAAAGGAGCTTCTTGCTTTTGAAGAGCGAATTTTTTTACTAGAATCTAACATTGTTGAGTTGGAAAATAAATTAATAGATTCTAGTATTGTAAAATTTGATTTGGAGTGTTGTTCGGAAAAACTAGATAAAATGTTAGGAACGGTCCAAATTAAAAATGACACTTGTGGTTTAGGCTTCAATCCTTGCAATGAATTTACTCATAATGCCCAAACCAATGTTTTAGGAGAATCAACTAGGAATACTTTTAAAGATCACTCCTTAAGTAAATCTTTTCGACATGTTCTCACTTGTACACATTGTGGTCGACAAGGTCATCTTAGGAAATTTTGTTTAGATCTTAAACGAATTCCTAGAAAATCCCATAGTAAAGTAACCACGATAGCTAACGTTCCTACACCCCAAGATAGTAATTCTTCATTAATTTGGGTTAGGAAATCCGACTTGGTTGCCTTACAAAATAGGGATTTTGATTCTCATTTACTTACACATGCCTCCTCCATTGCTAAATCTAAAGGATAAATGTGTTAGTGTTTGCATACTTTAGCGTTTGTACTTCATGCTATATTCATATGCTAAATGTATGCTTGTTTAGTCATTTTCTAGTCATTGCCTTATTTCATATCACATGCTAGAAATTATGACTTGTTTATCTTTTTGTATTATTCTTTGTGTTTGATTTGTCTGCATAATATAAAAAGATTTTTTGTTTATCATTTGTGTTTTATTTATTTCATTTAAGCTTAATGAAAAATACAAATGATTTTTTTTGTCCTTTTGAGTAAATATTTATTTTTGATTAAAAATGTTAAAAACTCAAAAAGATTTTGTTTTGTGTGTATTTTTGTTTGACACACTTTATGTGGCATATATTTGTGTTTGAATCCTATCGTTTACGCTCCCATGTGGCTAGAACTTTTGGTTTAGATTTTCAATCCTTAAAATGTTCTTTACCATGTTTTATATGGAGTAGTTGGATTTTGTATTGTTTAAATGGATTCTATTTCTATATGCCTCTATTCACACATGCACGAGCTCTTTTGAAATCTTAATGTCACATGTTATATTTGAGCTTTTTGAGGTGTTCTCCTATCAATCTAGTCATCTACATATGACCTAGGAGGACTAGTGCATGTCAAAATCCGTTGCATGTGAGATTTGTGCGAAAAATGAAAACATGATAAATTAATATATGCACGGGGAAGGGCTCCGAAAGGATGAATTAAATCCTTTGCGATAGTAAGCCACCGTTGATTGGATCTAAAAGAAATACGTGATCCAAAGGCCTAAAAACAGAATATTTGGCATTTAAAAGAAATCAATTGCCAAGGCCTATGTTTGTTTGATATATTCATTCACAAACAAAATAATATATATGCTCATTGAGGGAGAATTGGATGGTATATCAACGGTTTGCACAATGTCCGTTTATCCTAGTTGTCTTTAATGTCATGACTCTATTTGGTTTGTAGAATCATCATCATGCTAGGCTTGTATGCATTGTGTATGTTTGTTCATTGAGTTCAATCTTTATATTGTCACATGAGGTTATATTTAACTGTGATGAAGTTTGCAATCAAATGAGAACTCCATGAACGTTTCTTAAGTGTTTGGGTCTAAATTTAATTGTTGCTTGTTCACACCCCTACACTTCCGTTTCCATATGACACATTTTTGCCATACGAGTGTGAAAACTTATTGTATTTTGTGTCATGTGTATGTGTTTCTATCTATCTATCTATCTATCTATATATACAAGTACTTATTGGTATATTTAAAGTATATATATATATGATATTTGTTTGTCTTTGCCTTGCTTTTATTTGCCCATATGCTTTCATGTCTTATCACTTTAAGCTTTCACATGCGGTTTATTAGTTCTTTATCCTTTGCCTATTCCCGAACAAAAAGGGGGAGAATGATGATAGGGGGAGAAATGGTATCTAATCCTATTATTATCGTATCTTCGTTTGGGAGATTTATCTTAGGGGGAGACGTCTTTCTAAGTAGGTCATGTGTTTAAAGGTAGAATTAATTTAGGGGGAGTAATTAATTAATTGCATTTAATATTTTGATATTCCCAATGCATTTGATGAGTTTGCTTAAGTGTGCAGGAATTATTCTAAAGCGACATCTTTCTATGGCAAAGCGTTTGATCCTTGGGTTGAGTCAAGATTGGGCGGGTTATGTTTTGAGTCTAGTAGAGCTTGACGGCCCTTTAGGATTTTTGTTTGGTTTTTGTCCCGGAATAGCCAAAGGGGGAGATTTGTAAGGACAAAAATTTCCAATTGAGTCCATATATAGTTTTGGCTCAATTCCGGACAAAAACATTTATTCATAGGATAGTATTTATTGTAATATTCTCAAGCCTATGAATTGTATGATGAAGACGTAGCGGCAAAGAATTTAAAGCTTCATCAAAATGCCGGTTTGTGTGCCTCGTTTCTACGTCATCAATTAAGGTTCCATGCTCCCAAGGTATGAATGTAATTATATGTATATAGGAGCTTGGAACAATTTGTATTGGGTGTTAGGTGTAATAAAAACTGCATTTTATTTTCAGAAAGTATCAATTAAGAACTTTAAATAAGTATATAAAAGTTTCTGGG
The DNA here is from genome assembly GCA_949130495.1 of Sambucus nigra. Lineage (NCBI taxonomy): Eukaryota > Viridiplantae > Streptophyta > Magnoliopsida > Dipsacales > Adoxaceae > Sambucus > Sambucus nigra. Next base: position 10,450,357 of record OX422218.1, on the reverse strand, counting down.
CCAAAATTGAATTTTTCAATCTTTCTGGTCGTTCGTTAGAAATGTCGTTCGAACGAGTTTTTTTCGTTCGAACCAGATTTCGTTCGAACGAGTTTTTTCGTTCGAACCTGTTTCGTTCGAACGAGTTTTGTCGTTCGAACTAGTTTCGTTCGAACGAGTTTTGCCAACGACCCTAACTGGTTAGTCGTTCGATATGTCGTTCGAACGAATGTTCGTTCTAACGAGGTATCTAACGAACTTCTAACGAGCCCAGACTGGTCACTCGTTAGAAGTCTCATTCGAACGAGAATCAAGTTCGTTCGAACGAGATTCCAGCGGGAACAATTATTTGGCAGTTTTTTGCAGTTTTTCCCCACTCTTCCACTTGGTTTTCAACCAACTTTTTCATACTTTATTATGTGCGGGAAACACATTTTCCAAGACAACTTTTCCAACATTGTTTATCTCCTAGAGAGAGTTTGAGAGAAAAATTAGTTTAGAAAAATGTTCAAGTTTTGAGTGTTAATTTTTAATGAAAAATTCATACACACTCTAGTTTACACCCAATAATTGTTTATCCAAGTTTCTATATTTATATCAATTGCTTGGAGTTTTTGGCATCGGTTTTCTCTACCGAATTCAAGAGACGTTTCGGGTTTGCTTCTACACCCCATCACAAAGAAGACTTTTGTTGAGATTCTACCCACAAGGAGAAAGGCTCCATGCTTGGGTGACGGTGACCATATAAAGTCCCATCGGTGAATTTCGAGACCACGGTGGAGCTCCGTTGGTTATCCGCTAATTGGAGGTTGATACAAGAAGGAGCATCACGGCTTGAGAGGGTTCGAGTTTAGGAAGTAAGTCTTTTGTCTTGTATTTTGTAATACCGTTTTTAGTGGATTTGAGGCTAGGGCCGTCCCGAGGTTTTTTCCCGTTAGTGGGTTTTTCCTCGTACATCGCGGTGTAGTGTGACATTGTTTATTTTTATCTTGCACAAAATTTAGAATGCATGCTTTAGGTTTAATTCAAGATAAAATTTGGTTTTATTATCACACTCATTTAATTTGGGACTTAAATTAAATATTGGGTAAAATTGGTTTATTCAAGTCATTTGCTAAAATTGGTTTCGCCTAACTTCGAATAATTGTTAATTATGACTTAGGCAAATTCTAGGACTTGAATTATGTTTTAATTTGTTTTGAGATATTAAAACTTGTTGTTATATTTAAAAGTTGAACCATCACCTGTTTTACAACGCTTCCGCATCATCTCTATTGAGTTTACATTAAAAAGGAAATTATTTTAATTGTGATTTTAAAATCCGGGGTCTTTCAAAACTTAAGCATAAAAACATGCCATCGAAGGGTGAAAACGTAAAAAAGCCTTAAAACGGTCCCGTAAGAGTCATGAACCCCTCGCACGAGACTAATGTGACTCATAGGAACCGACCGCGTAGTCACGGGGCTCCCGGTTTGAGTGTATGACGTAAATTTGTAAAAAGTTAGACTTAAGCATAAAAACATGCCATCGAAGGGTGAAAACGTAAAATAGCCATAAAACGGTCCAATAAGAGTTACGAACACCCCGCACGGGATTAATGTAACTCATAGAAATCGACCGCGTAGTCACGGGGCTCCCGGTTAGAGTGTACAACGTAAATTTACAAAAAAATAGACTTGAGCATAAAAACATGCCATCGAAGGTTGAAAACGTACAACAAGCACAAAATGGTCCCGTAAGAGTCACGAACACCTCGCACGGGACCAATGTGACTCGTAGGAACCGACCGCGTAGTAACGGGTCTTCCGGGTTGAGTGTACAACGTAAATTAGCAAAAAGTTAGACTTGCATGCCATCGAAGGGTGAAAACGTAAAACAACATTAAAACGGTCCCGTAAGAGTCACGAACACCTCGCACGGGACCAATGTAACTCGTAGGAATCGACCGTGTAGTCACGGCGCTCCCGATTGGAGTGTATGACATAAATTTGTAAAAAAATAGACTAAAGCATAAAAGCATGCCTTAGAAGGGTGAAAACGTAAAAAAGCCACGAAACGGTACCATAAGAGTCACGAACACCTCGCACGGGACCAATGTTAATAGTAGGAACCAAACGGGTAGTCACAAGGATCCCGGTTTGAGTATATGGCGTAAATTTGCAAAAAGTTAGACTAGAGAATAAAAAAGATTCCATCGAAGGGTGAAAATTTAAAACACCCACAAAACGGTCCGGCAAGAGTCACGGACATCTCGCACGGGACCAATGTAAGTAGTAGGAACCGACCGTGTAGTCACGGCGCTCCTGGCTTGTGTGTGTGCGTGTGTGCATGTTTGTGTGTGTGCGCGTGTGCGTGTGAGTGGGAAAGGGGGGAGGGGATGGGCAGGGGGCGCGTGTGTGCGTGTGTGCATGTTTGTGTGTGCGCGTGTGAGAGTGGGGAAGGGGGGAGGGGACGGGTAGGGGGCACGTGTGTGCGTGTGTGAAATAAAACATGTTTGGCAGCAACGTGAAACCCCCAATCCAAAAACTTAACAGATATGCCAGTGTATACATGTTTGTGTGTGTGTTTGTGTGCGCGTGTGTGCGTGTGTGAGTGGGAAAGGGGGGAGGCAACGGGGCAGGGGGCGGGGCGGGGCAGTGTTGCATATATATGCAGTTGCATCTGCATATATATGCAATTGCTGCATATATATGCAACTACTGCATATATATGCAGTGCATATATATGCTGCAACAACTATTTAAACATTCAAACATTCATGTTTAAATGTTGAAGTGCTATTTAAACCTAGAACTGATAAAATTGTTTTAGAAATGCAGAAGATTCCAAAGTTATTTGAATCGGTTGATAAGTCGTCGTGGACAAAGTGAGCTAATCTCTAAGGACTGCAAGTTTGACCGAAGGTCTGGATAGGCAGGCCTCCAGCATGAGGTCATAGCAGCATACATTTTTTGATCTGCTCAGCTACACATTTGAGGAACAAAGTAAGTTTTTCTACTTTCTTGCAAGTAGGAACTTATTTTTATTTTATTTGAGGAACATATGATAAGTAGGACCTTATTTTAATTTTATTTTTGTATTATTATGATCCTGACCTGTCATTAATTGTGGAATTCTAAGAAATTAAGACTACTTCAGGCATATTTGATTCTCTTGAAGTAGTTTTCCATTGGCATAGCTGCATAGTTATATATTGTCCTAAGAAAATGGTGAATGAAAGTCCCCTATGACCAAAATTGAACGAGTACAATGAAGATTGAACTGTTCAAGTATGCTTTGCTATTATAAATTAATTTTTTTGGGGAAAGTCACTTAAATGACTTACATAAGTTTGTTTTTTGAGTTAAGGTTTAGTTTTTGTTTCAAATTTTCCCTGGAACATATTTGCATTTAATTTGTGCTCAGATCACACATACACTTCCTAAAAATTCCCATGTATCTCTATATTTGTTTATATTTTTTGTTTATAAAAAATGTAAACTCAAAACAATGTATTGAAAACACCTAATGTATTGGCCTAAACATTTATCATTTGAAATGTCAAAGTTAGTATTTGGGGTATGTTTAGGATAATCCTTGAATAAAATAAAGCTATCTAACTAATCATTTGAAATGTCCCACGGGACCAATATAACTCGTTAGAGGGTGAATACTCGAAACAAACCCACAACTGCCCCGTGGGTGGCACCAACACCTCTCACGGGACCAATGTAACTCGTAGGAACTGACCCCGCAGCCGCGGGACTCCCGATTTGAGAATACGACGGTAATTTGCATATTTCTAGACTTGGGCTTAAAAACATGGCATTAGAGGGTGAAAACCCGAAACAGCCCCCGAACGTACCTGTGGGTGGCACCAACACCTCCCACGGGACCAATGTAACTCGTAAGAACTGACCCCGCAGCCGCGAGACTCCCGGTTTGAGAATACGACGGTAATTTGCATATTTCTAGACTTAGGCTTAAAAATATGGCGTTAGAGGGTGAAAACTCGAAACAGCCACCGAACGTCCCTGTGGGTGGCACCAACACCTCCCACGGGACCAATGTAACTCGTAGGAACTGACCCAGTAGCCGCAAGACTCCCCGTTTGAGAATATGATGGAAATTTACATATTTCTAGACTTAGGCTTAAAAACATGGCGTTTGAGGGTGAAAACCCGAAACAACCCCCGAACGTCCTCGTGGGTGGCACCAACACCTCCCACGGGACCAATGTAACTCGTAGGAACTGACCCCGCAGTCGCGAGACGCTCGGTTTTAGAATACGATGGTAACTTGTATATTTGTAGACTTAGGCTTAAAAACATGGCGTTAGAGGGTGAAAACCCGAAACAACCCCCGAACGTCCTCGTGGGTGGCACCAACACCTCCCACGGGACCAATGTAACTCGTAGGAACTGACCCCGCAGCCGCGGGACTCCCGATTTGAGAATATGATGGTAATTTGCATATTTCTAGACTTAGGCTTAAAAACATGGCGTTTGAGGGTGAAAATCCGAAACAGCCCCCGAACGTCCCCGTGGGTGGCACCAACACCTCCCACGGGACCAATGTAACTCATAGGAACTGACCCCACAGCCGCGGGACTCCCGGTTTGAGAATACGATGGTAATTTGCATATTTCTAGACTTGGGCTTAAAAACATGGCGTTAGAGGGTGAAAACCCGAAACAGCCCCCGAACGTCCTTGTGGGTGGCACCAACACCTCCCACGGGACCAATGTAACTCGTAGGAACTGACTCCGCAGCCGCGAGACTCCCGGTTTGAGAATACGACGGTAATTTGCATATTTCTAGACTTAGACTTAAAAATATGGCGTTAGAGGGTGAAAACTCGAAACAGCCACCGAACGTCCCCGTGGGTGGCACCAACGCCTCCCACTGGACCAATGTAACTCGTAGGAACTGACCCAGTAGCCGCGGGACTCCCCGTTTGAGAATACGACAGAAATTTACATATTTCTAGACTTAGGCTTAAAAACAAGGCGTTTGAGGGTGAAAACCCGAAACAACCCCCGAACGTCCTCGTGGGTGGCACCAACACCTCCCACGGGACCAATGTAACTCGTAGGAACTGACCCCGCAAACGCGAGACGCCCGGTTTTAGAATACGATGGTAACTTGTATATTTGTAGACTTAGGCTTAAAAACATGGCGTTAGAGGGTGAAAACCCGAAACAACCCCCGAACGTCCCCGTGGGTGGCACCAACACCTCGCACGGGATAAATGTAACTCGTAGGAACTGACCCCGCAGCCGCGGGAGTTCCGATTTGAGAATACGATGGTAATTTGCATATTTCTAGACTTAGGCTTAAAAACATGGCGTTAGAGGGTGAAAACCCGAAACAGCCCCCGAACGTCCCCGTGGGTGGCACCAACACTTCCCACGGGACCAATGTAACTCGTAGGAACTGACCCCGCAGCCGCGGGACTCCCTGTTTGAGAATACGACGGTAATTTGCATATTTCTAGACTTAGGCTGAAAAACATGGCGTTAGAGGGTAAAAACCCGAAACAGAACCCGAACGTACCCGTGGGTGGCACCAACACCTCCCATGGGACCAATGTAACTCGTAGGAACTGACCCCGCAGTCGCGAGACACCCGGTTTTAGAATACGACGGTAACTTGTATATTTGTAGACTTAGGCTTAAAAACATGGCTTTAGAGGGTGAAAACCCGAAACAACCCCCGAACGTCCCTGTGGGTGGCACCAACACCTCCCACGGGACCAATGTAACTCGTAGGAACTGACCCCGCAGCCGCGGGACTCCCAATTTGAGAATACGACGGTAATTTGCATATTTCTAGACTTAGGCTTAAAAACATGGCGTTAGAGGGTGAAAATCCGAAACAGCCCCCGAACGTCCCCGTGGGTGGCACCAACACCTCCCACGGGACCAATGTAACTGGTAGGAACTGACCCCGCAGTCGCTGGACTCCCGGTTTTAGAATACGATGGTAATTTGCATATTTCTAGACTTAGGCTTAAAAACACGGCGTTAGAGGGTGAAAACCCGAAACAGCCCCCGAACGTCCCCGTTGGTGGCACCAACACCTCCCACGGGACCAATGTAACTCGTAGGAACTGACCCGGCAGCCGCGGGACTCCCGGTTTGAGAATACGATGGTAATTTGCATATTTCTAGACTTAAGGAAAACATGGCGTTAGAGGGTGAGATCTCGAAACAGCCACCGAACGTCCCCGTGGGTGGCACCAACACCTCCCACTGGACCAATATAACTCGTAGGAACTGACCGCGCAGCCGCGGGACTCCCGGTTTGGGAATACGATGGTATTTTGCATATTTCTAGACTTAGGCTTAAAAACATGGCGTTAGAGGGTGAAAACCCGAAACAACCCCGAACGTCCCTGTGGGTGGCACCAACACCTCTCACGGGACCAATGTAACTCGTAGGAACTGACCCCGCAGCCGCGGGACTCCCAGTTTGAGAATACGACGGTAATTTGCATATTTCTAGACTTAGGCTTAAAAATATGGCGTTAGAGGGTGAAAACTCGAAACAGCCACCGAACGTTCCCGTGGGTGGCACCAACACCTCCCACGGGACCAATGTAACTGGTAGGAACTGACTCCGTAGCCGCGGGACTCCCGGTTTTAGAATACGATGAAAATTTACATATTTCTAGACTTAGTCTTAAAAACATGGCGTTTGAGGGTGAAAACCCGAAACAGCCCCCGAACGTCCTCGTGGGTGGCACCAACACCTCCCACGGGACCACTGTAACTCGTAGGAATTGACCCCGCAGTCGCGAGACGCCCGGTTTTAGAATACGATGGTAACTTGTATATTTCTAGACTTAGGCTTAAAAACATGGCGTTAGAGGGTGAAAACCCGAAACATCCCCCGAACGTCCCCGTGGGTGGCACCAACACCTCCCACGGGACAAATGTAACTCGTAGGAACTGACCCCGTAGCCGCGGGACTCCCGGTTTGAGAATACGACGGTAATTTGCATATTTCTAGACTTAGGCTTAAAAACATGGCGTTTGAGGGTGAAAACCCGAAACAGCCCCCGAACGTCCCCGTGGGTGGCACCAACACCTCCCACGGGACCAATGTAACTCGTAGGAACTGACCCCGCTGTCGCGGGACTCTCGGTTTGAGAATACGACGATAATTTGCATATTTCTAGACTTGGGCTTAAAAACAAGGCGTTAGAGGGTGAAAACCCTAAACAGTCCCCGAACGTCCCTATGGGTGGCACCAACACCTCCCACGGGACCAATGTAACTCGTAGGAACTGACCCCGCAGCCGCGGGACTCCCGATTTGAGAATACGACGGTAATTTACATATTTCTAGAGTTAGGCTTAAAAATATGGCATTAGAGGGTGAAAACCCAAAACCGCCCCCAAACGTCCCCGTGGGTGGCACCAACACCTCCCACGGGACCAATGTAACGTGAAGGAACTGACCCCGTAGCCGCGGGACTTTCGGTTTGAGAATACGACGGAAATTTGCATATTTCTAGGCTTAGGCTTAAAAACATGGCGTTTGAGGGTGAAAACCCGAAACAGCCCCCGAACGTCCCCGTGGGTGGCACCAACACCTCCCACGGGACCATTGCAACTCGTAAGAACTGACCCCACAGTCGCGAGACGCCCGATTTTAGAATACGACGATAATTTGTATATTTCAGACTTAGGCTTAAAAACATGGCGTTAGAGGGTGAAAACTCGAAACAGCCCCCGAACGTCCCCGTGGGTGGCACCAACACCTCCCACGAGACCAATGTAACTCGTAGGAACTGACCCCGCAGCCGCGGGACTCCCGATTTGAGAATACGACGGTAATTTGCATATTTCTAGACTTAGGCTTAAAAACATGGCGTTAGAGGGTGAAAACCCAAAACAGCCCCCGAACGTCCCCGTGGGTGGCACCAACACCTCCCACGGGACCAATGTAACTCGTAGGAACTGACCCCGCAGTCGCTGGACTCCCGATTTTAGAATACGATGGTAATTTGCATATTTCTAGACTTAGACTTAAAAACATGGCATTAGGGGGTGAAAACCCAAAACAACCCCCGAACGTACCCGTTGGTGGCACCAACACCTCCCACGGAACCAATGTAACTCCTAGGAACTGACCCCGCAGCCGCGGGACTCCCGGTTTGACAATACGATGGTAATTTGCATATTTTTAGACTTAAGAAAAACATGGCGTTAGAGGGTGAAATCTCGAAACAACCCCCGAACGTCCCTGTGGGTGGCACAAACACCTCCCACGGGACCAATGTAACTCATAGGAACTGACCCTGCAGTCGCGGGACTCCCGGTTTGAGAATAAGACGGTAATTTGCATATTTGTAGACTTAGGCTTAAAAACATGGCGTTAGAGGGTGAAAAACCGAAATAGCCCCCGAACGACCCCGTGGGTGGCAGCAACACCTCCCACGGGACCAATGTAACTCGGAGGAACTGACCCCGCAGTCGCGGGACTCCCGGTTTTAGAAAACGACGGTAATTTGCATATTCCTAGACTTAGGCTTAAAAACATGGCGTTAGAGGGTGGTCTTCTTTAGTACAAGTTTGTTTTCCTCTCTATTATTATTGTAGTTAATTTCTTTACATGCTCTATTTATTTTATAGATTTCCAATTCATTTATACATGCTTAGAGATAGTTTTCTTATGGATTCAATTACATGCAACGTAGGATTCATGTTTTTAATTAATTACACCATGTTATGCTAGATTTATAGGGGTTGGGATACCTGAACCCATCCCGATGTGCTTTGCTTGGGTATAAAAATAGTTCCCTAAAATAAATAAATGATTGAATCGTGTTGTGTAGTGGTCACAACCATCGTAGGTCTTTTTAACTCGTTTACCCTAGGTAACTGGGGTGCTTAAGAGTGCGACGCGCGCATGTAGCTATTCCAACATCGCTTTATTCTTACTCTTGATTATGTATGATTCGGTATTGTAGACTTATATATGTAATGCTTGAGTTTAATGAAGACTAGGTTTAATTAGTTATTTAATTAACACCTAATTTTTATATCCGGTGAACATACTGGGGTGTGGGGGATTGTAGTCCAACCTATTTTCTCATTCATATTAGTTAATTCATATTTAGATTACTTTTGCATGCATAGTTCAATTTAATTGCATTTAGTTGTTAGACAAACTCAAATTCTACCGCGTTTATTCTTCTTTAGCAAGCACTACAGACACATTTGTAGTCACGTCATTCCTCTATAGGGTCGTCACCTCTTTAGGTAATAATTGACCTCGGTCCTCCACTGGGTCGTCACCTCTATAAGTTTGAATTTGACCTCGGTCCTCCCAGAGTCGTCAACACTTTAGGTTAGAATTAACCTTGGTCCTTAATAGGGTCGTCACCTCTTTAGGTCGGAATTGACCTCGGTCCTCAATAGGGTAATAACCTCTTTAGGTCATAATTGACATCGGTCCTCAATAGTGTCGTCACCTCTTTCGGTCAGAATTTACCTCAATCTTCAATAGGGTCATCATTTTTTTAGTTAAAAACTAACCATGGTCCTCACCTCTTTAAGTCAGAATTGACCTTGATACTCAAAAAGGTCATCACCTCTTTCGATCATAATTGATCTGGGTCCTCCACAGGGTCTTCACTTCTTTAGGTCAGAATTGACCTCGGTCCGTCATAGGTTCATCACCTCTTATAGGTTATAATTGACCTCAGCCCTCAGTAGACTCGTCACCTCCTTAGGTTAGTGGTGTTGGAAAAATTGCACGCCCATGTAGATGCGCAGATCGTTGTTATTGGTTTTTGACTGTAATGAAAAAACCAAAACTACGAATACACTCTTTTAAGGGAGTATAGCGGCCAGTTTGGGTATTGAGAATCCACAGGGAGCATTCTAAAGATTTTAATTGATTTATTACTTCAAGAATACAAGTGTAAAAGTTGATATGGTTACGAAGGGAGAAAGGGGGGAAATAAGAAGTTAACACTGTACTACAATTAATAAAACGAGAGTCAGGATCACATCCCAGTCATGGGCTAAACAACGTACAATTAGAATTTCGATCCAAAAACAATTAAGAGAGCATATATTAATTAATCATAAACATCACACATGAAGGAATATAATCCAAACATGCGAGATAAAAGATTTAATCGGAAATGGTCACATGCGGATTAAATTCGAATTATCACTATAAACACTAGTATTGCATGACAAAGAACGTTTAATGCATAACAATACGAATTTAATACATGAGGTTTCAATTAAATGTAATTTTACAAAAAACCCAACTTTCGGAGCCGAAGACCCATTAAAGGAGGAAACATGACCCCAACCCTTAAACTAAGTACTATACATAATTAAATAAATAAATAAACCTAACTAACCAACACAAACAAGTAATAAAGGAGAAAAACTAATTAACTAAGCATGTAAAGTAAAGACATAATGTAAATAAATCATTAAACGCCTGAAAGAGATAGTGAATAGTAAATTACTTACATAAAATGGGCAAATACCCAAGAGAAATGGAGGAGAGGGTAGCTCCCAACAATGAAACCCTAACTAAAACTAAGCTAAAATGAAAGATATTAAAAGATAAGGATTTCTCTCCTAAAAATGAAGGGAGAAGGTATATATACACAAACCCTAGATGGAAAAATTGTAAATAAGAAAAGAACAATGGCAAGGCCGAATTGATTTGGTGAGAAACTGAATCGATTCAGAGTAAGAAATCTCAAATGCTGCTACAAAGTGAATCGATTCGATAGCAGGCTGAATCGATTTGGTTACGAAGATCTAGAGCACTGGTCTAAATCATCTCGATTCGACAGGAGGCTAAATTGATTCACACTTCCTTAAAGTGGATTATTTCCCTATTTTTGTTTATTTGTTATTCCTTTCTACAAAAATTTCGGTAACTTCTTCTTTTTAACTCGAATTCGCACACCGTTTGTGGCCACACAAAGATGACAAAGAGGTATTCAACTTTCGTGATGATGTTGGGTTAGATACGTATGCTATGAAATGACTAAATTGTCCTTACGCGTGCGATTATCGATGGAACTTCACCAGAATGCTATCGAACTTCACACTAAGCACTGTAACACCTACAAAAGCTCAATTATACCTTATAAAGCACGTCAATCATATAAAACATAGGTTTTTTTGGCTAACGAGCATAAATATAGGAATTAAGGTACACTAGGAGGCTAAAATGCATAAGTATAAAGGGTGAATAAATGCAATATTCAAACAGAATCACACCCCCTAACTTACACATTGCTAGTCCCTACGAATGAAATAGGAAGCAAAAAAAACTACAAGTAAACCAAAAAACATGATATATATACAAAAAGGATAAAATACACTTTCGTGGGTGAAAGATTTCTTTTGGAATATGCAATAATCCAACCCCTAGGTTACCCTAGTGGACGAATGTTGTCTCATGAGGGTTTTAAGCGATGAAACCCACAAACATCAAGTGGTCTCCTCAAAATATCCCCAACCACATGCGACAAGCCCAACAATAATGAAAAAGATTTCAACATGATATTAGCATAGTAAAAGAATTAACACGAAAGTCCATTGTTGTTCCCATTATACAACGAACTTCATATAATTGAAACCTTAAAAGTGTGGGGGGAGCGAGCACATGCAAAGTATGATTTTTCAAAACTTTTATAAATCGATTAATAAGCATTAAGGCATTCATAAATATCAATCCTCACTGGATATTACACTCATCAAATGAAATAGCTTAGAACAGGAGGTAATACATGGAACATGCGAGCAGAAAGAGTAAATACAATTGGAAACTAGGTTGCACACATGTCACTAAGGAAGAACGCGATATAGAATATAAAACTTGTAATCTCAATGAAAGATACCGTTCATTAAAGGAGGCAAAATGTATTTTCACATATTATGAAAATTATTTCAACTTTTAAATTCAATTCACCCTAGGACCACATAGGACTTTATAGGGTTGTAATGTAGGTTTGGGGTTATATTTTTTGAAATGAAGGGAATATGTACGTATTCAAAGTTTTTGGGGATGAAAAACTTGGGATAATGGTAAATAGGGAGCAATTTTAAGATTAGAAAATGATTTCCACAACAAGCATTAGATACAAAATTGGAGAGCGATAAAGGTTATTAAACACTATATACATTATATACAACTTTCTCTTTCTTTTTTTATTTTTCTTTTGTTTTCTTTTCCTTTCTCAATTTTTCTTTTCTTTTTCACTTCTTTCTTTTCTTCACTTTTTCATTCTCATGGGCTTAATGGCAACCACGAGATTCCAAACAAAGGTATGGCAATTAATAAGTATGATTTATAACTCCAATGTGAAGTTGGTTAGGGGATTTTTGGTTAATGAAATGAAAGTCTATATTAAGGCTTAAAGGTGTTGACTAGGGAAAGCGTAAAAGGTGAGGTGAAGGTCAATATGAGTGATATAAAAGAGATGACCTATGATCCTTTCCTAAGGGTTACTCAATACTTGAGTCAAACCAACTTTGAAAATCATTATCAAATAACACATTTAAAGATATAAACTCAAATAATGAATGATCAAATGAAAGAATAGTGAGATTACCAATGACTGTAATGTTTCCCAAGAGGAAATAGTAGTGTATAAACAATCACAAACGAAGGAAAGCCTAAAGCTCACTCGATGTAAGTATATATAGAGTAATAAAAGATTACCGACTTATAAAAATCTTAAACCAAATCAATAAAACAAGAAAAACGCATGTGCTTATTGGATTAAAGTTTAATTCATGACGTTATTCATAATATCAAGGATTTGAAGACTAAAGTCTAATAACTTCTAAAATTGAGATAATGCATCATTGAGTTGTCTATTGTATCGGGCATTTAATAAAATTTATCATCGTAAAGAAAGGCAAAATGGCCATCAAAAGAGAAAAAAGAAAGAAAATATTTTTGAAATTTTCATTTTTTTAACAAAATGGCATGCTTAGTAACTAACACATGATTAAATCAATGGAAAAAAAATAAATAGTGGATAGAATATCCCACACCCCCTAACTTAAATGTTGCATTGTCTTTAATGCTAATCAAGAACACAACATAAAGAGAGGAAACGAAAAATATTACCCAAAATGGAGCGATCTCCGATAAGCACAAGTCCATTGAATCTACAAAACAAGTTAGTAACAATCATAACAAAAATAATAACAAAAATTTTAACTAATTACTCTAGACTACAATTAAAAATAAAGAAAAAAGGAAGAAAGGAAAAAAAAGAAGCTAGAAAGCCAACTACTTATAACCTAAAATTTGGACTTCTAACTAACTATACACTAAAAGTCTAAATTTTTGAGGATCCAACCAAAATACAATTTGACTTTGAAGGATCAACGGTGTACCCTTCCTCGAGTGCATGCCTCCTGGAAAATAGGAATTCCGTTTGAACAAGAGAAGGCATGTGAAAAATGAACCATCCCCAATTATAAATTTTTGGGGGACGACGGGGGATTTTTATAAAAAGGGGGACAAGACCACATTAATCTCGGGAAAATGAAAATCACCTCCCCAAGGTTTTTCAACTGGAAGGGGAGGAGGGGCAAGTGGAAGAAAAAATCCCATGAGATGAAGCATCTCAAAATAACACTCTCGTTCAAGAATCAGATTAAAGTCCTCAAGACTTTCATCTGATTCTTGGGATAATGTTAATGGATCACTAATAGTGGGGAACAATGGAAAGGAAGGACCATGAACATCAATACAATTGGAAGAATTAATAAGGGGCTGAAATTAGAAAGTTTTTGGATCACTCTTAACGATTTCTTGCTCAAAAAGGGGTGGAGGTGAAACGTAAGTTTCAACCTCAACCTGGCTTTGTGAAGAAGAAATGGTCTCATCGAGTTGGGCATGTATTTCTAAAGACCAAGCTTTAGTACTTTTGAATTGGTCATTAGATTCCTTAACCATTAACTCATATCAAACCAACAAGAAGACATAACATCTTCTTGTGAGGTTTAGCTAAAGGATTCTTCTAAACGCAAAGTTTCCTCCCAAGGCTATGATTGATTGCTTGCAAATTCTTGACTTTCACGTGCAAGACACTTATACTCAAGAATTTTTAGGCATTCATGCATAGTCTTAGGAGTGTAACCGTGAGAACTATTAGCATAACAACAAAAATTATGAAAAGAGTTAGGATGAGAGATTTCAAAATAAGCTATTCAAGAAAAGAGCGATGAGCACTAAAATTTCAATTTCTCGAAACAATATAGCACAAGTCAAAAAGAAGGATAAAATAAAGAATACAAATATTAATAAAAGAAATATTACGAAATAGTAAATGAACTATAATCTATAACAAAACACTCCCCAACAAGGGTGCCATTTTGACATGCCAAAAATTGTGCACCCGTGTAGATGCGCAGATCGTTGTTATAGGTTTCCAACTGCAATGCAAACACCTAAGCTATGACTACACTACTTTAAGGGACTTTAGTGGTCAGTCAGGGTATCAAGCATCCATAGGGAGTGTTCGACATATTTTAATTAATTTATTACTTCAAGAATAAAAGTGTAAAAGGTGATATGGTTACAAAGAGAAAAGGGGGAAAATAAGAAGTTAACACTACACTACAATTAATAAAATGAGAGTCGGTATCACATCCCCATCGTGGGCTAAACAACTCACAATTAGAATATCGATTTAAAAACATTTAACCGAGCATACTCAATTAATCATAAACATTACGCATGAAGGAATCTAATCCAAAGATACAAGATAAAATATTTAACCAAAAATGGTCACACGCGGATTAAATTCAAATTGTCGCTATAAACACTAATGTTGCATGATAAAGAAAATGAAATGCCTAATAATCCAACTTTAATACACCAGGTTTCAATTAAACGCAATTTCACACGAAATCCAACTTTCGGAGCTCAAGACCCATTAAAGGCGGAAACATGACCCCAACCCTTAAACTAAGTACTAGACATAACTAAAGCAATAAATAAACCTAATTAGCCAACACAAATAAGAAATAAATGAAAAAAACTAATTAACTAAGCATGTAAAGTAAAGAAATAATGTAAATAAAGCATAAAACAAGTGAAAGAGACAATGAATACTAAACTACTTACATTAAATGGGAAAATACCCAAGAGAAATGGAGGAGAGGGTGGCTCCCAACAATGAAAGCCTAACAAAAACTAAACTAAAATGAAAGATAATAAAAGATAAATATTTCTCTCTTGAAAATGAAGAGAGCAGGCATATATACCTAAACCCTAAATGGAAAAAATATAAATAAGAAAACATCAAAAGCAGGGTCGAATTGATTCGGTGAGAAACTGAATCGAGTCAGAGGAATGAATCTCGAATGTTTCTACAAAGTGAATCGATTGGGTAGGATTCCTAATCGATTCGTTCATGAAGATATGGATCAATAGTCTAAATCGAATCGATTCACCCCTGCTTCAAGTGGAATATTCCCCTGCTTTGGTTTGTTTATGATTCTCTTTCGCTCAAAGTCACGTAACTTCGTCGTTCTAAATCAGATTCATGTAGTGTTTGCGGACATACGAAGATAAAACCAAGGGATTCAACTTCCGTGAAGATCTTGGGTCAGATACCCAAGCTGTGAAATGACTAAATTGCCCTTGCATGTGCGATTATCGATGGAACTTCACCGGAATGCTACCGAACTTCACACTAAGCACTATAATACCTACAAAGGCTCAATTATACCTCATAAATCATGTTAATCATATCAAATAGTGGTTTTATATTCAATGAGCATAAATATAGGAATTAAGGAACCTGTGGGGGGGCTAAAATGCATAAGTATAAAAGGGTGAATAAATGTAATATTCGTGGCAAAATAGTTAGAATTGACCTCGACCTGCAAAATTGGTTCCCCATAAAGTTAGGTCCTCATAACCAAACTCATCATTCCCAAAAACAACCTTAGGTCCTCATAATTGACCTTGAACCTCCAAATCCATCACCCTCATCTTCTATGTACATAGAATTGGCCTAGCAACCCCACTCCCAACATAAATGTGGTGTCTAATCGACGACCTTCGCTTGTCCCAAGCTCGTCTGTCGAGGGGCTTTATAGGCACCTCATTATAGGACCACCTAAGAAACTCCATAGGTCCCTATGACTCACTCGTTCACCCTACACCCTAGGTCATACTCCGAGAATTTGTTTAGAACCCATCGAGCACTCTCGGGCCCCATTTGACTATCGGTCAACTTTCTCACTTGAGCTAAAGATTATTGAATCTTTGAAGGAATCTAATTCCCCTTTCCAACGGTTTTCCCCTTGCGTGAATAAGCCTTACGGTTCAGACGGATGGTCCGTTTCCCCCAAAAAATGATCTTAAGTCCACCAGACGCTTTAGAGCCCGTTTTGACTCTGGTTAACTCTCCAACTTCCGTGAATATCTTTGGATCTTTGAAGGGAATTGAGTCCCCTTTCCAAAGGTTTTTCCCTATCTGTGAATCAACCTTATAGTAAGGACGAACGACCCGTTTTACTTTGATCGCCATAGTGAGGTCTTTCTTTTATTTATACTCGTGTGCATTAAACAACAAAACTCTAAGAAAACTACCACCCAGAGTTATGTACTCGGTTGTCACAATGATGTATGACATGTTATAACCCTGCCAAATTTAACCACAACCTTAGCGGTAGCCACAACATGAGGTGGTGGTAAATGTTCACTCATATAATTCCATGTGGGAGAGAACACATAGGGCCTTTGTTAAAGTGAACCCACACGAGTTCACTGGTAATACAAATTTCTGGTGGTGTATTGGTGGAGGAAGATATGTAGACGAATTTGTGGATGGTGGAGTGAACAAAGGTCCAAAAGAAAATGTTGGTTTGTTCAAGTTTTTACGAAAGTCTCTCTAATGGTGGGAGTCTATCATCAAAATTTAGGAGAGAGATACGATAAAAATTATATACTTGTGTGTGGAAGAACATGTAAGTAAGATATTTCCTCTTCACAATTATAGTGAACAAGAGTAGGGAGGTCAGTGTGGGTATTAGGAACCACATGGGAAGCATTAGAAGTTTCCAAGCCCACCAGCTTTTGTGGTGCCAATATTACTAAAGGGATCGTTGATTTTAATTTATAACAAGCTCCATAAGGTTGGAAGAACCCCTAATATCAGGTTTCTAGCTCCCCATCTGAGCAGGTGGAGGTGATTTCTTGTCAGTATGTGCGGGACCCACATTGGTGATTTCTTGCTATCTTTCTTTTGGTCATGATTCTCGAAGAGATGGTGGAGGGGACCAAAGAAACGTCTAAGGGATCAAAGTTGGAAGAAGTGATCTCCTCTGTGAAATCATTACGCTATAAGTATTGGTAGGGTGAGGACTCTGAACTAGAAGTGGTGGCCTCCCGATCATGAAACAAAATTTAGATCAAAGAAGTGGTGGTGATCTTATAATTGAGCAAAAATGTGGGCGACCTTATAAGTTTGGAATCCCCCACTCTTTACTAGATGGGCCAAACAGAGGTTTAAGGTTAGTAAAGTTCACGTCGATGTCACATGAAATTTTTTCTCGCTCTTCGCTGTAAAATAAAAAAATCTCTAATAATAGAAAAATAACGTAAATAACAAGAAAATTTTCTAACATATTCCTAGATCCTCCTGAGGACATATTGGCCCCTCGTATGCCATAACCGTAGGAAGGGGATTGTGGTCCTAGTAGTCATTATTGGATTTAGTAACATTCACAACTAGGGACATATTTGAAAACCTCATCATTATATGCATGAGAAAATAGTCTGACGTTGCTCACATATTAGGCTTATTTTTGTATTTAGCATATCCCATTATAATTCAACACGCTCCAACACGATGAACCTAATCTCCAACTTCTCCAAGTTTAAGACTACTCTACTTTATGATGGTATAAAATATTTTAAGAGTTTGAATTTATTTATAATTATATTTGGGTGATAAATTTTTTTATGAAAAATAGAGGCTGGATTTTAAATAGTTTTTCACATAGAAATTTTATTTTTCAAAACCTCATTCAAATGAGATCAGCTTATTGTTTGAATGACTTTTCTCTTTCATTAGGAGGCTCATTAGATAATTATATCGAATGAACATCCAATGAGGGTGTTCTACTAGAATTCATTTGAAGATTGCTAGAAGCTAGTTTAAACAAAATTGGAGTCTCATTCGAACGAACTGTGTTTTTGTTCAAACGAAATAGCTTTCTCATTCAAATGAATTCTATTTTTGTTCGAAAAGTTTGTGCACGTCCTATGAATACTTGTTTTGAAAAAAAAATAGAGACTATTTTTCAAAATGGATCTGCATACCTGCTGCGAAAGTCCTTTTAATTTTTTAGTATAAACACCTTTTTGATTCATAAATCATCCTCCCTAATATGATAGTGAATCCTTTTAAAACCCTAGAAGTCTCATATATGATATACTCTTGTGGTGATCATCTCTACTACTGACCTTGTGACCCGAGGGATCAAGGATGACGGCTGAAAAGAAGGAAGGAAGGTTGATCGGTGGATACAGAGGGAGGAATGCCTCCTGTGGATTTCTCTGGACCTGGGTAGTATTATTTTGGAGTTTTGT
The DNA here is from genome assembly GCA_949130495.1 of Sambucus nigra. Classification (NCBI taxonomy): domain Eukaryota; kingdom Viridiplantae; phylum Streptophyta; class Magnoliopsida; order Dipsacales; family Adoxaceae; genus Sambucus; species Sambucus nigra. Next base: position 10,431,780 of record OX422218.1, on the reverse strand, counting down.
AAGTAAGCTATCTTAGAAAACATTTAAAGTGATGAAAAAGGTTTTTCCCTATTAATGGATTTTTCCTTATTTTCATGTGATTACATGATTTACTTATCTATTTTATCACCAAGATGCATCTCTTAGGATAAAAAACTAAAATTGGTATTACGTTTGTGGAATTTTATTAAATAAGTTTTTCCATTAAATCATACGTACTCTTAAATTGGTATCAAAGTTGGTTGCATTAGTTTAGTATGTAATCCTTTTTTCGTAAAATCTTTTTTGATATCATTTTTATTTTTTTGAAAAATTATTGATCTTGAAAAGGCCAGATTTTAATGAAGAATTTGTATAATCGAATGCTCGTCATTAATGGTTCTAATTACGCATATTGGAAAGCTAGGATGATATCCAATTTAAAATAAATTTATGAAAGGGTATGGTTGGTTTGTGAAAGAGGGTGGACACCACCCACTATTACCGTTGAAAGTATCATCAAACCTAAACATGTCTCTTTGTGGACATTGAAACGAATTTAGATGGAGTAACTTTAACTCATGCGGTTTGAGTGTTATTTCTAGAGTTGTCACCTCTGAAGAGTTCCACTGCATCATGGTGTGTACCACGTCTAAAGAAGTTTGTGATACCCTTTAGCTCACTCATGATGGTACCAATGGTGTTAAAGCTTCTAAGCTACAAAATCTCACCACTCAATTTGAGACATAAAAATTCTTGAATATGAATCATTTGATGTGGTTTCTGCCCAATTGTCTGATATTGTCTACTCGAGCTTTAATTTAGGCCAGAAATTTACCGAAAAGAGTGTAGTTAAGAAAATATTAAGGTTGCTCCGTTACCGATTCATTCCTAAGGTTACTGTGTTAAATTTGCTATGGATTTTAGATACTCTTAGGTTAGAAGAACTAGTTAGAGATCTGCAAACATAAGAGATAGATATATTCCCTAAAACTGTTAAACCTGAGGAAAAGGGGATGGATTTAAATTCCTATTCTTAAAAGAGAGAGGAAGTGTCTTCATATTGTGAGTACAACTTTATTTTAGATGACTTAACCATATTTGCTAAAAATATTAAAAAAATTCTCAAACTTAAAAAGAAAAATACTTTCAACGATAAGAAAAAATTTGAGAAAGATAAAAAAATATAAATCGGGTAAGAAAATTTTTGAAAAAGAAAAGAAAGATTTCCTTGACCAAAGATGTTACGAGTGTGAGGTAAAAGGTCTCAAGGATTATGGATGTATGACTGGGTTTAAATGTCAAGGAAAAGGCAAAAATTTCTTACCCATCACACTTAGTGATAGCGACGTAAAGTAGGTGAATTTTGGGGATGAATCACCACATGTATGTAACATCAATGCCTTCATGGGTAGTCATGTTAGATCATCTAGTGCACCTTGTGATGATGAGGAATCTACTAAACATGAACACCTCGATAGTGACTCTAGTCGTTCTGAGGAGAGTGATGAACAGGTTGCTTTCAGTGAGTGCGAGAGTGACATTCAATGTTCTTGAGCCAATCTTTATGTTGAATCCTTTAAAACTAAGAAACAAAACAACAAGTTAGCTATAAGAGTTTTAGCACTAGAGAAGGATTTGAGAGTGTCCGAGGAGTGTGAGTCCTCAGTGAAAAAAGCTTTGGGAGATGGATTTTATTTTGTTAAGAGAGGGAATGGTGACTTGACCAACAAGGTAGCTAGTCTTATGAGAGATCACCAAGCATCGGTGGAGATTCGTGAGAAACTTAAAGCTATGGTTTCCCAAATCGATAAAGATTTCAAACATTCTCGGGAGGTCGAGGTAACTATCGAGGACACATTGAAGAAGGTAGGTAAGATGTTCATCGTCCCCAATTTAGGTTTTGTTAAGAGGCATATAATAGGTTATGACAGTACATCCACTTATCATACTACACCAAAATTGGTTACTAAATTTATCATTAATCCTTATGGCCCTCATCCTAAACCACATAGGAGAGTTAAACCAAGAAAATCTAAAAATGGTAGGCCCAAACCCGTATATGTTTGAAATTTTTGAAAAAGGAGAAGTCACCTTAGAGACTTTTGCTATAAATTAGGTGGATACTCCCATGCACCTCTCTAGTGATTTTTCTCATCTTAGAGATCAAATCGTGTTTCTAGTCGCTACTTCACATATCTTGATGGAATAATTTCAATGGATTTATTTGTCGTTTGAGAACGCTTCCAATAATTCTACTAGAGTTAACAACGTTAAAGGCAAACGAAAGGATACTTACACATGGGTACCTAAACAAGACATAAAATCCCTTGTCATTCATGTTTGTCTCAAGGTTCAAAATCCTTCCCAATGGTATTTTGATAGTGGGTTCTCTAGGCACCTGACTGGTGACATTTTTTACCCACCTTGAGGATCACATGGAATGTAAAGTCACTTTTGGAAATGGCAATATGTCTAGTCTTTTAGGGTGTAGTTGTGTTGAGATAACGATATTCCCTAAACTAGACAATGTGTTGTATGTAAAAAGGTTGAAAGTGAATCTAATAAGCATAAGGAAATCGTACGACACAAACTTTACGATCAAGTTTGATCGGTCTGAATGTAACATTTATGACCAATACAATGAAATTTCACTACAAGGAGTAAGGACCAAAGATAATTCATGTGGGATTATGCATAATTCCTCCTTTGTGTGCAGCACTATCACGGTCTCCAATGTGGAGCTATGGCATCAATGATTAGGTAACGTGAACTTTAGAGATCTTGAGTGATTACTAAAAAAGGACCTAGTGCGTGGCTTACCATCACTTGGGAAACCAACTTCCTCGATTTTTGGACCATGTTAACAAGGAAACAAAATTTAAAGTCTCCATCGGAAGCTGAATACCATTACCACCTCCCATATTTTGGAGTTGATTCACATGGGTCTTATGGGTTCTACTTGCTCGAAGATCTTAGATGTTAAGAGATATTTTCTCGTGATAGTCAATGACTTTTCTAGATATTCTATCATAAGATTCCTTATAGAAAAGTACAATGTTGTTGAGTTCCTTATAACTAAATGTCGTGTCCTATAAAATTAATACAATGTCACTATTAATCAGATGTGTAGTCATAACGGTACCGAATATAAAAAAGCTAAAGTGGATAGCTATTTTGATGGAGTGGGAATCAAAACTGAGTTTTTAGCCATTTGTACTCCAAAAAAGAGGGGACTGTTGAGAGGAAGAACCAAAAGATGTAAGAGATGGCTAGATCCATGCTTCTTGGGAGAAATGTGCCTAAATGTTTTTAGGTAGAGGTGGTGATCACCGCATGCCATACGATGAATGAGGTATATCTTCGTCCACACACACTTCACACGCCTTACGAGTTGTGTCCAGGGAAGAAGCCAAACCTATTGTATTTTTGTGTCTTTGGGAGTACTTTCTACATCTTGTGAGATAGATAGAAATTAGGAAAGTTTGAAACCTAGAGTGACAAGGGGATATTTTTAGGCTATTTATAAATTATTAAGTCTTATCGTGTTTTTAATGTGGCCAACTTTAACCACATGGAGTCAATAAATGTGAGGATTAAAGAAGATGAGCTACCATCATTTGCTTATCCTAGCCCCCAGTGTGGCGATCATGCGCCCTATGATAATGATCCCATCCTTCCTAATGCTAGGTGGATCCCGTTCCTGATTTAGGGGAGACACCATCTTGGCTTTAAAATAGTCATGACCCTTTCTCCATACTTTGTGTTCCTACACTAGGTTTCAAAACTCATGCTCAATTCTAAAATGTGGTTATTTATCTGTGCTACAACTCTTTAGTTAAGCCCAATAATTTAGAAAAAGCACTCAAGGATGAGAATTGGATATCCTCCATGCAATAAGAGTTGCCTAAATTTTACAAGAATAATGTCCGGGAATTAGTCCCCCGACCTAGCCAGACTAATATGGTTTGTTAAAAGTGTATTTACAAGAATAAGATAAATAATCATGGTACCATAGTTTGCAATAAGGTTATGTTGGTCACTTAAGGATACACACAGATTGGGGGTTTAGGCTTTGATAAGACATTCTCTCCTATTGCTAGGCTTGACTCCATCCGATTACTACTCACCATAACATGTTATATGCATTCAAGCTATATCAGATGGATGTTAAGAGTACCTATGTTAATGATATTCTATAGGAGGATGTTTTCTTGGAAAAACCAAAAGGGTTCAAAGATCCAAAGCACCCAGAACACATCTAGTATTCTAATAAAGCCTTAAATGGTTTGAAGCAAGCACCCTGTGCTTGGTACGAGAGGCTCTCTTCCTATCTCATAGTGTGTGGCTTCATGAGAGGGTCTATTTTTGTTGCCCAAGTTTATGTGGACGACATAGTTTTTGGATCCACGTTCTCCTGCCATGCTCACACCTTTGAGAAGGAGACAAAGAGTAAGTTTAAGATGAGCATGGTAGGTGAGCTTACATTCTTCTTAGGTCTCGAGGTGTGTTAGCTTGAGGATAGGATATTCATATCTCAATCCAAATGTGCAAGAGACCTTGTGAAGAAATTTTCTCTAGACTATGCTAAGCACTCATGCATTCCATGAGTTCATCGACTAAGCTTAGTGAAGACACTTTAGGAAAGGATATCTAGAAAACCCTTTATTGGACTATGATTGGTAGTCTCCTCTACTTGACGGATAGCTATCCACATACTGCCTTTAGTGTTGGAGTCTTTGTGCATTACCAGGCATCTCCAAAAGAATCACTCTTACTCTCTCTTTAATGTATCATCAAATACATCAGTGGGACCCTCACATACAGTATTTTGTACTCCTTTGATACCGATGCCCATTTGTCCACCTATTTGGATGCGAATTTGGTTGGGGATGTCGATGGTTATAGGAGCACTTCGGGTGGGTGTTTCTATTTTGGGAGTGATCTTGTTTCTTTATTGAGAAAAAAGAAAAACTCCATATCTTTGTCCACGACTAGGGATAAGTATATTACTGTTGGGAGTTGTGGCATGCAACTATTTAGATGAAGCAATTATTGGAGGATTATGGTATTTCACAATGCATGGTGATTATTTCTTGTGATAATACTAGTGCGATCCGTATTTCCCTTAATCTAGTCCAACATTCGTGCACAAAGCACATTAGGATACGCGAACACTTCATTCAAGACTTAATTAAGGATAAGGTCGTGTCCTTAAAGCTTTTTGAGCACCGATCTTCAGTTAACCGATATATTCACAAAAGGTTTTGATGCACTTAGATTTGAGGATCTTAGGAAATCTTTGGGTATTTGCACTGTTGACTCAGTTCAGGTACTTTATCTAGTATAGGATGGTTCTCATGCTTATATCACTTATATTTATTTCTAGATTGCATTATTATTGTGTTATCATTGTATTTATTTTTTATTTGGCATTTTTAGAAAAATACAAAAAAGAGTTTTGTTTTTCTGAAATTTAGAAAAATACAAAAAGATTTTTGGTTTTAAGAAAAAGTTGAAAAATTCGAAAAAGGTTTTGAAATTTTTTTATCACCATATATGGGTGAACATTTAATATGTCCAGATCACATATTCATTTCATATCCAAGTGGCTATTTTATGGTGTTTTGAGACATGAAATCATTTCATTAGCATGCTTAATAATGTTTGGAGGTATTATGTTGTAATTCGATGATTACTTGCTATATGTTTGACTCCTGATCACCTTTAATGCACATGTACACGAGCTTTTTTTATTATTTAACTTGTCACATATTGATCATAGTGTTTTCATCTCAATTATTCTTTAAAATGAAACATATGTAAAAATGAGATAAAAAGTTGTGCTTCTAAGAACGATTGCTCGGATTTACATCATTTTTCGAAAAATTTGTTATATATTAAGGAATGCACAAGGGCTAGAAAAAAATAAAAGGTCTTTTCATTAAAAGTAACTATTTGCAAAGAAAAGAGCCAAAAGGATTAGAGCACATGAAAACAAATTTTCCAGGATAATTTTTTATCATTGATGCTTCTCTTTACATAAGCATAAATTTCTTCATAAATAATTGCGAGTAATTTTAGTAATGTGAGAATTTGAAGTAGTTAAGTTGAACATTAATGGATTTGCACAAACTATATAAATCTTGGAAAAACATTAAATAGTTTTGGCGTCATTTGTGTGAAAATCATTTTTTCTTGATTTGTTGACTAGGTTAAGTCAATTACACACGAGTTCACGTATTTTACACCAAACGTAGAATTTGAGATCTTTCGTTAGTAGTATCTCCAATAATTATGCACATGTGATTATGATTGTCAATGTTGATTAACCTATGGAATTTTTTTTACACCCCTTCATTACGCTTTCATGATTCGATTATTTTAGTGTTATTCCATGGTGTGTTGTTTGTTGCACATTTTGTACTTTTATTTGAAATATTTGAAAAAAAATTAAAAATAGTTGGATTTGGCTTTGATATTATCATTCCCTTACTTTATTGCTTAAACTTATGATAATATCTTACTTCCTATATGTGGAACTTAAACTTGATGATTAGCTTATACTCCTTTGTCTATTTCAGACGAAAAGGGGGATAACAAATTAAGGGGGGATTTGATGAGGTTGATTTATGTAGGAATTTGTATGGGGTGTTTTTATTTCTTGTTTAAAACTCTTACATCATTGTATTTTGTCTTCTTCATGTGTGTAGGTTTCGTTGGTCAAGTCATAGACTATACCGGTTGAAGAAAAATCTCTAGAAGGAAGATCAAGAAGAGATTAAAGACAACATTTCCTTATGACAATCCATTTATAGGGTTTGGGAGGATACAAGGATTTTTTGTCATAGTTTTTTTTTATGTAATTTGGGTATCAATTTTATTTTGTACCAGAATATCCAAGGGGGAGACTTGAAAGAGCAAATAATCTGACGTTGGTCATAGCTTAGGCTTATTTTTTTATTTTGAATTTCATGTTATAATTTGTCACGCACCGATATGATGAACCGAATCTCTAAATTCTACAAGTTCAATACTATTCTACTTTATGAAGGTATAAAATATTATTGGAGTTCAAAATTATTTATAGTTATATTTGGGAGATAACGCTTTTATCAAAACTAAGACTGGATTTTGTAAAGTTTTTGAAATAAAATTTTTATTTTTTTAAACCTTGTTCAAAGGAGATCAACTTCCTGTTCAAACGGCTTTATTCGTTCGTTATAAGGATCATTAGATCACTATATTAAATGAACATACAATGAGGGTGTTATGTTAGAATTCGTTTGAATCTCGTCATAAGCTAGTCCAAACAAGATTGGAGTCTCATTCGAACAAACTGTGTTTTCGTTCAAACGAAATGCATTTCGAGTTCGAACGACTTCTATTTTTTGTTTGAAATAGATTGTTGCCTAGGATTTTGATTGAATTCTGTAAATACCTGTTAAAAAAAAATTATAGACTTTTTGCTAAATTGGAATCTACATATCTACTAAAAAGTCCCCAAAATTTTTAGTTCTAAACACGTTTTTAATTCACAAATCATCCTCCTTTATATAATTGTCAATACTTTTGAAACCCTAGAAGCTTCATATCTTATATAATCTTGTTGATAACATCTCTATTGGTAACGTTGTGAACTGAGGGATCATGGTTGAAGGCCGAATGCTAAAAAGAATCAATAAAGGTTGATCTATGGATACTGAAGGTGGAATGCCATCTGTTGACTGGTTCGGATGTGAGTAGTATTCTTTGGGAGTTTCGTAAGTGAGTTGTCTTGTAAAACTTTCTAAACTACTGAAAAAGGTTTTGCCCTATTAAGGGATTTTTTCATATTTTTCACGTGATTGCATGTTTTACTTATCTATTTTATCACCTAGATGAATGTCTTCAGATAAAAAGATAAATTTAGTATTACCTTTGGGGCATTTAATTAAATAAGTTATTCCATTAAGATTGTGTTCACTCTCACTATATAATTTATAGTATCATTAGTTATTACCCATTGTTAAGACTAGATAGGTCTCGTGCTATTCATTAATGCATTGGACCTCGCTGACTATACTCCAGGTATTTGGAGAATTATGGGTAGGAACCCTGACAAAATATTGAAAAAAATTTAAAATTTGACGATTTGGGGAATAATGACCCCACACTCTGCGATGAAGATCAAGGGCAATATATGGACTTCAACAATAGCACAAATGTAACGAGGACCATTAACCAGTTCTGTTTTCAACCATGGAGGGATTCTATTCTTGGTTCTAAATTATTCCAACGGATTTTATCAACAACATACACCATTTCTTAACAATCTGAGAAGGAATAAAAAAGCGAAGAAGAATGAAGTAAACAAAATTTTTAGGGAAGTTCTTATAGTGAAGCAAAGAAAGTGGAAAGATCTCCTTTGAAGATTTATAAAATGAATGAAAGAATGAGACTTTTGAATGCACTTTGAAGTAAGCAAAAGGGTGGGAACTTTCACCTTATAAGCTGAAAAGAGTCTTCACGGTACCCCACGGGTGATGATTAAATACATATGACGGTTGATCAAACAACAATTCTCTATAAAAATACAAATAATTACCTCGTACCTCAAAGAGGCACAGGGCTTTGGGGACAATTGTGGAGACCATAATTAACAAAGTCATATGGCTAGCAGGTGCTTAGTATGGGCCGACAAGATAAAGACCATTTGAGAGTCGAAGCCAAGAATAAATCTCATCAATATGTTCCACAAAATGATTGGCTTAGGTAAAAGATAGGACCAAAATATTTGGGATAACTATCAATGGAGTTGGGACTCTCCAAGGATCCCTAATAAATGTAAACCTGCCCCAATGAGACAGGAGCATAAAAAATTATATGTTCGAGTAGTAATATAACTCTTATGAGTAACTTTCTAAAGTAATTAAAAGTGAGATCTTAAACCACATGAACGTAGGCCATTTATCGAACCACGTACATCTAGTGTTGGTTTGTTATTTGATCCTCCTTATTGAGATCTTTCTTTTATTTATATTCATGTTCATTGAATAATAAAATTATAAGAAAACTACAACCTACATTTACATAGTCAGTTTATACATTGATGCATGCCATGTAATATCACTTCTGAATTCCACCACTACCTCAGTTGCAGCCAAAACAGGAGGTGTTGGTACATGTTTGGTCATATAATTCTATTTATGATAGAACAAGTGGGGCATTTTTTATTGGTAGCCCACCTGAGTTCCTTAGTAATACAAATATTTTGGTGGAGAATTAGTAGAGGAAAGATATCTAGAGGATTTTTGTGGATGGTAGAGTGCACAAAAGTCCAAAATAAATCTTAGTCCATTCAAGTTGATAGGAAAGTCTTTCTAATGGTGGGAGTTTATAACCATAATTTGAGAGAGAGAGAGAGAGAGAGAGAGAGAGAGAGAGAGAGAGAGAGAGAGAAAGACATGGTTACCATTATAGACTTTTAGGCTCGATTCGATGTTAAGTAGGTGCCACTATTCATCAGGGGTGAAAAGTAGAGGAAATCTTTGAGCTTGAAGTAGGAAAACCGCACTGTGGTAAAATATTACCAAGAGTTATTCGCACTATCATTTTTTTTCAAAAAGGTAGTAAAATGGAGTACAAGAAAATGGATAAGTTCATTTTTGATTTTATATGTCGTACTATACATGGTGTTTTGGGTAACTCATATTTTACCACATATACAAATATGGGGAATGTGACAACAATTAACTGTTAGGAATATATAGAATTTCATAAGGGTAAGGGAGAGAAGAGGCCCTATAGGGATTACTATAGCCAATAAGGCAACAGAAACGTGGGTACCCCTAATGGGGTTCAGCAGCCTAAGGATCCTAAATGAGGAGATTATAAACATAAGAAGAATGCAGGGTTTGATAGCTATAAGAACCACTAGGGCAATAAACAACAGTCTTAAAAAGGTGAGGTACAATTGGATAGAGGCCATCAGGTCATGGAATGACTCGGTCATGTCCAAAGAGGACGATAATAGCAATGGCTCCAACTCCACATTATTGATTTTAATTATGTGAGGCAAGACGTTTAACTAAAATGTTCCCTCACGTAAATTATGATGAAAAAGATTAGGACGGTCAGTATGGGTATTAGGCATCACAGTGGTAGCATCAAGAGTTTATGACCCCACGAACTCTTGTGGTGTCAATATTACTAAAGGGAGAATGGATGATCATTTATAACAGGCTCCATGAGGCTCTAAGAACCCTCAATATCAGATTTATGATCCTCAGTCGAGCAGGTGGATGTGATTTCATGCTAGCATGTGTGGTACCCACAGTGACAGTGATAAAGTTTGTTATCTTTCTCTTGTCCATGCCGCTTGGAGAGATGGTGGGGGGGGGGGGGGGGGGGGACCAAAGAAATGTCTAATGCATCAAAGTAGGAAAAATTTATTTCCTCTAGGAAATCATCCCACTCTAAGTATTAGAAGTTCAAGGACTATGAACCATAACGGGAGGCCTCTCGATCGTCAATTGAAATTTGGATGATCAGCCTCCCTTCGATAGGTATCACTACAAAAGAAGTGGTGATGCTCTTGTAATCTAGAAAAAATGTGGCCGACCTTGGATGTTCGGAAGCCTCCACTATTTAATACATGGACCAAATAGTTTTAAGGTCAGCAAAGTTGATGTGGATGTCACTAGAAATATTATTCTTGCTCTTCACTAGAAAACAAAAGAAAAAAGAAAAAAAAAATCTCCGATCATCCAAAAATAACGTAGATAGCAAGCTAATTTCTAACATATTTCTTAATCCTCCTTAGTGAATCTTATCCCCTAATATATCATTCACTTAGCAATAGGTAATACTTTTGTTCTTTCACTGTGAGAATGTGATCTCAATAATCGTTGTTGAAATCGGGAAGATTCACAACTAGGGTCGTCTTAGAAGACCCCATCTTCATATAATTTATATGTTTAGTGGTTGTTATCCATTTTTATGCTAATATAGGACCTACGATATTCACTAATGAATTTTACCCCATTAACTATCCTCTTTGTATTTCGAGCAATCTGGGAAGGATCCACGTTAAATTATTGACAAAATTCTAGAAACAGACTATTTGGGGAAAAGTGACCCCACACTCTGAGATGAAGATCGATTGAAACAACTAGCCCTCAAAAATAGCACAAAGGTCACAAGGACCATTAACTAGTTTCATTTTCACCCATGAAGGGATTCAATTATTGGTTCGAAATTTTTCCAATGAATTTCATCAATAACATACACCATTTCTAAAGAATCTAGGAAGAATCAAACAAATAAAGAAAAGAAGAATGAAGTAAACGAAGTTTTTAAGAAAGTTCTTATAGTGAAGTTAATAGAGTGGCACGCTCTCCTTTGAAAGGTCAAAAATGAAGGAAAGGATCCGACTTTTGAATGCACTATGAAATAAGCAAAAGGGTGGGAATTTTCACCTTATTAGTAGATAAGTGTCTTCATAGTACCTTGGGGTATATATATATATATATATATATATATATATATATATATATATATATATATATATATATATATATATATTGCGGTTGATCAAACAACGATTCTCTACAAAAAAGAAATAGTTATTGTGTATCTTCATGATGTATGGATTTTAAAATAAATCCATATTCATCAAACTGCCATTGATTTAACAAGGAAAATGCTCAAACACACAACCTTGTTGAAGTGACCAGCCACTAAGTTACAATAAAGTGAAATGACCTTAAAGTGGACCTGAGCTTTGGGGGCAATTGTGGAGACCAGAATTAACAAAGTCACGTGGACAACACGAGCTAAGTATAGTCCCACAACATTAAAAACATTTTAAAGTCCAAGCCACGAAGAAGTCTCATCAACAGATTCCACAAAGCTTTTTTCTTAGGTAAAGCATAGGTCCAAAATATTTCGGATATCAATTGAGATCAGGCTCTCCTAGGATCGCGTATAAAGGTAAAATTCCTCCAATGAGAGAGGGACACCAAAAATTGTATCATAGAGGAGTACTAAAACTCTTCCGACTATTTTTCTTAAATAAATAAAAGTGAAATCCTAAACCTCATGGACCTACGCAATTTTTCGAACCACCTATATTCGGTGTTGTGCTTATTATTTGATCCTACCAATTCAGATATTTCTTTTAGTTATAATTGTGTGCATTAAACAATAAAACTGTAAGAAAATACCACCTCCAGTTAAGTAGTCATTCACCACATTGATGGATGCTAACTTATAGAACTTCCAAATTGCATAAGAACCTCAATTTCAGCCATTGTAAGAGGTGATGGTACATGTTTAGTCGTAGAATTCTATTTGAGAGAGAACATATGAGGAATTTGTTAAAGGCAACCCACCTGAGTTCACTAGTAATACAAATATTTCAGTGGTGTATCAGTGGATGAAAGACATCCAGAGGAATATTATGGATAGTAGAGTGCACAAAGGTCCAAAAGCAAATGTTGGTCAGTTCATGTTGGTAGTAAAGCCTTTGTAATGGTGGGAGTCTGTCACCATAATGTAGGAGAGATATATGATAATCATTATTGACATTTAGGTTAGATTTAATGATAAGTACTTGCCACTATCCATTAAGAGTGAGAAGTAGAGGCAGTTTTTGAGTTTAAATTTGGAGAACTGCACTATGGAAAAATATGACCATGAGTTATGAACACTATCATTGTTTTTATCGAAAGGATGTGAACACGCAGGAGAAAAGAATGGGGAAGTTCATGTTGGCTTGATGTGGCGTACTATACATGGTATTTTTTGTAACTAAAATTTTACCATATATACAACTATGGTTAATGTCACATTAATTAACTGTTAGGACTATATAGGGTTTCGTAAGTTTAAGGATGAGAATAGGCCCTATGAGGATTCGTATAGCCAAGAGGGCAAGAGAAATCGAGGTGTCACTCATTGGGTTTATCAACCTAAAGATCCCCAGTCATGAGATGAGCACCACAAAAAGCATAGGGGTTTTGATGAATATAAGCGCCACTAAGGCTAAGGACAACAGTCTAAAATATGTGAGGTATAATAGGCTAGAGGCCACCAGGTCGAGGAATAACTTGGTCGTGTCCAAAGAGCATGGTAGTAGGAATGGTTCCAATTCCACATTTATGATTTTATATGCACGTGACAGGACGTTTAACTAAGATGTTCCCTCAATGGCATTATAGTACATAAGAGAAGGGAGGTCAGTCTGGGTATCAGGAACCACAGAGGAAGCGTCAGGAGTTTCCAACCCCACCAACTTTTGTGGTACCAGTATTACTAAAGGGAGAGGGGATGTTAATTTATAACAAGATACATGGGGTTGAAAAAAACCCCAATATTAGGTTTTTTACTCCCCATCTGAGCAGGTGGAGGTGATTTTGTTCTAGCATGTGTGGCATCCACATTGGTGATGATGAAGTTTGTTATCTTTTTTTTGGTTATGATGCTTGGAGATATGGTGGATGGGACTAAATAAATGTCTATGGGGTCAAGTAGGATGAAGTAATCTCCTCTGTGAAATCATCCTACTCTAATTATTGGTGGGTCGGGGACTCTGATCCAAAAGTGGAGGCCTCCTGATCATCAAATAAAATTTGGATGATCGGTCTCTCCTTAATTAGTATCGTGACAAAAGAAGTGGTGGTACACTTATAATCGAGAAAAAATGTGGTTGACCTTGGATGTTTGGAAGCCCCCTATATTTACTTGATTTACAAAACAGTTTTAAGTTCAACAAATTTGACGTCGATGTCACGAGAAATATTTTTCTTGCTTTTCACTACAAAATAAATAAAAAAAGAAAAAAACTTGCTCCGTTCATAAAAAATAACTTTGATAACATGATAATTTTCTAACATATTCCTTGATACTCCGGAGGGCATCTTAGCACCTCATATATATAATACCCCGTAATTTTATTGAGTTTTTATTTAATGGATTAATTGAATTAAATGAGAATTAATTGGAAATTAATCCGAAATTAAATACTAGCGAGACGTGAGTTGGTATTTGAGTATGAGGTTAACATTAAATATTACTGAGGGTATATGGTAATATGTGAGTATTGGAAGCATTAAAATTGTCGAGAGTTATAAACACGACAATTTGTGAAATTAAGCTGGGACGCGCATGTTAGTCGCGTCAGGAATGAATTTAATTAGATTAAAAATTAACCTATAGTTTTATCAATCGAATGGTCATTTTGAGTGCGTCAATGTGTTCGTAAGGATCTAAATAGTCAAAAAACACTAGCCGGGGGTTTAGTTTGGGTCCCAGAGCATTTTTTGGCCAAACCGACAACCCAGAAGGGTATTTTGGTAGTTTTAAAAATTTAGAAATTAAACCCCACGAATTTTAGAGTTTAGTTATATATTATTAGAGAGTCCATTAAGGCCATTGTCATCAAACGGTAAGATAGTGGGCTACGGGGGTTTGAGAGAAGTTAGAGAGAAGTTACAAGAGGTTCCAAAACAAAACCTCCACCCACCACCACCATTTTGGAAGGATTTTTGACAAGAAAGAGAAGAGAATCAGCCTATAATCACCAAAAACAAATCAGAAGAACAAACTTAAGGTAAGTGGTTTAGTTGCATTAATTTCAATGAATGTTTCCACCAAGTTTAGTGTAGAAACTAATATATGTCTTGAATGTTTTGATGAAAACCTAATGGGATTGTTGTAGAAACTCACAATTTTGGTTAGGGATTGCATGTAGAATGGTTATGGACGAAATTAGTACCCAAAACTTAACCTTTGATGCTTTAAAAACGGATTAATGATGAGTATTTAGGTTTAATAAAATTATGAGTTCATGTTCATAGGGTTTGGGGCAAAATTTGGGGATTTATGCTTTTTATATGTAGATTAGTAAGATTCGACCCCAAAACTATGATAAGAAGTGATCTGGGGTGATTTAGAGTAGTTTGGTAACATTACAACTTAATTAATATGAACCTTGGATGGATTTGGAGAAGAGAATATGGTGAAAAATGAAGTTGGAAAATTTTGGGAAGTTTTGGGATTTTCGTTAGATGACCAACCCAGGTCGTTCGAACGACCTCCTTCGAACGAGTTTCTAACGAGATTCCAGTAGCCCTTCTAAGTAGTTGATGGTTCGTTCGAAGCCTTTCATTCGAACGACACTCGTTCGAACGACCTCGTTCGAACGAGATTTCAGTGCCTTCTAAGGAGATTTCATAATGGATTTTTAAGTCTGATTTTTGGTTCAAACTTCGCGCAGGCTTAGCCATATGAGTGTTATGCTTCCCTTTGTTGAATTTTAATAATTTAGAGCCTAGAGAATTAATGTTGGGAACTTTGTGAACACTTAGACTTGAGGAAGACTAGTAGGTCAATTTGTGAGACTAGAGTATAATTTAGGATTTAATTTTGGAGAATTATATAAAAGACTTGGTAACCTTTATGCGTTAGGTTTTAAGTACGTGAGATTACGACGTGAGATGTGTCGGCGGTCTATATTGTATATTATCCAGATACTTATAAATGTGCAAACTTGAATGACTGTACAGGGATGTGGAATATACCTCTATTAATATTATAATACATCTAAGATGCGGGAATGGTTAGTATATGGACTTATATGTGTATAACATACCTACCAGACTTGCTATCATGGGAGGTCGGCTTTCGAAATGGGCCATCTCATCTTTGTGGGCCTACGGGCGGATTTATATTGGTACCTTAAGGACATAGGGCTGTGAATGACATATTGGTGAATTAATAAGTCAACTGACCATGGGAACGTAGGTATGTGCGTGACCCATGGGCATGTGAACTACGTTCGCCTCCATTTTGTGTGATTGTTGCTTATTTAAACGGTTCCTGAGAGATTCGGAATACGTGGTCCTTATGTACGTGATGTACCGGGATACGATAGCAGAGTATGTGTGCATTATAGCTTAGCCTAGGGGTGCCTTTGTTGTATATATATGATGAAATTAATATACTGGTAATTGAAATGGACTGTTTATTAGGTGGCTAGATATTGTTTAAAAATGTTTTTGACAGTGATGCTACGAACTGAACCAACTTTACATGTTTGATTAATTTGAATAAAGGAGTAGCTACCCGGTATTTAATTAGACGGGGTGTCACAGGTGGTATTAGAGCATTAGGTTCTAGTTTCCTTAGGATCTGTACGGCTTGTTATGTTTCCGCATAGCGTTCTTTGATATAGAGCCCTATATTTTAGGATTATTGTACTCTTCGATATATCTTTCGCTCTTCAGCTATTTTGAGATAATAACTGTGAACTTATAAGACTTTTCTCTCATTTCATATGCCTCCACGATGTGCACAGCGAGTTCTCAGGAATGCCCGGCCCGAGCCATAGCCTGCACCAATTCAGGTCTCCATGAATGTCGCAGAGGTTGCCCCTATTGTAACTCAAGCGGTAAATGTCTCTCTAGCAGTTGTGCAGTAGACATAACCCCAGGTGACGATAGTAGCACCAATCTAGGCTAATGCATTCTCGTCTACTTGGGAACGTGTACGTAATGCTTTTCAGAAGGCACACTCTCCGGAGTTTGCAAGTAGCTCTGACGGCGTTGTATCCAGTCAATGGAAGAAGTACATCCAAAGACACGAGGATGTATGAGTGTACGAATGTACAGAGACAGATACTAGCTACTTTTAAGCTGGTAGGGTCAGCGTTGTAGTGGTGGGAGTCCATTACCACCGTGGAGGACAGAGATGTCCTTTCCATTCAGGAGTTTTGGGTGCGGTTCGACCGCAAGTATTTTCCCTCAGCCGTTCACACCGAGATGAGGAGAAAATTGATGAACCTTAAACAAGAGGGGAGGACAGTAGCTGAATATGAGGACAAGTTCACAAATCATCTGAATCTCATTCTCAATGGGATTGAGACTAAAGAGAAGAAGATACAGAAATTCATGGATGGGTTGGCTTGGAGAATCCGTTAGCACTTGCTAGGAAATCTCTCGTTGGACACTTATTCTAATGTGGTTAACGCAGCATTACGTCACTGTTAGGACCAACACTTTCACTTGTTAGAGGGTAAGAAATCAGGAGAGTCCAGCCATCAAGGCAGGACAGGGGGAATGGTTCCAGCGGGGCACAATCAGCTTAGGGTCAGCACAGGCAGAGTGATCAGGTTCCCAGCAGGGGGATTCTAAGAGATTTTGATCTGGAGGTTTTAGAAATGGTCAGGGAGGTTTTTGTCATGCCTAACAGGGTCAGCAAGGCCATGAGGGTCAGCAGGGCCAGCATGTCCAATAACAGTAATTTCAGCAGGGCCAGCACGCCCAGGGGAGGAATTGCAACGACCACCAGGGCCGTGGGTAGCAGGGTCAGAGATGGGGAAACTTTGCGGGAAAATGTTTTATTTGTGGCAAGATTGGCCACAAATGCCAGGAGTGTCCTAAAAGGGGCAGGGCCCCACACTAGCAGCAGTAGGGTGTTCGACACGAACCCTAGAGACTTATGTTTCCCACCGCCCTCCCAGCACCACCGTAGATGCCAGCTTTTCCACCCATCCCAGCAGCCCCAGTCCAGCAAGGATAACTTCAGTATGGGCGAGTTTATCATCTCCAACAGGCCATAGTCCCACAGGATCCACCTGCTATTGAGGGTATGTTCTCTATTCAGGGGACTATGGGGCGTATTTTATTTGATATGGGGGCCACACACTGTTTCATTGCCACGAGATTTGCACGCACTATGGGGTTGTTAGACACTACGGAGAGCACAGTTACTTGTGTAGATTCACCATTGAGTAGGGGTTCTGTGATTTCCCTTATATGTAGAGGTGTCGGTATCGAGATCGGGAGGTTTACTTTACCTACTGGTATGTTAGTGTTAGATATGACTGAGTACGATGCTATCATTGGCATGGATTGGCTAGTTGCGTATCGAGCCATGATTGATTTTTTTAGCAGGAGTATTATTTTTTCCATACCCGGGCAAGAGATGTTCTTAGTGGCGATGCCTCGTCTTGAGGGAGGATCGTCCACTCACTTGTATTATATAGAGGAGGAGACCTCTAAGGAAGTGGTAATACCACTCGATTCGATTCCAGTTGTTAGGGAGTTTGCTGATGTATTCTAGGATTAACTCCTAGTAGAGAGATAGACTTTGTTATCGATTTGATGCCAGGCACTCGGCCAATTGCTCGCGCACCTTATCGTATGGCTCCAGCGAAGATGAGAGAGCTATGGGATCGGATAGAGTAGCTGTTGGATCAGGGATTTATCTGTATGAGTACTTCCCCCTGGAGTGATCCTTTGTTGTTCGTAAAGAAGATGGATGGATCTTTAAGGTTGTGAGTAGATTATCGGGAGTTGAATAAAGTCACGATATGAAATAAATATCTGTTGCCCCGAATCGATGACTTATTTGACCAGTTGAGAGGAGCTTCCTTCTTCTCAAATATTAACTTGCGATTGGGATACCATCAATTGCCTATCAGGTAATAGTAGGTCTCGAAGGCTGCTTTCTTGACGAGATATGATTCCTATGAGTTCCGGTTATGCCTTTTGGCCTAACCAAAGCCCCATCCATGTTTATGGACTTGATGAATAGGGTATTTAGAGAGTTCCTAGACCAGTTCATCATCGTGTTCATTGATGAC
Organism: Sambucus nigra; assembly: GCA_949130495.1. NCBI lineage: Eukaryota > Viridiplantae > Streptophyta > Magnoliopsida > Dipsacales > Adoxaceae > Sambucus > Sambucus nigra. The sequence goes on along the minus strand of OX422218.1, from coordinate 10,413,194 downwards.
ATTCTGGTTTACTCCCAGACGAAGGATGAACACACCGAGCACTTGAGGCCAGTTTTGCAGACGCTACGTCAGAACGAGCTATATGCAAAGTACGAGAAGTGTAGGTTTTGGCTGAAAGAGGTACAGTTTTTAGGGCACATCATTTCACATAGGGGGATATCTATTGATTCGGGGAAGGTATTCGCGGTGAGGGAGTGGGGACAACCCACGACATCGACTGAGATCCGTAGTTTCTTAGGCCTAACAGGATACTATAGGAGGTTTATTCAGGGTTTCTCAAAGATAGCGGGTCCTTTGACACACCTGACTCGTAAAGGTGTACCATTCATCTGGAGCGATGCCTGTCAGTTGACATTCGATGAGTTGAAGGAAAAGTTGACCTCAGCACCAGTGTTAGCATTGCCCAAACTTTGAGTTGAGTATCTAATCTACACCGATGAGTCCTTACAAGTACTTGGAGGTGTACTGCAACAAGAGAGTCAGGCCATATCTTATGCTTCCCGTAAGCTTAAGCCTCATGAGAAGAATTACCCCACCCACGACTTGGAGTTAGCAGCAATTGTATTTGCTCTTTGGATTTGGAGACATTATCTCTTGAGGGAGAAATTCTATTTATTCACGGACCACAAGTTCCTACAATACCTCTTCATGCAGAAAGAATTAAATATGTATCAACGTAGGTGGCTTGAGATCGTGAAGGATTATCAGTTCGATATCCAGTACCACCCTGGAATGGTTAACGTGGTAGCAGACCCATTGAGACGTAGGCCAGTAGGTGAGGTGGCCGAGGTGTGGAGAGCAAAGTAGAAGGAGTTGGAACACCAGGACGTAGTGGTCCGATCATTCATGTCGATAATGACCGTTACGCACCAGATTGTTATGAGAGTGATACAGGCCCAGGCAAAAGACTTGTTTTGTCAAGAGCAGATAGTTATTTTACCAATAGAGGGAGCCGAGTCCTATACCGTTGGTTCAAATGGGGGTTTACGCTTCAATGGGATATTGGTTGTTCCTGAAGGGGAGGACTTACGACACGAGGTTATGACAGAGTCGCATGGGTTCACTATTCGCGATACATCTTGGTGGGGATAAGATGTACCAGGATATGAGGCGACAGTACTGGTGGAACGGGATAAAGAGAGATATTGCCGAGTTCGTTTCTAAATGTGCCACTTATCAGTTGGTAAAGGTGGACCATCAGAGCCTGGCAGGACTTCTACAGCCATTAGAGGTTCCTATGTGGAAATGGTAGAGCATTTCCATGGACTTTATCATGGGGTTACCCACTTCACAGAGGGGTCACGACTCCATATGGGTAATTGTAGATAGATTGACCAAAGTTACTCATTTTTTACCAGCCCCGACAAACTACACTACGGGACAGTATGCCCAAATTTTCATTACGGAGATAGTGGGTCTTCACGGAGTGCCTCTCAGTATAGTGTCTGACTAAGATAAGATTTTTGTTTCACGATTTTGGGAGAGTTTTCCAAGAAGCCATGGGTATGGAGTTGCGACTGAGTACGACGTATCACCCACAGACACATGGGCAAACCAACAGGACGAATCAGATGTTGGAGGACATGTTACGTATGTGCATCATAAACTTTGGAGGTGGTTGGGAGCAGTACCTTCCACTGGTGGAGTTTGCTTATAATAACTCCTACCAGATCACCATTGGCATGGCTCCATTCGAGGCATTATACGATAGACCTTGTCGTTCCCCAGCAAGTTGACTAGAGGTGGGGGATAACAAGCTTCTTGGGCCAGATGTGATTCAGGATACCTCTGCGAGGATAGAGATGATACTAAGCCGTATTCGGGTAGCTCAGGACCGACATAAGAGCTATACTAATGCCAAGAGATTCTTCAGAGAGTTCAAGGCGGGGGACCAGGTGCTACTCAGAGTGTCTCAGATGAAGGGGATTATGCATTTTGGGAATAAGGGGAAACTGACACCAAGATATGTATGGCTATTTCCTATCATCGAGCGAACGTATAAACTTGGGTTACCGGAGAACTTGCATAGGATTCATGATGTGTTCCATATTTCCTCGCTAAGGAGATATCTTAGGGACGATTTGTCCCATCCCACATTGATTTGGAGAACATTGATCTTTAGCCTAATAGTTCCTACAAGGAGGGGTCGATTGCTATTCTGGACCACAGCGAGAGGAAACTGAGGTCGAAGATAGTACCGTTAGTATGTGTTCAGTGGCGACATCATAATGCCGAGGAGTCAATATGGGAGTGTGAGGATGAGATGCGCGAGAGTTATCCAGAACTAGTTTTGCCAGGTACACTTGAGTTCCGAATTTCGGGACGAAATTCTATTATTAAGGGGGAAGTATGTAATACCCCGTAATTTTATTGATTTTTATTTAATGGATTAATTGAATTAAATGAAAATTAATTAGAAATTAATCCAAAATTAAATACTAGCAAGACGTGAGTTGGTATTTGAGTATGAGGTTAATATTAAATATTACTGAGGATATATGGTAATTATGAGTATTGAAAACATTACAATTATCGAGAGTTATAAACACGAAATTTGGGAAATTGAGTTGGGACGCGCGTGTTAGTCGCGTCAGGAATGAATTTAATTAGATTAAAAAGTAACCTATATTTTTATCAACCGAATGGTCATTTTGAGTTCGCCAATATGTCCGGAAGGGTCGAAATAGTCAGAAAACACTAGTCGGGGGTTTAGTTTGGGTCACGGGGCATTTTTAGGCCAAATCGGCAACCCAAAAGGCTATTTTGGTAATTTTAAAATTTAGGAATTAAAAACCCACGAATTTTAAAGTTTAATTATATATTATTAGAGAGGCCATTAAGTCCATTATCAACAAAAGGTAAGATAGTGGGATACAGGGGTTTGAGAGAAGTTAGAGATAAGTTAGAAGAGGTTCTAAAACAAAACCTCCACCCACCACCACCATTTTGGAAGGATTTATGACAAGAAAGAGAAGAGAATCAGCCTATAATCACCAACAACAAATCAGAAGAACAAACTTAAGGCAAGTGGTTTAGTTTCAGTAATTTCAATGAATGTTTCCTCGATGTTTAGTGTAGAAACTAATATATGTCTTGAAAGTTTTGATGAAAACCTAATGGGATTGTTGTAGAAACTCACAATTTTGGTTAGGGATTGCATGTAGAATGGTTATGGATGAAATTAGTACCCAAAACTTAACCTTTGATGATTTAAAAATGGATTAATGATGAGTATTTAGGTTCAACAAAATTCTGAGTTCATGTTCATAGGGTTTGGGGTAAAATTTGGGGATTTATGGTTTTTATATGTAGATTACTAAGATTCGACCCCAAAACTATGCTAAGAAGTGATCTATAGTTATTTAAAGTAGTTTGGTAACATTAAAACTTAATTAGTATGAACCTAGGATGGATTTGGAGAAGAGAATATGGTGAATAACGAAGTTGGAAAAATTCTGGGAAGTTTCGAAATTTTCGTTAGAAGACCAACCCAGGTCATTCGAACAAGCTTCTAACGAGTTCTAGTAGCCCATCTAATGAGTTAATGGCTCATTCGAAACCTTTCGTTCAAACGACACTCATTCGAAGGACCTCATTCGAACGAGATTTCAGTGCCTTTTAACGTGATTTTAGAATGGCTTTTTAAGTCTGATTTTTGGTTCGAACTTCGCGTAGGCTTAGCCATATGAGTGTTATTCTTCCCTTTGTTGAATTTTAATAATTTTGACCCTAGAGAATTAATGTTGGGAACTTTTTGAACACTTAGACTTGAGGAAGACTAGTAGGTCAATTTGTGAGACTGGAATATAATTTAGGATTTAATTTTGGAGAATTATATAAAAGACTTGGTAACGTTTTTGAGTTAGGTTTTAAGTACGTGAGATTACGACGTGAGATGTGTCGGCGGTCTATATTATATATTATCCAGATACTTATAAATTTGCAAACCTAAATGACGGTACATGGATGTAGAATATACCTCTATTAATATTATAAGACATCTAAGATGCCCGAATGCTTAGTATATGGATAACATACCTACCATACTTGTTATCACGGGAGGTCGGCTTTTGAAATGGGCCATCTAATCTTTGTGTGCCTACGGGGGGATTTAGATTGGTACCTTAAGGACATAGGGTTGTGAATGACTTATTGGTGAATTAATAAGTCAGCTGACCATGGGAGCGTAGGTATGTGCGTGACCCATGGGTATGTGAACTATGTTCGCCTCCATTTTGTGTGATTGTTGCTTATTTAAACGGTTCCTGAGAGATTTGGAATATGTGGTCCTTATGTACGTGATGTACCGAGATATGATAACAGAGTATTTGTTCACCGCAGCTTAGCCTAGGGGTGCCTTTATTGTGTATATATGATGAAATTAATATACTGGTAATTGAAATGGATTGTTTATTAAAGTGTAAGTGTGAATACTTGGAACATTTCTAGTGGAGTTAAAAAAATGGGTAATTAGCATAATAATTATATCATGTAAAACTGAGAAAGAAAAAGAAAGACTCACAATTTAGTTAGAAACGTCGGTTATTGACCCTTATATTATAAAGTCAGGTCGGGTTGTGTATTAGACAAGTTAGATAGTGGCATAACTAGGACGGGTTACGGATACGTTAGGAGTGCACAGTTAGTTGAGAGGTAAGGGACTCACGTGAGTGCACGTACTAACATGTATTTTATATTCATTGTTTTAATGTCATTAAAACACTTGCTATATTTTAAACTGTTTTCACAATCGGACTTTGACCTGTTTGCTTCCAAATCTATTCTCTTGTAAAACCCTTTTAGGTGCCTAGCCACAGGGACGCAAAGCTTAGGAGTTCCATTTTAGTGATGTATTGTAGCTGCTGTGGAAGTTACAGGATCTCGATTGTAGACGCCTCCACTTTCTTCTTTGACTCCATTTTAGATTTGGTCATCTATATGGCATGTCGCCACTTTTCTTTTCAGAGACACCTTATTTACTCAGTTCTATTTCAGTATTCGGATTATTCAGAGGAGTGTTCCCCCAAATTCATTTATTCCATTATTAGGACTGTGATGTGGTTGTGGTATCTTTATTTCATAATTCAAATTGGTTGTATGTTAATTTAATTTATTAAAATTTACAACTCACTTTTTAAATATTAGGTGGCTAGATATTGTTTAAAAATGTTTTCGACAGTAATGCTACGAACTGAACCAACTTGACATGTTGGATTAATTTGAATAAAGGAGTAGCTACCCGGTATTTAATTAGACGGGATGTCACAATATACCACACCCTTAGGAAGTGGGGATAACTACTAGTCTTTCCCTGTGAGGATTCGCAACTAGGGCCCTGTTACATAACATCATCCTCATATAATTGATGTTTTCAGTGGTTATTACCCATTGTTCTGCCGAGATAGGTCCCGTGCTATTCATTAATGTGTTATACTCCATTAACTATCGTCTATTTATTTTGGGCAACCTAGAACCACATCAAAATATTGAAAAAATTCCATAAATCGATGATTTGAGGGGAAAATGAGCCCACACTCTACGATGACTATTGATGGCAACTAGTGTCCCTCAGTAAGTTTAGAAACTTCAAAAAGACCATCAGCAAGTGCTATTGTCACACATGGATAGATTTGATTCTTGGTTCTAAATTCTTCCAATGAATTTTCGTCAATAAAATACACCATTTATAAAGAATCTAAGAAGGAATAAAATGAATAAAGAGGGGAAAATGAAGTAAACAGAGGTTCGAATTAAGTTCTTATAGTGAAGTGAAGAAAGTGACAAGTTGTCCTTTAAAAAGATATAAAAATGAAGGAAATGATGAGATTTTCAAATAAGCTATGACGTACATAAAATGGTGGTAATTGTCACCTTATAAGCTAAAGCGTATCCTCAGAGTTCCCCAATATCACCATCACCATCCTACCTCATCTCATCATACCCTTCTCCTTTCATTTCCTCCAAACCCATAAGCATCCATGTGTTTTCCTAGGTGTTAGGGAAAATGAAGGTCATTGTGGTGAATAACTCGACGTTGTCACTATAGTGGTTAACATTCTTTAATGAGATCATTTTTCTTTCTAAAATGTTCATTCTTTCTTATATGTGTGTGAGACATTTGACCTTGCTTACATTTACTCACATCCTCATACACAAGAGCGATACAATTACCCTAATCTCATAAATTCGTTTAAGAGTGTTATATCCGTGAGATTTTGAAGTTGAAGCATTGATTCCAAAAGGTGATCTTTGAATTACTCTTGTGATACTTAAACCTCTTTGACTGATTCACACGACACACATTGAGTCCTGTGAAGGATGTGCCTTGAGTATTCACTTAGCTAAACTTTTTATACACTTCGAGCTTGTATTCCTCAAAATATTTATCTCGTGATGGACTATACGATTATTCTATGTAAAAAAAGAGATTGACTGTCGTTTATAAATTAAGAATTTTATGGGTATATTCCCTACAAACTCTCACGAGAAAAAACTCGTCCTATAGGGCATGACTCTATTGCAGTTGTTGGTGATAATTCTGATGTGTACCAAGATATTTTCGGGTTATTATCGAGTAGAGAGATCAATTTTGTGATTGACTTAGCTCTCAAAATGAGATTAATATCTTTTTCACTTTATGATATTTCTTAATTGGAGACGAGAGAGTAGAGATACAATATTCAATAGTTAATGGGGTGCATATTCATTTGTAGAAGTACTTCCCTTTAGGATCTATGATCCTTTTCATGAAAAATAAGGATGGATTATTGAAACTTTTAATTGATTATTGGGAGTTGAGTAAATTCACCTTACAAAACAAGTATTTATTACCCCCCTTTATACTTATCATACATTGAGTTGAGATTCGGGTGCCATCATTTAAGAATTTGGGAGCGAGACAATGCATGTGATAGGATATGGGTCATATGAGTATATAGTTACGTCATCTTGGTGTGACCAATGTGCCTATAGGATTTATGCACTTGAAGAAAAGGTTCATCATGGAGTTTTTGGATCAGTTTTAATTGCGTTCATGCACGAGATCATGATTTATTCTGCAAACATAACTAACATTTGCAAATAGTCTCCTAGATGGTATGTGATCATCATCAATTTACTAAGTTAGATAAGTATGTGTTCTAGTTGATAAAAGTATAGTTCTTGGGTTACATTATGTTAGATGAAGGGACACCAGTGGAATAGAGTCAGTCATTAGTAATGATGGAGCGGGGACAACCCACAACGCCTCTAAAAGTACGTATTTTTTGGGATTGGTAGGATATGATGTTTGGTTCATTTTGGGCTTCTAAAAAATATAGGGGCTTCTGACTAACTTAAGGAAGATGCGGTTGTTGTTCACTTGGGATGATTTTTGCCAATAGGATTTTGATGAGTTAAAGGTCAAGGTAAATTCATATCCAATTCTCTTTTAACCTTGTAGTGGGATGGAGTACATGTTTTATACCAACTTCTCACTATAGGGGCTTAGTGGTGTATTAATGAAGGATGAGAGGCCAATATTGTATGGTTGTGGAAAGCTTGATCCTCACGAGGGGAATTACCCTAACCAAGCTTTGGAGTTGTCATCAGTTGTCGTTGCTCATCGGATCTGGAGTCGGTGTCTTTTTTTGGGAGAGATTCCACGTTTTCATGAATAGAAGATTGCTAATCATTGAGAAAAAAATAGAAATAAAGAAAGATAATAAACCAAAAATGTGTCACTTTCGCGGATATAAGCAATTTCATTTATCATGTCCAACAAGTAGGTAAACCTATCGATTTCCCTAGGGGACGGGTGTTGTCTCATGAGAGTTTGTTGTGAATATACCCTCAAATTTCCGAACATTTTATTTTTAAACCATTTATTAAAAGGGTGGTTATTCTCGTCATAGACATAGAAAAATTACCCAATATATGATTTAAGTAATATAAACAATGAACTATATCCTCCACGTACAATATCATATCCTACACGATTTTCTCATACATGTCCATCAAAATATCCCCCTGTGTAGATTTTCTCAATTACAAGTATTTCTTAAATTAGTTCATCCATTTGTTCCACAAATTTTACTTTGGTGTCATCATCTAATCCTACTAGGGGTGCATAAGAATTAATAATATTAATTATATTTTCCCTTAATACAAGTTTTACAACTATAAGTGTGTAACTTTCCTAATATCGATTACGATATTATCCTCAAGGTTCTTATCTACTATTATTCCGACTCCGTTACTATTCGTAATGTTTCTAGTATTTATATTTATCGACCTTTATCACCGACCTATTTAATTTCTTGTAAACAAGGTACGTTAATTTTTCTTATTATTATGGTATCAATTAACTTAATTACTTTCCCATCTCATAGTCCACATGTTTCAAGTCGATAATAATAATCTCCAATCTTGGACTAGCTTCTTTACCTAAACGACGCCAGATCCTTGTATGACAACTCGCATATTCAAATACCGGGTGGCCTATCCTCTACTAAAATAAAATAAGAATCTTTATGTGGTCTCATAAACAGCATCACTGCGGCAACAAGCAATATATATAATACGAATAAAACAATTCACTGAAATGAATAGATATATAACCATTCATAAATAAATAATGAAAGTGAATCGAATAAATCATCGATCACCAAATATTAACAACAAAAATAATTTAGTACTAAAATAAAATCTAGATAGAATTGTAAAATCTTATCCTTCTGTGGACACCATTCCCAAAAGTAAAACAAGAATGAAATAAGATCCTCTCTAGATAGAACGACTGAGGCAGTTAAGTCAAATCTTGTAGTTTTCACAAATACTGCAATGGTAAGAATGGATATATACCCATAGTCCCGCCTACAGTTGCTGCACACATGAAGTTTTGAAAGAAAAACAAAGAAAAATAATTTTCCCCCACGTCAAAGCCCAAACATAGAAAATATTTTTCAATAACTAATTGTGTTAAATAAATAAAACTTGTTGTATATTACATTCATAATTAACTAGTCGCACTCACATGAGATAAAATCTCACCTTTCATCAAAGGTGTGCACCCAATGCATTCATTTATTGCCCTAATTAAACTACACAGTCTAAGAAAGGTAAACTCGTGATATAAGTAGATATATATATAATAAGAGAGAGGGGTGTTTGAATAGTTTCAACAAATTAACAGTTGGGATGGAATTTTTTGGGGCGTTCTAAGGGTCTTACATTGTGCCACATCATAATTTAACCATTGTGACGTCACAATTTGGACAAAATACGCGTGACCCCTTCTCTCAAACCCTATCCTACCCGTCTTTCCTCTCCCATTCATTTGTTTACTTCTCCCTCTCTCTCTCCCTCATCTTCTCCCCCTCCGCAGCCCCCTCCCCCACCCCCTCCGTAGCCCCCTCCCGCCCCCTGGTAAAATCCCTCCCCTACCCCCTTCCCCACTCACACACACGCACACAGAAACACACACACATGCACACATAAACACACACACACACACAGAAACACACCCACACACAAACGCGCAGTTCAGTCACACACACACGCACACACAAGCACACACACACACACACACACACATGCACATGCACACGCACACGCACGCACGCACACGCACGCACACATATCGTTTTGAATCAGATCTGCTTGCGTAGGGTGTTGAGGATTTGGGGATCTAATATTTTATTTTTTTTTGTTAGTTTGTTCTTCAACAGGTACTCGGGGATGATGCGATTTGGGGATCTGCGATTTGTTGATGAGATACTTGCGTGTTAGTTTTCCGTAAACCAGGGTTTTGAGAAACTCTCAAAAACGCTAACAAAGTGGAAACAATTTCCTGAGAGGTATTTAGGGATCTTATTTTTTATTTGTGGTTTATTATTTATTGTTGTTTTATTGATCGGATTTTTTGTTTGCGATTTATTGTTTATTGTAGTGGAAACACGTTCCTAAGAGGTATTTGGGGATCTGATTTTTTGTTTGTGGTTTATTATTTATTGTTGTTTTACTGATCTGATTTTTTGTTTGCGATTTATTGTTTATTGTAGTTTTTTTTATTTGTGGCTTGTTGTTTATTGTTGTTCCATCAATTAATTTTTATTTGTTAGTTTCTTGATGATATGCTTACGTGTTTTTTTGTCGTAAACCAAGGTGTTGAGAAACTCTCAAAAACGCTAAAAAAGAGGAAGCAAGTTCCAATGAAAAAATGGTTTATGATGTTTTTTTTCCCTGTTATATGATGTTTTTAAAACAGGGGGAATTTTATTGTATTGTGGGTACCCTTGTTATCTGTAGGATCTATTATTATTAGTAGTAGTACCTAATACAATTTGTATTTCATAGAGTCCTTTAACTTTGGAGTTATTGAGACAATAGTGATATATTCTATTTTTTCAATTTCATAATATATACCATCAGTTTTGAATGATTTGATATCTAAAATACATTTTTGAAGTTTTTTTTTTAAGCAATATTTTTTCAATTTCGTAATATATACCATCGATTTTGAATGATTTGATATCTAAAATGAGTTTTGGAAGTTTTTTTCTTTAATCTTGAGTGGTCTTAGAAATATTTATAGGCATAAGATTTTGTTCCTAACTTTAAATGCAATTGCAATACGCTAATGTTTAGGAGATGAGAACAACTGCAATTTAAGTGTGGTCGTTGAATTAGTGTATTATGGTTTGACAAGAGAGTTTAATATTCCACTTCTTTTAATTATAATGTTGACTTCCTTACCCTTTTTTAATTATTATCCTACATTGTATTGGAATTCCTTTGAGGTATGATTCTCCTTTTTTTTCCTATTCTTTTCTACATATTTTGTTCCATTACCCCCTGTTTGGGTATTGAAAAGTGTAGACATTAGTTTACAAGTTGATTATATTTACGAGTTGATTATAGTGGTGTTAAATGTTGTAGAATTCTTTTTGGTATTTTATGAGTTGATTATATATACATAGTTTTGTATTGGAAGTGATTTACTTATATTGGTTTTATTATTATGTTCATTTTGGTTAGGAATTTACATGAAAAAAGTGCATGAGGTTTCGCCACTTCTTTTGTCGAGGTAATTTCTTGCTTTCTCTCCACATTGCCTTCCAATTCAACCTCTTATTTTTACTTTTAACTTCCTATGATTTGAATTAGGAATTTAATGTCTTTTTCTTTTATGTCATTACATGAAATTTGATGATAATTGTCAAGATTCCCAAATTAATGTGAAGACTCTACCAAGGCACAATTATTGAAATGTGCTTCAAGCTATCGTAGATATTCCCAAATTAATTTGATGACTCGATTCTTAATGTGTTGTTAGATGCAGCGGTAAACATAGCATATATGAATAATATGCATATGCAGATTGTATGTATATATGCATACTGCATGCATATATGACTCCAACTATCTCGAAGGCAGTCTATATATTCCCCTCTCCTACATCCCATCTATATAATTTTGCGACATCTTCCTTAATTTTAAATAACCTTTGCCATTTTAAACCTTTATAGTTAATATTATGTTCATGATGTATCTTTCCTTTGAAATATAAAGGAAGCATGGGTATAAAATGACAATGACATATTATGTTTATGTTATAACAGTTTTCAAAGAGTGCACATCTTGAGAACAAGTAGACCATTATATGACCATCATAATTTATCAACGAGTGCACTTCTTCAGTTTCATTACATCATTAGACAATAGATTATTTTCAGGGCACATTACATTAGCATTGAAACTAAAACTGTGTATTTTATTGCCTTTTCATATAGTATCAATTTATGCATAAGTATATATTAGATTAGTAAATAAGCTTATGATGTTCTTTCTTTTATTTAACTTATTATGTATGTTATTTTAGTTTTTTTTAATTATTGATGCAAAGTTCATTTCTTCAGGATACATTAGACCATTTTTAGACATTAGACCATTTTCAGGACACATTGGACCGTTTTTTATCAATTAATTGAATTTTGTACGCTTAGTGTGTTTTTATTTTTTATATGCTTAGTTTGTTTATCAATTGAATTTTGTATGCTTACTGTGTTATTTATTGAATTTCCTACAATTCAATTAGAGACTCTATTGACTAAACGTAATGATTGGAGTTGCTATTGACTAAACATAACGATTCGATATTATAACGATTGTAGTTGTTCATTACTCTAAATTCCTCTTAACAAATTGTTTGTTAAGAGGTATTTAGAGTAGTTAGAGTAGCTTATGAAATTGTATAACATGTAGTTGGTTTGCACGTGTTGTATTACAGGTAGTTAAGGATTATTCTTCATCTCGATTTCATGTGTTGAACATCAATCTGGAGTGCACAATATTTGGCCTTGATGCCAGTATCATATTGCACATGTTTAGATTATGCATATGTATAGACCAATTTTTTTGTTCATCTAACATTGCAAAATCTATCTTTAGTAGGCATGATACCTTCTTGATTGATATGGGGCAGCAGCAATAGGTAGGGGGGCAATAGTAGGTAGGGGGTGTTGGGAAGCAGGTGGGCGTGGGGGGGGTGGCAACAGCAGGTTTTTTTTTGGGGGGGGGGAGGGGGGCAGCAGCAGGTGGTGGAAATAATATTGCGCGTGTGAATCATGGATTTTTAGTTTTTCGCATGACATACATGTGCATCGTTCCTACTAGATGAGACTTTGCACATATCAATTTTTTCAAAAATTTTGTATGCTTCTACTGATGAAGTTTTGTATATTGTTACTAATTGTATGCTGCCCCAAAATAAGGATTGCTCGTCTTTGCAACTCAGTGCGTCTTTTATCCTAGTAGTCCCTTTTTTAAATTTACACATGAAATTGAGTTGTATCTATATTATGGATCATGACTTAAATTATTAAATCTTTTTATTATCTTATCTCCTAGGTACCCATGCGCCCCCATAATTTGGATTGGGGCACATTAAATATGTTTTTCTTGCAAGCTTAGCCTTGAACATGTATGTCATTTTGCTATAATTATTTTTTTCCTTCATGTACAGAAATGACATTGTCCATACATGTACATAAATGACATTGTCAATTTTGTAGTTTCATAAATCATTATTTGTACATACATTTCATGTAATTGTGGCCTTAATTCGATTTTTTATTTCAGAGAATGGCACCATGCAATTCTTCAATTAATTAATAACAAAGATGTTATTGTAGAGATCACACTCTTATCAGGACTACAAGGACACATGCAAATCAGGGCCGACGTTTTTGTCGTGTCAAAATTATGAAGTTCCTTTAGACAATTATTTATATTGGATTGATCCGGCAAACTCATCTCATATCGGATACCACGAGTTTTCATTACAAATTATAGAATTGGAGCTGAATTAGTCATGCGTTTGTTCATTTGATATTTTTATTCGTAATAATATAATTGTGAAAGTATTATTTTTGTTGGATTTTTTTTAATAGGGTGGATATTCCTTTATACAAAGGAAACTCTGCCCAAAGTTTTTAAAAATATTTACAGTTTCGTATCACTTAGAGATGGAAATCTGCTATTTTTTCTACTTTAATAACGTTTATTTTCTTTTTTATATACTCAATTTATGCATTTTAGTTTTATTTGATGAATTTGGGCTATTTGAATACAGTTGGATTTGTTGTTATCACTCAAGTAGTGTGGATAGTCCAATAAACAAAGGAGGCTATGTCCATTTTTTTTTAAATTGACACTTCATTTACTTGAGGCACAATGTGAATTCGATTCATGAATATTGTATATTTTAAGCAAGGTAGATAGTCCTATAAACAAATGATATTATGATCAATTTTTTCAAAATTACATTTTTGTCATTTTACGATTACGTACTATGAAGTGTAAATTTTCGCCTTCTTGCGATAATGTACTTTCTAAATTTTTGTTATGCCCTCAGGCATGGGCATACACTAGTATACACTATATTATGTAAACGTACATAAGTATCGATCAATATATATATGTATAGCCATATTCCTATAGCATGGACCTCGTGGATACATTCCTCGTGTGTTATCAGGCTCCAAGCATCATGCATTACACCTGACCCGCTGGGTCGGAATCTCTCCACCAAACCCAAAGTAAACACATATAATGGAGGTGATCATAGACATACATATGGTGCTCGTAACCATATCACATCTCACCGAGCCGGTCTCCAAACAAATACTTATCCTCTCACATGGATAGGGGCCATGCAATAGTCGTATGGCCCAGAAAATCAATTTGACACCTGTTGATCAATGCTAGGATGGACTTCCCACTATGCGCAACCTTCTACAATAGCACTACTGAGTAGGTATTTTCAATGTAAACAAGTATCATACTATATACGCATCACTCTAATATATATATATATATATATATATATATATATATATATATATATATATATATATATACTCACACACACATAAGTTACCGAGTTCCTACTCATATCCTGCACTGTACTATTCTCTTTATCCTAAACTTCGAACTAACTTCCCGAATAAATATCTAAATGTTTACTCGCTTGAATTCTTGATTCTCCTCACCCAACCCCAATTATTTGTTACCCTATCACACATACCAAACCCTGGAAAGCATTTTCTAGTAATCCTACAGTACCCTGAAAGCCCATACGATCATTCCCCAAGATCTAACAAGTCAAAACAACACATGAACAAAAACTGGGCAGGCTAGCAAACCGAACCGGTTCTCTTCCAAACCCTCCAATGGAGATAAAAAACTACCCCAAACTTAAAATTAACTTCATACATCATTATACTAATATTACAGAAGTATTCTAACACATCATTGACCCTAAATTCTATATCAAAGCCCTAGGATTCTAGATCAAACTTTCAATTTATGAAACCCACAATTTTCCAATTTGAGTTTTCATCAATTCAACCATCATATCATTGTTCTACATGTTCATCATTGTAAACCCATATTAAATTCCAAAATCCTTATAGAATTATTATCAATACAAATCGGAGGTTAATCTCAACCTACATCTTATAATAAATTAAATCAAAGTTTAAGCCTTTCATCTTTAGATCCAAATTTTATAATTAACTATGAAAGTGATTAACTACATACAATTGAAATTTAAGGTAAGTACTTGCCTCAATGTATGTTAAATATGAAGTTCTCTATATTGATGATGGGTGGAATCTGAAGATGAGTCCCTCTCTTCTATTCTCCAAGTATTTCTCTCATTTTTTCCTCTTTATCTATTCTCTTTAACTCTCTCTGACTCAATTATGCAGAATATTAATGGTGGTCTTCCATCCACACTACCTACGTTTAAATACATCCTTAATTTACGGTAATCCCATTTTCCCACTTAACCATAGGTGTAAAAAGACTATCCTACCCTTATAAGGGCGCTGATATGAATAAAAATCCCCCGGAACCCAATCACAATACTGGGGTACCTATTCTGGATCATTTCGACCCTTCCCAGATCACCGACACACTCGAAAAATGCCATATGATTCACCAAACTACAAATATTATAACATCTCATTAACTGGACCCAACACGTGTGTACCGTACATGTTGTCCATGAAATATATCATCACGCCGCTGTAACACTCTATCGATATATAATAATAAACTCTCTCTTCCACTCATATGCAATATATAATAAATTTCATATCTATTTACTTATCACATGAATGTATAGAATAATAATAATAATAATAATAATAATAATAATAATAATAATAATAATAATAATAATAATAATAATAATAATAATAAATATTAATCTTTTATATCACTAATCAATATTTATCGAAACTCCATTTAATTTTCCCCAATTAAATTAATAATTATAAGCACAAGAAAACCAAATAGTTATAAAGTAAGGGGCATTACATCCCCCCCCCCCTAATAACAGGATTTCATCTCCGAAATTGAAGTGTACGTGCCACGAATAGTTGTGGATAATTTTCCCTTATGTCATCCTAATGCTCCCACGTCAAGTTGGTAACATTGTGATGTCGCCAATTTACAGGCTCTAATGGTACCACCTTTGACCGAAGCTTTCACTAGTTACGGCCAAAACTGGTAACAAGTTTCTCCTAGTAAGAAATATACGACTGCAATTCAATATCCGCCAGCGTTGTGCCGTTAAGATACAACATCCTTGAGATATGTCCTTAATGATGAAACATGAAACATATCATGAATCCGCTAAAAATGCCTCGATAAGCCGAGCCTATATGTAACCAGCCCTAACCTCTCGATAATGGCTAAAAGCCCTACATACCTAGGTGACAACTTCCCCTTATTACTAAACTTCATCACTCCCTTCATGGGAGGTACCCCCAGTAACACCTAACCACCCACGTCAAACTCCAAAAATCCCTAGTTCACATCAATGTAACTCTTATACTAATGTTGAGCTACCCCAATACGACTCATGATAACCTGAATCTTTTCTAACATCTCCTGAATCAAGTATGGACCGAGAGGCTTCTTTTCCCCCACCTCTAACCAACAAGAGGGAAAATAAAATGATCTCCTCTATAATGAATTTAAAAATTCCATTCCAACAGTGAACTTGTATGAGTTTTTATATGCAAACTGTACCAAAGAAAAATATTGCTCCCAGCTACCCTTAAAGTGTAGATTACACATCCACGGCATATCCTCGAACATCTGATTCGCCCAATCCGCCTGCCCGTCGATCTTGGGGTGATACACCCTGGTCAAATGAAACTCTATCTCCATGGCCTCCTAAAAACTCTACTGAAAGTGGGACACAAATATTTTATCCCAATCAAAAGCAATGATGAGAGGCACCCCATGCAATCTCACTATATCTACTATGAAAATCTATGCATACTACCATGCCGTATAATCCACCCGAACTGACAACAATTGAGCTGCCTTGGTTAGATAATCCACAATGACCCAGATGGAATCTTGGTCCTAGAGTGATGTCGATAACACTATCATAATGTCCATCAAAATGCTCTACCATTTCCATACTTGAATCTCCAATGGCTGCAAAACCTCGATGGTCTCTAATGATCAACCTTCACCATCCGACAAGTGGTGCACGTCAAGAGAAACACTACCTGAAGACAAACACGTCTATATCTCTCTTCATATCAGCCCATCAATACTATTTCCTCATATCATGGTACATATTATGCCCCCGGGATCCATAAAAAATTGTGTCCCATGAGCCTCCTCCCTAACCGCGCGTTATACATCCTCATCGTTCGGGACTATCAACATCTAATTATAGTGCAAGACACCCTCAGAACTAATCGAGTATGGCTCCACTCCACCTACGAATTAACTATTGAATCCTCTGTTGATAAAACAAATCCATTTCTTCACAACCCTCAAAATAATCTCGGGTGTGACGATTATCACTGCTATGTAAGCTTGGAATAGCTTGTCCTACTGGTGAAGGTCTTCCCACTTCACCTTCCACACTACTAATAACCGCTTTACTAACATATGGTTCAATGCATCTTCGACTACGTTAGCCTTACCTGGATTATACTGGATATCAAACTGATACTCCAACATAAACTCAAGACTCTTGTGTTGCCTCATGTTCAACTCCTTCTGTGTGAAAAGATATTGTAATGACATGTGGTTCGTGAACGATTAGAACTTCTCCCCAGTAGATATTGTCTCCTGATCCTCAAGGAAAAAATTACTGCAACTAACTCCAAGTCATGAGTGGTATAGTTATTCTCAAAGGGATAAAGCTTGATAGATGCATAATTCATATCTCCCTCCCCCTTTTATAGAACTCCCCCAAGTCGCTGTAAGGACGCGTCGATAAAGATAAAGTACTTAACTACTTCTCTATAGAATATAAGAACTGCTGCTGGATATAATTTGTTTTTTATCTCATCAAAAGATAATTAACAGTGATTATCCCATATTAAAGGTACTATCTTACATGTCAAATTCGTCAAGAGACCCATAATTCTCAATTAAATCGACGGTAGTAACTCGCTAACCCAACAAAACTACAAATACCATTCAGTGTTGTGGAATGAACGCACTCCCTCGCCGGTGAAACCTTACTCGGATCCATAAAAATCATCGTCACGAAGAATATATGACCTAAGAATTGTACATGTAGAAACCATAATCCACACTTCCTGAACCTGGAATGGAATAGATGGTCTAGTATCATCTTAAGAACCATACGTAAATGCTCTACGTGATCACCCTTTGTTCAAGAATACATCAAGATGTCATCTATGAACACAATGACAAACTGATCTAAGAAATTCTTGAACACCTTCTTCATGAGACCAATGAAAATTGTTAGCATATTGGTTAGCCTGAACTACTTAATCCTTAACTTATAAGACCTCTATATTGTCAAAAATGTAGTCTTATGGACATCATGCTCCCTCATGGGTAGTTGATGCTACCCCAACCTCAAATTAATCTTAGATAAGTAGGTTACTCCTCTCAGCTAATCAAAAAAATCATCAATACATGAAAATGGATTCTTGTTTCGAATTGTGACCTTATTCAACTCCCGATGTCGATATATAATTGCAACGACCCATTATCAATGTTTATAAACAAAGATGGGGAACTAAAGGTGAAGAACTCCTTTGGATAAAACCCTTCCCCAGTAGTTATTGAATCTGATCTCTCAACTTCCACATCTCTAAAGGATCCATATGAATAGAGCTCACACTATTGACCTAGTCCCCAGAGCTATGTTGATCACAAACTCAATATCTCGACTCAGTAATAACCCTAGTATATCTTCAAACACATCAGCGTTGTTTTTAATAGGGATTCAATCTAACGATATGATTATACCCTCAGAAGTCTCCTCCTAATATATTATAAGTGTGTGCTTGCCCATCCCCCCGAACGAGGCATCACCATAAAGAACATCTATTCCCCAGGAATAGAAAACACGATAGTCCTACTGTAATAGTCCACCATCGTATTATATGTCGTTAACCGGTCCATACCCAAAATAACATCATACTCATCCAAATATAGAATGAGCATATCCGTTGCTAAGAATAACCTCCTCATTTTCACACATTCTCCATTGCATATGGAACGAATGAGAGTCAGACCACCCAGTGGTGAATCTATGGTCATAATAATCTCCAAGGCTAAATCAGCTAAACTCATCGCATGCATGAATATAGTGCTAACAAATGAGTGTGATGCTCCTGTGTCAAATAAAACCCCCCCATGTGACCATACATAAAAAGTATACCCTCAATCGTCGGTGGTAATAATTATTCACAGACGTGATACATGATTACAAAGAAATATTCATATTTATCCCCTTCATTTCAGTACTTTTATGGTCCCCTGCATTGAATTTAATCCTCATTTATCTCATATTTATGTTACTAACCCTTTTTGATGAGTATTTCATGTTTTGTGTATTTTTCTCATGGCTTATAAGTATTACGTGAAAGTGGATGGAAAAAAAATCCAAAACGGAGAAATAAATGTTAGAAAGGGAAGTCAAGGGAAATTTCGTAATTTTAAAGCCAGAACCTAGATGAGGAGACTATCGAAAATTTCAAGATCTTAAAGTCACAACAATACTAGAAGAAACGATGCCTCAATCTGAGCTACGGTGAAGCAGTTATGGTCATTTGATGTTGAGAAAGAAATTCAAAGAAAGGAGAATAAGTAAGCCAATGCAACAAGTTTCCCTTAACCGAACCCCGAACCAGTTCACCTTTATTCACACTCGAAAATCGTAAAAAAATTAAGTCACGCTTTAAAATCGTGACTATTTATCGGAAGCGGGATTTTTATTTTTGCCCTATTTTTCACCTTAAAAAGTTTTATGTTTTGAGGCTCTTCTAAACGACATCTAAACTATATATTTCATCATTAGGGTTCTTTAAAGAGAGTTTTTTTTCTCATAAAAAGTCTAGGAATCATTAGGAACACATTGGAGAAACATTTACAACTTTTGCGTCATTAAATTCAATACAACAACAAGTTATTTTCGGTTCTTATTCAAGCTTTGATGTCTTCTTGCATGTTTATGTTCTTCGATCTTGGTAAACTTAAATTCCATTACTTTTATTATTCTTTCATTATTTTTACATTTTTTAATGGATTGTTGCATTGTTAACACCGTCATGTTTAGTAGCTAGCTTAAGGGTTTGGGTCCCTTCTCCGCCATTAATGGGCATCGAGCTTTGAAAGTTAGGTTTTGGATAAAATTATGTTTAATTGAAACCTCATTTATTAATAATTGGTTTATTATGCATTTAACTTTCTTTGTCATGAAACATTAGTATTTAAAGCGATAACTTTGCTTTTAACCACTTGTGACCAGTTTCGATTAAAATTTTATCTCGTATTTTTTTGTTAGATCTCTTCAAGCATGATTTTATAATTAATTTATTATTCTAGGTTAATAGTTTTTGAACCAAAATCCTATGTACATGTTGTTCAGCCCATGTTGAGGATGTTGATTAGTCACTTTTATTGCATTATTTACCCCGTTAAGTTGTACATTCTAGAATTCCCATACATGTATTTACCGGTTCTTATGCTCGTTTATTGACTAACCCTTGATTTGATCATATATATATATATATACTTTGTGTGTCTTAATTGAGCTTTTTTAGGCCATGGTAATTCATATTTGAAGTTTGGTTGAATCCTAGACAAGTTCTGTTGACTGTCGCAAAGTCGGCGGAGCTTTAGTAAATTTAGCATTTAGTGTTTGATCCCGATATCTTCACGAAAGTTGTAGCTCTACCTCTTAGCTTCACGTGGCCTCTGATAGTGCTTGAATCAGATCTAGAATGAAGAAGGTAAAAACAATTCAGTGAAGCTTGACGAAAATAAAGCAAAAGCATGGAGGCTGATTTTGATGGCAGGTGCGAATCGATCCGCACAGCTGCGAATCGATTCGGGTGTAGAAACTGAATTGTCTTCTTATGAGCGAATCGATTTGCACACCTGCGAATTGATTTGAGTATGCAAGATTTCAAAATTTTCTTCCTATTTACTTGTATGCCATTTTGGATAGAATTTTTTGTCTTTTATTCATTTGTTCCCCTTAATTTTTGGAAATATCTTGGATTTATTAGTTTTGTGGACACATATAAACTCTCTCTTCTCTCTCCTAGGTCAAGTTAATTTGTGGTACTTCCTTTCATGTAAAGCATTTATTACATTAACATATTTGGTTTTAATGCAAGCTTTGATCATTTACTCGTTACATACTTGTGTTCTTTAGCTTTTAATTGTACTTATTTCCATCTCTAGTATAGTTGTGTGTTTACACTTTATGCTTTGCTCAAATATGGTGATCGTTTTCATGTGTATCTTAGTTTATCGTCTGGGTAGCTAATTAAACGGTTGGGGATCATAATCACATCTTGGATGCTTGAGCTTCATATTGAGGGTTTTATTTAGAATTATTCTAATTGAACTTCATGTGTTGGTATTTGAGTATCCTAGTCTCTTAACTTCCGTTGTCATGCAAGGGTAGTTTTTAAAGCTTTATTATAAACCCAACCCATTTAGAAATAATTGATTAGCCCTAATTTTCCATTGACGAGTTCGTCTCTACATGGTTGATGTTCTTACTTAATTAGTTATGATCGATTAGAATTAATTTCAACCAAGTCCTATAATCCTTTTGGCGAATGAAAGGTGGGATAATGATCCTCAATCCCTTTTATAACTTGAACTCAAGATTATCTTCGTTCATATACTAGTTTATTAACTGTTGTCTTATTCTTTGTCAATCTAACGCTTGATAGTTAGCAGGTAATCACTATCACCTTTATAAACAACAAATTATCTTTTACACTTTCCTTGTGTGATGTTTAGAGATTCTCCTTTAGCCTAACCTTGTTCTCCTTAGAGTGTTCAATCCTTGTGGAATACAATCCCGGTCTTCCATGGTTACTACTTATTGCGAAATATTTTCACTTGAATCATATACACTCTTTAGAGCGCACCATGTTTTTGGCACTGTTGCCGGGGATTGGAAACAATTTTAGGTGTAAGAGATTTTTCTTTACACTTTCCTGTTCCCGGTGGCCACCATGACAACATGATTTCCTAAAATTAATCCAAATTTTGCAGATGCAATATGCGAGCGGTACAAATTTAAATCCTATTCGTGAACCCTCATCGTCTAGTGAACATTTCGATTATTGGAGAACAACTCTTCCTCCTCCCAACTCTTTGTCTTAATATACTGGAGCCCACTCCGAACCTGAAAAAATGGCCGATAATATTAGTGAGCACGGTACTCAAGGGCTTGCACCCGAGCCTCCTTATAGGACAATAAGAGAATACTGGCAATCGAAGACCACATGTCTGTCTTATATCATTTTTTCGTATAACACTACTAAATTCCATTTCCGTAATGGAATGATCCAACTTCTTCCAACTGTAATACCCCGTATTTTTATGACTTTTAAATTTGGGGATTTATTAAATTTAAATTGGGATATTAATTTAATATTAATCCAGAAATTATTTTAAATATTTACTAGCGTGATGAGAGTTAGTAATTATTTAAATTTTGTTGAATATTACTTAATGGATAAAGTAATATGTATGATCGAATTTATTAAACTTATCACGAGGGTACAAATTGATAATTGTGGAAATTTAAATGGGGATGCGCCTGTGTCGTGTCGGGATTAAATTATTATTATTATTAAAAGTGAATAAATTATAAGTCACTTGTATGGTCATTTCGAGTGCGTCAATGTGTCCGTAAGGGTTGAGATGGTCAAAATAATCTACCCAGGGGTTTAGTTTCGGTCTCGGGGCGTTTTTAGGCCTAATTAGCATCCTGGGAGGGCATTATGGACATTTCATATTTTTGGGCAATTAAAACCACGAAATTCCCAAGGTTGTATCAGCCTTTAGGAGTTGTCCTCTAGGATTAACAAGAGAAAAATCAAAGAACGTCCATTAGAGAAGAAGTGGGAAAGCTTCCCAAGAAATTCAAGGCCAAAAAACTCAACCATTTGCACCGCCACCACCACCAAATCGTAGATCGCACGATGGGGAACGCAACCATACCACTTTCTTACACAAATCAGAAACTCAATTCCCAGACAAGTATCTATCTTGCTTCTCTTTTAGTTAATTGTCACACCATGTTAGATTCGGATGATTGAACCTATGTTTCATGGGAGAACTCAATGATTTAGAGGACCCAATCACATGTTGTAGGGAAAATAAATAAGTTCTGGACATCCCAATCATATGTAGAGGATTACCCACAAAATTTGATTAATTTAGAAGTGATAAATCTGGAAGAAGACACATAATAATGGGATTTTAGAGGAAAGTTAGGGTTCTTGATAATTAAAATAAATTGGCCCATTAATTTAATTCAGTTATTAAATTTATACATTTTTCAGGTAGAAAATCTTGCATATATGTATATAGAACTTGTGGTAATGTTATTTGAGAATTTGGGAGTTGTTAATTATGTTTTTGGAGAAATTGGAAGACAAAACCCATAGGTTGTAATGGCAGTTTCTAGGCAAGAACTGCTTCATCGATCGATCGACCAAGAACATCGATCCATTGACGATCGATCGATCGACCCCTCCTGAAAAACTACATATTTCTCTTTCGTTGGTTTAATCCGATTTAGATGCATGGGAACCCTTGATTGTTATTATTGGAGTATAATGGGATATAGAGAAGACCAGTCGGGCCTAGGTAAACCCCGTTGAGTGAAATTTAGTGTAAGATTAGATTTTGGGTTAACGAGGAATTATTCAACTAGGAGTGCACGAGGATTAGATTTTGAGTTAACGAGGATTAGATTTTGGGTTAACGAGGAATTATTCAACTAGGATTAGAAGAGGCGCGCGTGCGTTCAAATTAAGAAATTATATAATTAAACACAGTTTAACCTAAATAAACCCTAAACATGCAACTAGGAGTGATTGAGTAAGATGTAAAACATGCTAGTACAATCAAACACTCACAATTGAGGAAAAAATCCCCCAAAGGGGAAAAACCACTTATTTCACTATAATTTTGTAAAGTACGGTTTACACGGATTACAATGAAATACAAGGGTGACATAGAATTACCCGCAAGCATCGGATCTGTCGGCGGATGGAATTTTCCCTTTCAAGGAGGGCTGCAATGAAGAAGAAGAACGGTCTTCTCCACAAGGGTATGAACAACAAAAGTACTTGTGTTCTAGGGTTTCAAAAACGATTCACAAATGATTTGGAAATTTGTGTGAATCAAAACATGAGTTTGGTAACTCATAAAGATGAATACTTTGAGTTTATGAACTCTGAAAATCGTGTGTACAAGGCTTATTAAACCAACTCCCTATAGTAGGTTTATAAAAGAAATCCTGGCCCTAAAAAATCTCTGCACGATCTTGCTGAGTTTATCCCAAGCGGATAGGTCCGGGTCTGAGGCGGATCGGTCCGAGGGGGCGGATCGGTTCTTTTTCATTTTTGCATTATTGATTTGCTATCGGTCTGGGGACTACTGTATCTTCAGCAAGTGGATCGGTCCGGATGAGGGGCGGACCGGTCGGGGGTCGGATCGGTTCTTTTTCTCTGGGCGGACAGGTCCGGCTGTGTAGTATTCTAATTCCTCCTCTTCTTTGATATACGGATCCATTGATGACGATATGAATCTTGAATTTCTTCAACGGTGTAACGGCATATGACATAACAAATTGAGAATGGAAAAAAATTTCCTTACAAATCTCCCTCTATGTCTATGCCGGTACATACACAAAAACAAGCATCTGAATTATCACATTACAAAGTGCCTATACAAATCTACCCTTCCATGAACCCAAAACTGAAACGATCCAATTGAAGAAGACTTCATAGTTTTCTCTTCGAATCTTCAGAAATCTCAACGCTTTTCTCATCAGGGTGTGCAATTCTAAGATCATCAACGAAGTACCTACACACATGAGATAAAGAAAAATACCAAGTGACGTATCGATTTTGAAATGAGATAAACATAGATATCAAATGATGAAAGCATACTTTATCAAATCTCAAAAAACTCCCCCAAAATATGATAATTCTCCCCCCCCCCCCCCCCCTTTTATGATGTCCCCAAATAGAAAAATGAGAAGAATAAATCAAACAAGCAAAGAAAACAATTTGCTTTGAATTTTTCAAAAAATTTCAAACAAACAATAACACACCATGAATGAACACAAAACAACCATGTCGATGATGGCGTAAATGAATGGGTGTGATCAAATTCGATAGGAAAATCAATGCATACAATCATGACAAATGTGCACAATGAATATCGAATACTCCTTACGAATGAACTCAAATGCTTCCTTTTTGTGTAAGAAAGAATGAAACGAGACATTGACTTTATCAAATCAACAAATCAAAGCTCAAAGTGATTTCCACACCATTAATGTCCAAAACGAATTTCATACTTCTTCAGGACTTTCAAGGAAGTGCAAACCCGTTTATATTCTCCCTCAGATTGATATTTTGAATAGAGGTAATCTAAATTCTCAAACTTTGTAGAATTGATGGTGAAACCTATTGGCCCATATTTGGTATGAATTTCTTTTTATTGCCTTTAAATTTTTTAGGGCTGTTTTAACCTCTTTGGACCTTGGATAAAAAAAAATCCTCCATTTTTTAGGTCCTTTTGAACGGTGGATTTTGCGCAAAGAATAGATAATTACCTTTCGCAGCCCATCCCCGTCTTTAAACAAACACTTAGTCTCACATCAAAACAGTAATTACATGTATTCCAATCTTGTCAAGTTTTATCGCATATTGTACGTTGTATAAACAGAATTAAGATGGAAACACTCAAGCCAATATGTGATAGACAAGTACAATAATCAAGTAAAGTTGTGCATGTGTGCAATAAAGGATATAGGAGTCAAACATATAGGAAAATATCACTAATTACATCTCAAGGACTCCAAAACAATGTGAAGCACATAGATGAAATGATGTAGCGTCTCAAATCTCCATCAAACAGTCACATGTATAGATGAAGTGAAGTTGTGACTTGGCTATCTTAAATTCTCATCCATAAAAGGTGCAAAACAGAAAATCTTTTTGTCTTTTTAAAAAAAGAATATCAAAAAAAATCTTTTTGTGCTTTTCTCAAAAAATTTCTTAAGACAAAATCTTTTTGTATTTTTCAAAAGAAATATAAAAAGAAAAAAGAATAAATACACAAATGATACAATCTACCAATAGTAATCAAAGGATATGATAATGACAATGCATCCTATGCTAGACATGGACCAACCCCTCAGTCAACTATGAAAATACCCAAGGACTTCCTAAGACTCTCAAATCTAAGGGCATCTAAAGGTTTCGTGAAAATATCGGCTAACTGATGGTCAGTAGGAATGAAGCTCAGGGATACGACCTTCTCCTCAACTAACTGATATAGGAAGTGCTCGCGTAACCTGATGTGCTTTGTGCGCGAATGTTGGACGGGATTGCGCGATATGTGAATTGCGCTCGTGTTATCACAGGAAATGATCATGGTGTCCTGTGAAATCCCATAATCCTCCAACATTTGCTTCATCCACAAGAGTTGCATGCAACAACTTCCTGTGGCTATGTACTTAGCCTCCGTAGTGGATAAAGAGATGGAGTTTTACTTCTTTCTCAACCAGGAGACAAGAGCAAAACCAAAGTAGAAACACCCACCAAAAGTGCTCCTACAACCATCTGCATCCCCGGCCCAATCGGCATCCGAATAGGAGGACAAACGGTCATCGGTATTAAAGGAATACCAAATACCGTATGAGAGAGTCCCACTCACATATTTGATAATACATTTTAGAGCGAGTAAGTGTGACTCTTTCGGAAATGCCTGATAGTGCGCACAGACTCCAACACTAAAGGCTATGTCGGGACGACTGGCAGTCAAGTAGAGAAGACTACCTATCATACTCCGATACAAGGTTTTCTCTATGTCCTTGCCTGAAGTGTCCTTACTAAGCTTGATAGAAGTACTCATAGGTGTACGTGCATGTTTAGTGGAGTCTAAACCAAATTTCTTCAGAAGATCTCTAGCATACTTGGATTGGGAGATGAACATCCCATCCTCTAGCTAACGAACCTGGAGACCGAGGAAGAAGGTAAGCTCACCTACCATGCTCATCTCAAACTCATTTTTTATCTACTTCTCAAAGTGGTGAGAATGCTGGGAGCATGTGTATCCAAAGACTATGCCGTCCACATAAACCTAGGCAAATAAAATAGCACCGTAATCTTTCCTGATGAACAACGTCATATCAACTCCCCCTCTCTTGAAGACATGGGCTAAGAGATAGGATGTAAGACTTTCGTACCAACCACGGGGTGCTTGCTTAAAACCATACAAGGCTTTCCTCTGATAACAAACGTGCTCAGGGTGCGTAGGGTCTTCAAACCCTTTTGGTTATTCCACATAAACCTCCTCCTGTAGAATTCCATTCAGGAAGGCACTCTTGACATCCATCTAATATAACTTAAAGAGTAGATGACATACGATGGCGAGTGGTAAACGGACGGACTCAAGCCTCGCAACAGGAGCAAATGTCTCTCCAAAGTCTACACCCTCTATCTGTGTGTAGCCTTGGGCGACCAACCTAGCCTTGTTTTTTATTATGGTGCCATTTTCATCCATTTCATTCTTAAAAATCCACCGGGTAGCGATCACATTAGTATCACTAGCTCGGGGGACAAGTTCCCAGACATTATTCTTTTTAAACTAAAGCAACTCATCCTGCATAGCAGATATCCAGTGTTCATCCTCGAGTGCTTCTTTATGATTCTTGGGCTCGACTTTGTGCGTGTAGCAAAAGTGGCTAACGACGTTCTCTAGCTGAGCACGAGTCTTGACCCCTAGAGTGGGATCGCCAACAATGGCAGAAGGATCATGACTCTTGCGAACCCAAGCAGGTGTGTCCCCTAGCATAGGATTGGGGTCCAGAGAGTGTGAGTGAGGGATAAGTAGGTCACTCCCAGTAAAGTCCTCATCCTCACACTGAAGGATAGAATCAATAGCCGTCGGAGATTCGTCATCTTGCATGGTGACATTTATTGATTCCATAACCTTAGAGCTCTTCAGGTTAAAAACCCGGTACGCTCAACCATTCGATGAATATCCTAGCAATATTCCCTCGTCGCTCCAGGAGTCAAACTTTCCTAATTGCTCTCTATCCCGTATGATGTAGCATTTACTCCGCAAAACACGAAAATATGTCAGGTTGGGTTTCTTGCCAGTCCATAATTCATAAGGCGTCTTAAGTGTGTGTGGATGCAAGTAAATCCTATTCACCGTGTGGCATGCAATAGACACTGCCTCTGCCAAAAATTTCTTAAAAACTTTGCGACCTAATATCATATATCTAGCCATCTCCCGGATCGTTCTATTCTTTCTATCAACAATCCCATTTTGCTGAGGAGTCTTCACAGCAGAAAACTCATGTTTGATCCCAAGGCTATCACAATAAAAATCTACCTTTGCTTTCTTAAATTCAGTACCGTTGTCACTACGTATCGTATTAATAGTGACTCTATGTTGATTTTGCAGGACACGGCACTTGGTGGTTAAAAACTCTACATCATCGGATTTCTCTCTCAGAAAACCTACGATGGAGTATCTGGATAAATCGTCTACCATCATGAGGATATACCTCTTACCTCCTAAACTCTCAGTGCGAGTAGGACCCATAAGATCCATATGAATCAGCTCAAGTACCTGGGAGGTGGTAATGGAATGCAACTTCCTATGAGGGCTACGAATTTGCTTTCCCAACTGACAGGATCCACAAACCGTGGAAGTTGACTTTCCAAGAGATGGTAAGCCACATACTAGGTCCTTTTTTACTAAATTAGTCAAATATCTAACGTTCACGTGACCTAGACGTTGATGCCACAAATCCATAGGAGTGATCGTGGCACTATTGCAGACAAGTGAGGAAGTAGGTACAGTCCCATAGCAATTATCCTCGCTCCTCACCCCTTGCACTAAAATTTTACCGGCTTGATTATAGACATTACACGTGTTCCGGTCAAATTTTACTGTAAAGTCAGCATCGCACAGCTCGCTAATGCAGAGAAGGTTTGCTTTCAAACCTTTGACGTACAAAACATTATCTAGCTTAGGAAATCCTGGTAACTCCACTATACCTCGTCCCATAATGCTAGACTTGATACCATCTCCAAAGGTGACTCTACCATCCTTATAATCCTCAAGGTGGGTAAAAAATGAGACATCACCTATCATGTGTCTAGAGCATCCACTATCAAAATATCACTGTGAGGTATTATGTGCTTTGAGAGCAACATGAACAACAAGAGCTTTGTTATCTTTCTTAGGTACCCAAGAAGTGGTAACCTTTTGTTTACCCTTGTTATTGTTGGTTTTAGCCGAAGTGTGAGGATCATTCACTGACGACAAAGACATCTGTCGGAATTCCTCCATCAAACTCTGTGATATGGCGGCTAAAAACTCAACACGCTCTCTCAGACTGGAAAATTCATTTGTATAATGGGGTGGAGCAGAAGTACGTCGTGTTCGACCCAAACTATAGAAAAACTCCCTAAGGTGGCCTTTTCTTTTGCAATATGTACAAAAGAGAACAGTATTAGGCAGACCTTGGTTTGCTTTTCTTGGTCGAACTCTCCTTCGTTGATTTTGGTGATGACCATAAGGAGTAGTAGTGAACTTAGGAACTGGTCCAGGTACAATTTGGGACGTGGAGGCACCATCATAACCAATTCCCTACCGATCACCAAAACCTAAAGCGGGGCCGAGGAGCATCTTTCCCATCTTCCCAGATATGTCCTCGATTTGTACCTTGACTTCCCGTGCTCTCTCCAGATCATGAGTAAGCTGGGTAACAAGGGCTTCAAGTTTCTTTTGAGTCTTCATAGAGGAATAAAGCTCACTCGTAAGACTAGCCACTTATTTAGTTAAGTCCCCTCTCTCTTTATCAAAACTACTCTCTCTCTCTCTCTAAACAAACTCTCTTTCTTAACACAGGAAGGTTCTCTCTCTCAGGGTGGTGCAGGTGGAGGACTCTCTCTCTCGTGCTTTTCTTAAATCTTCCTCTAAGCTGGTGATCTTAAGAACTAACGCTTTGTTATGATTTTTAGTTTTAAATGACTCAGAATATAACTCAGCGTAGGCGCGTCGAATATCACTCTCTCTGTCACTTGAGTCATCCTCCCCCTTACTTGCATCGCTCTCACTGTCGCGGTGTCCCTGTGAAGTAGCATCCTCATCATCGTGAGGTGCACTAGGAGTACTCACATGACTAGCCATGAATGTGTTGAAGTTACACTCATGCGATGACTCATCTCCCGAGTCCACCGAATCGACCTCACTGTCGTCACTAAGGGTAGCATTAAGGACAACCTTGCCCTTTTCTCTATTCAGAAAAGAAGCATACTCAAAAGATCTATGTCCCCTACCGTCGCACTCATAGCATCTCTCATTGTCTTTATTAGGAGGGCTTTTAGCATCTTTCTCATTTTTCTTTTCAAACTTATTTTTCTGAAAATTCTTTTTATCTTTAAAATTTTCACTTTTCTTAAATTTGAGAATTTTCTTAAAGTTTTTAGCAAATAGAGCCAAATCATCTAAGTCAAAATCACACTCAGAATCAGAAGTTTCACTCTCTTTCTTTCTATATGACTCTACTCTCTTGGGCATTAAGTGCAATTCCCTTATCTTTAGACTTGACAGATTTAGGGAACATATCAATTTCATAAGTTTGCAAGTCTCCTACAAGTTCTTCCAATTTTAGCGTATTTAAATTACCCATAGAATTTATCACAGTGACTTTAGGGATAAAACTCTTAGGCAAAGATCGAAGAATCTTTTTCACAACTCTTGCATTAGGAATATGTTCACCAAGATTAAAGCTAGTATTAATAATATCAAATAGCCTAGCATAAAAATCATCAAAATATTCAGTTTCGAGCATGGTGATGGTCTCAAATTGAGTTGTTAAATTTTGCAATTTAGATTCTTTCATAGCATTAGTTCCTTCATGGGTAAGTTGCAAAACATCCTATGCCTCCTTTGACGTGGTGCACGTCATGATACGTCGGAACTCATCAGGAGTGATGGATCTGGAAATAGAACTCAAACCCTTAGAATTAAAAGAAGACCATTTAAATTCATCTTCAGTCCAAGAAGTGACAGGTTTTAAATTGATCACGTTTTCAATAGTGACGGAGGGAGGTGTCCACCCTCTTTCAACTAAAATCCAAACCCTTTCATCTATGGACTTTAAAGCCTACCTCGTACGGGCTTTCCAATATGCATAGTTAGTACCATCAACAACTGGCATTTTATTATATGATTTCTCCATTGAACACGCACTTTTTCAAAAATCAATTTTTTTTTGGAAATTGATATCTTAGAAAAAATTTGCGAAAACTAGGAATACGCGATAGATTAGCGTAACCTGCTCTGATACCAATTTGAGAAGAGGTGCGCGTGCGTTCAAATTAAGAAATTATATAATTAAACACAGTTTAACCCAAATAATCCCTAAAGATGCAAGTAGGCGTGATTGAGTAAGATGTAAAACATGATAGTACAATCAAACACTCATAATTGAGAAAAAAATCCCCCAAAGGGGCAAAACCATTTATTTCACTATAATTTTGTAAAGTAAGGTTTACACAGATTACAATGAAATAAAAGGGTGACACAGAATTACCCACTGGCGTCGGATCTGTAGTCGGCGGCTGGAAGTTTCCCTTTCCAGGAGGGCTGCAATGAAGAAGAAGAACGGTCTTCTCCACAAGGGTATGAATAGCAAAAGTGTTTGTGTTCTAGGGTTTCAAAAATGATTCACAAATGATTTGGAAATTTGTGTGAATCAAAACATGAGTTTGGTAACTCACAAAGATGAAGACTTTGAGTTTATGAACTTTGAAAATCGTGTGTAGAACTCTTATTAAACCAAATCCCCGTAGTGGGTTTATAAAAGAAATCCTGGCCCTAAAAAATCTCGGCACGATCTGCCTGAGTTTATCCCAGGAGGACCAGTCCGGGTCCGAGGCATATCAGTTTGAGGGGGCGGATCGATTCTTTTTAATTTTGGCATTATCGGTTCTCTATCGGTCCGGGGACTACTGGATCTTCAGCAAGCGGATCGGTCCGGATGAGGGGATCGGTTCTTTTTCTCTGGGCGGACCTGTCCGGCTGTGAAGTATTATGATTCCTCCACTTCTTTGATATACGGATCTGTTGATGATGATATGAATCTTGAATTTATTCAACAGTGTAACGTCGTACGAAATAACAAATTGAGAATGGACAAAAATGTCTTTACATATATGTGAGAGCTTAAATTTCAGAAATTTAATTATGTTAAGACATAGTGGTTAGCGGTATGAAATGGGAAAGTTAAGTTAAATAAAATTAACTTTTGAGGTTAATTTTACGGTAGGCGTGCACACTATATAAGAGGTGAGGATTTCTCAAGTGAGTGACGCATACTAACATGGTTGTTACATTAGCCGGTAAGCATTTCAAATACTTGTTAAACTAAATTTTTAAATTGTTTTACACTCGGAATCTGACCCGTTTCCTATTATGTCCTTTATCTTGCATATATATGTATATATTATAGGTGCCCAGCCACAGAGGCATCATACTTAGGTTCCTCGGACCGGATGCACAGCAACTTATGTGGAAGTTGCAGCCTTTGCCTAGACGACCTCGTTGTTGATTCTACTCTTATCTTAGTTCTGATTAGTTTGGGTATGTGTCGCCCGTTTCCTTATTTAGTTGGATTTGTTAGAGATTTATTTTCGTTTATTTTTAGTACTTAATACTCTTTGGGTTTTTTATTACTTTCAGGACTATTTCATTATTAGTTCTTAAACTTGGTATTGGTTTATCTGAATGGTTAAATTCTTGGGTGTTTATTACCGGCCTTAACATTTGAGTGATTCTTAAACTGTTAATTATTAGAGGTTTTCTTATCTGGATTTAATAAAGTGGAAACAATGTTTGAAATGGTTTTTACACTTAGCTTAATTATTTAGGGTGCTTAAATTGAAAATTTTATTTTGCGACAGTGATGCTGAGAATGAACCAACCGTTCACCTTGATTTTAATTTAATAAAGGACTAATCACACGGTATTTAATTAGGCGGGGTGTCACACTAACCTTCAATGGAATGGAAAGTGAGCAGCCCTATCTCCATGTGCGAGAGTTTGAGGAGGTTTGCGCTACTTTTAGCGACCAAAATTGTCCTCTCTATGTAACACGACTCAAACTCTTCCCTTTCTCTTTAATGGGAAAAGCCAAAACTTGGTTTTGGTCCTTGTCTCCTAATTCCATTAGTAGTTGGTGCGATATGCAAGTGCGGTTTATAAAGAAGTTTTTCCCAACCCATCACACCAATGCACTCAAAGGTCAAATCTTAAACCTTTTCCCAATCCAAGGGTGAGACTTTCAAACGTTGTTGGGAAAGATTTAATGACCTACTCCATAAATGCCCACATCACGGTTTTGACAAATGGAGTTTAGTCTCCTTTTTACATAACGGGCATGCACTCAACGTGAAATAAATGGTGGAGACGATGTGCTCTAGGAAGTTCTTAGGTTAGACCCTGAGGACTCGTGGGCCAATTTTAAATATTGTGCCGAGACTACCAATGCTTGGGACACCACTGACCCTAGCAAAGCCAATTCGCGTTCAACCACTCCTCTCTCTTCAATCCATAAGATATATCACATCGACGATGGGATGATATGTCCTTCAGAGTATCTTATCTTGCCAAGAGTATCGAGGCTATGGATCAAAAGAGTCAGGAACTCATAAACTCCAATCATTCGCCTTCGCACGTAGACGAGTTGTGTGCTATTTGTGACGTGGAAAATCGCTCCACCTGGGATTATCCTATAATCCCTGCCTATAAGGTGATGCTTCTTGACCAAGCCAGCCCAATGTCCAGATACAAGAAAAAATTTATAACTCCTCTAGGAGAACGATAAAATCCTTCGTGGAGAAACCACCCCGGTTTTTCCTCCAGGCAATCCCAACAAGCTCAAAATTAATCTCCTCCCAATTATCAAAATCATCCCCCGCCTCAAAATTATCAATAACCTTATAATCAACCTCCATCATCCTCAAGTGCAAATGTAATGTCCCCCACTGGGACCTAGTCCTCCTTATATACCCCCGTACGCTCACCCGAATAAGAGAAGTCTCGAAAAAGCTCTTTAATTTTCATGACTTCTTCAAAAGCCACCACTGATCGACTTAAAGAGAAAATTTCCAAGTTGACCTCGTCATTGAGTATTCAGGAAAAGGGAAAACTTCCCTCACAACCACAAAGGCCCACGGGGCAACATTCTTTAAGAACGGACACTTCGAGTCCTCCTCTCGATCAATCATAGGCCACTACCATTCTATGGAGAGGGAAAACCATTGATAAGTCTATCCCTCCTCCATTACCTACCATAAAGGAATTCACGACCGACCTGATAGAGGTCGAAGACGCTTCCCCAAAAGAGAGAGAAGGAATCTCAAGTAGAACCAGAAGTGGTAGCTAAGTATCCCGTGCTCGTGCCTTATCCCCAAAGGCTCCTGCCTCCAAAAGCAAATGTTAACAATCCCGACATCTTAGAGATGTTTAAATAAGTGAAAATTAACATTCCCCTTTTAGACGCAATCTGACAAGTTCCCGCTTATGCCAAGTTCTTAAAGGACTTAATTACTGTGAAGTGAAAACTATTTGTGAGGAAGAAGGCATTTTTGGCCCACAAGCTCGATAATTAAATCTGAGCTAGCTCCTAAGTATAAGGATCCTGGTAGCCCTACCATAACATGTTTAATAGGATACCTCAAAATCGAGCAATCTTTGCTCGATCTAGGCGCGAGTGTTAACTTATTACCATACCATGTGTATGAACAACTCGGCCTAAGTGACCTCAAACCCACGAAGATAACTCTCCAATTAGAGGATCACTCCGTTAAGGTTCTAAGAGGGGTGGTAGAAGACGTCATAATCTAAGTTGACAAATTCTACTTCTCGGTGGACTTTATTGTCATAGGCACTCATCTGGTTGCTCCTAGTAGCACCACTACACCCATAATCCTAAGTCATCCTTTCCTAGCAACTTTCAACGCCTTAATTAATGCTAGGAATGGACAAATGAATTTGACCCTCGGTAACATAACCATAGAGCTCAACATTTTTGATGTTACAAAACCTAGGGCTGATGATGATGCGGTCCATGAAGTTGACCTTATAGAGGAGGTGGTTCTGGAGAATTTCGACGCTACATATTGCGAGGATCCTTTGGAAGCATGTTTAGTAAACTCAATTGAATTGGAAAATAATTTTTCTACATACGATAATGAAGTTAGGTTAGTGAGTTCGATGTTATATACGGTAGAGAGAATTGATGAAATGAATGTTGTAGAGGAGTTGTTTGAGGAATACAACAAATACGTTAGAGATGCCATTGAGTGGTGTGTGTTAGACACATGCTTTGACCTAATATGGCTGGCGGTCGTAAGTGAAAAATTCGAAATAGGGGATGAATTCATGACTTGTGAATTCACCCCGATTGATGACTCAAGCCTTTCTAAACCACTTGTTCACATGAAATTGTTAATCCTTAGCGAGGAGTGTTATTTTGAAGAAATTGAGGTTGCAAAGGGTGTTGAACAATCATTCGCAAAATTAAGAAACTTTAACTGTGACAATACATGGCCCCACTCTCTAATGTCTATCCAAGAAAGAACATAAACCGCGACTCCAAGGGCTATCCTTTTGAAAATGTGATTTACGTCACATCTTCAGACTTGTATTTTTCACCCGACATCACAAGCAACAAACACCCTTACGGGGTTGGAAAGAGCTCTGAGAATTGTATTTTTTTGTCGAGTAACCCCCGGCACGTGTGGAGTTGCATAATTTTTGTCCCGGACCAGTTAAATATCTTAGTTATGTCATTTAGGTCCAAGAATTCAAAGAGACAGCAGCCTTATCTTTGAATCCAATGAGAATTGTGAAACAATGAAGCAGAGAGTTTGGAAATCGATTTGAGAATCGATTCGCACACCTGCGAATCGATTGTCACACTTGCAAATCAATTCGGGTATCTACAGTAGAAAAAAGTATAACCATTTTGAATCGATTCTCATTCTTGTGAATTGATTCGCGCCTAGTTAGCCTCCCAAGTTCGAACCTTGTGAATCTATTCGCATACCAGCGAATCGATTAGGGTTCCCAACCTTTCAAATTCTGCCTCGATTCGTTTAATCTTCCTTTACCTCTTACTCTTCCCTCACCCTTAAATAACCATCGAAGTCCTCCCTTCCCTTTCACTTCCCTCAACCCATTTTCTCTCCTTCTACCAGTACACACTCATTTACGGTAATTATCCCACCCCTTTTAATATTCAAATCTTGTTATTTGTTGTTTGCAATTTTTTCAAACTAGGGAGTTGTTCTTCCATGTTAAAAATTGTGGTTAATTCATGAAATGTCCATTTTCCTTTACTGATTTCCTTCAATACCCAACAAATACAACTGTTAATTGTTATTTGTTTATTCATTTTGTATTTGTTGGGGGATTTCATGAATCAAACATGCTTTTCTCCCTAGTTTGAACCCAGTGCACACCACATGTTCAAAAAAATTCCTAAATGAGAAGTTGGTTCCTACTTATTCCATTTCTTGTGCCATTTATCGAACATGTACAACATTTTCCCTTGTTTGAGTGTGGTGCATGTCGGATGCGCATATCCCCTTATTTTTTGTCGAAATGAACCCTTTGTTACTTCGCGAACCCCATTTCATGCTACTTTGATTTTATGCATTATATTAATTGTGTATGTATTCAATTAAAATTTTTGTAGGTTCTAAATGGCTACAAAACACTCTACCATTGCCATGACTGGTCCTACTAGCTTTGAAACCTTTCGATCCAAGGAGGAGTGAGACTGGTTTAGGGAGAATTTTCCATTGAATAACGCAATTGCTATTGAGCACCCAATGAAGCTCAACGATTTTCCTAACAAGGTTAGGAGGCATTTCAAGAAATTCCATTTGGAGGGTCATCTAGCCGAGGGGGATAACGTGAATGAAGAACATGTTAGGAGGTTTTATGGATTGCTCATCCTAATTGGGCTGGAACTTATAAAGATTTTGTTAGGGGCATAAGAATACAAATTTTAAAGACTATTTTGTCTCGATTATTGGGAGGGGCCGACAACCCAGAGGAGTATGTTTATCCTTCAAGCGACCTTCTTGGTGTGATGCTCAATGATGTCCTTATCGCACGTCTAGCGCTAGGTCACGTTTTGGCGAGAGATTATTCCCCAACCAAGATAATGCTTGACTATCATCGTTTAATTCACCTAGTAGCCGTCAACTCTATTATTCTAACTCAAACTAAGTCTGTACTTTGCTTGCCCCAGACCCACTTCTTATACCGCCTTTTGTATGTTAATTCCATTGTTAGTCTCCCCGCATTAGTGCTTCAGAGGATGTTGTTCGCCACTAATTGTGACACGGGCTCTGCCACTCTCCCATATGCTCGGCTAGTTTTAAGGATATGTCGTGATGCGCGATGCGCGGAGATGGCTTCCGATAAAATCCCTAGGCTGCCTTCATTGGTTGATGATGATGCTATAGATAAATGCTTGGGGAAGGCTTATTGGCATAGGAAGAAGAAACTCATGTTGGACCATGTAGCGGCTGGGATCCCATTTGACTTTGACGCTCCAATGTCAGATCTTTTGGAGGGCTCGACCCATGTTCCACACCCGGTGGGATCGCTGAGAGAGTTGACTACAAGGATGGATTCGTTTCATGTAGATTTTGTTGCATATCGGGATGCTTATCAGAGGAGCTCTGTTGATTTTCATGGCCCGTACAAGCGTGATTTTTCGATGATAGTGAGGGTTCAAATGGACCTATTTGCTCATTTGCACAGGGGTGAGGTTGTTGTGTCTCCTAACTTGTATAATCCATATCCCCGCGTGATCCCTCCACCCCTGAGTCTTTTAGTTTTCGTCAAGACTTCCCTTAAGGGGATGCCCATTATATATCTCCTGTTTCTGCTTTTGGCTTCATATTTTTATGATTTTTTGTGGTTTTTAAAGTTGTAGGGTTGTTATGTGTTTTTTGGGTTACATAGTCATGTAGGATGTGGTTGAGAGAATGTATATTGTATTTTCTCATTTTTTTTCTTTTAATCCACATGTACATAAGAACTTATTATTATTAATGAAATACTCAGTTTCATTTTCTCATTTGCACTTGTCTATGTCTCTCTCTTACGTATATACTGTCGTTTTTGGTACTAACGTGTGCCAGGTATGCCGTTGCGCATTGCTCAAGTTACTCCTTATGGGGTTACTATTTTCTAACCCGTTTACCTTTTTTATCCCTACTAACATTGGGGACAATGTTTCATGCAAGTTAGGGGGTATCGATTATATTTCTGTTACCGGTTATCATGTTAGTATTTATTTATTCCTTGAAAAAAATTCTTCTTTTTCTCTCCCATATCTCCTATGATTACTTATATGATCGGCCTATCCTATTGTATATCTATGAATCATGCTTTGATTTATTAGCCTTTAGCTCGTTATTGTTTGCATTGTGAATAGCCTCGTGAAATTAAACTGTGAAGCTTCGGACACATACACAAATAATTATTTATGATTTGGTTTAAAGCGTTTCAAATTCATAATCATAAGGCGCATGCTTTACCTTAAAAAGTGATAATTAAGACTAATCGTCAATTCTAAGTGTATACATATACTCTATCTCTTTCTTGAAGAATGACCTTGTTGAAAACCTCATTTTCTTTCCATTGATAGCATATTAATTGGATTATCACTTGAGCATGATTTTCAATGGTCTTGAGTCTCGAGAATCACATGAAACTTTAGGATAGGAACCTAGGCCTTCTTTGTTTTTATGCCATATTACCATAACCTTACCTTTATTTATGCCCCTAGTCAAGCCCGTTGAGCACTATTAGGACCTTTCTTATCATCCTAAAATCCTAGCAAACTCCCCATTGGATTTATAAACCCTTATACACCCCCGTACCTTGGTTTGGGGTTATTCCTATAATTGAATGATGTTTATTTTAATGTGGATTGCAATCAAGCTATAAGTGGACAAAGAAAAGAAAAAGAGAAAAGAAATAGAAAAGAAAAAGAAAAGAAAATAGAATAAATAGTTCCAATGTACATGGAAATATAAGTCTTACTCTCATGAATATCTTGCTTTTGGAATTTTAATTCAATTACTTATGTTCCCCACTAATCCTATTATCCCGCGTGTTATTCCTGAATACCATTTGCCCTAATAAATAGACTTTCATTTCCTAACCCAAGCCTAGCCCAAATTCTATACCCGAAAAGTCCTATTTGATCTTAGTGTAATTTGATTCAAAGGTTTAACATTGGCTATAATATGTTAAAGTGCATTTCACATCGGTTAATATGCGCTATCCTTTCATGATATTATATTTTTAACTTTAATATTGCATTCTTCATTAATGACACATGCGCGGCCCTCTTTCCTTTTACATTTACTCCATATGCCCGCATGTCCCGAGTGTCTTACATCCATTTTCAGAGTGTTTTCATTTGTTGTGTGTAACAACTAGAGAGAACTTGATTATGCACGCCTTAGCATTTACACTGATTATGAAAGTTATCCCAAATCTAAATTACAACATGTGCACGCTTATATCGCATTTCTATGGTTTTAATTTTTACTAAAGTTACTTGTTTAATGTCAATAATTGCCATCTTTTGTATGAGCTTTGTTCACTTTGTTAATAGATTGTGCTTCTTTGATATTTGTTGAGCTACACATTCGTTTTTTTCCATATCATAGTATGAGTTTTCTTGATGTTTATGGGTGTCATCCCTGGAAACCCTCACGCGGACAACTCTTCCACTAGGATAACCATGGGGTTTAATGGTCTATTGCATACGCTAAATGCAATCGTTCGCCTACCAAAGTGGCATTTTCCTTCATTTTACATATTTATTCTATTTTGGTTTTGTTGATGGGCCTTGTTTCTTGATACGTCATTGCTCGGGACTAGCAGTGTATAAGTTAGGAGGTGTGATTATTCACTTTTATTATATCATTTACCCGATTAAGTTGTACATTCTAGCATTCTCGTGCATGTATTTATCGGTTCTTATGCTCGTTTATTGACTAACCCCTAATTCCATATATATATATATATATATATATATATATATATATATATATATATATATATATATTGTGTGTGTGTGTGTGTGTCTTAATTGAGCTTTTGTAGGCTACAGGAATTCATGTTTAAAGTTTTGTTGAATCCTAGACAAGTTCCACTGACTACAGCAAAGTCGGGGGCATTTTAGTAAATTCAACATTCAGTGTTTGATCCTGATCTCTTCACGGAATTTTATCCATTCTTCTCATCTTTGCGTGGCCTCCAACAGTACTTGAATCCGATCTAGAACGAAGACGTTACAAATGATTCGGTGAAGCTTGGGGAAAACAAAGCCAAAGCATGGAGGCTGATTTTGATGGCAAGTGCGAATCGATTTGAAGACCTGCGAATCAATTCTGGTGCTGACAGTGAATTATGTTCTCATCAACAATTAATTTTCACACCTGCAAATCGATTCGGGTATGGAGGATTTTAATTTTTCTTCCTATTAACTAATATACAACTTTGGAAAGAATTTTTTTGTCATTTATTGCTTTTCTATCCTTCATTTCTTGAAATATCCTGGATTTATTAGTTTTGTGGACACATATAAACTCTATCTTCTCTATCTTATGTCAAGTTAATTTGTGGTACTTCCTTTCCTATAAAGCACTAATTACATTAACATATTTGATTTTAATGTAGGCTTTGATCATTTACTCCTTACCTACTTGTGTTCCTTGGCTTTTAATTGCACTTATAGCCATATCTAGTATAGTTGTGTGTTTATACATTATGCTTTGCTCAAATTTGGTGATCTTTTACGTGTGTAACTTAGTTTATCGCATGTGTAGCTAATTAAATGGTTGGGGATCATAATCCCCCCTTGGATGCTTGAGCTTCATATTTAGGGTTTGATTTAGAATTATTCTAATTAAACTTCTTATGTTTGTATTGGAGTATCATAGTCTCTTAACTTCCCTTGTCATATAAGGGTAGTTTTTGAAGCTTTACTACAAACCCAATCCATTTAGCAATAACTAATTTGCCCTAATATTCAATTGATGAGTTTGTCTCTACATGGTTGATGTTCAAACTTAATTAGCTATGCTCGAAGAGAATGAATTTCAACCACGTCCTATAATCCTTTTGGCGAATCCATGGTGGGAGAATGATCTTCAATCCCTTTTATAACTTCAACTCCAGCTTATCTTAGTTCGTATTCTAGTTTATTAATTGTTGGCTTGTTCTTTGAAAATTTAACGCTTGATAGTTAGCGGTTAATCACTATTAGCTTTATAAACAACAAATCATCTTTTACACTTTCCTTTTGTGGCATTTAAAGATTATCCTTTAGCCTAACCTTATTCTCCTAGGAGTGTTCAATCCTTATGGAATACGATCCCGATCTTGCCCGGTTACTACTTGTTGCGAAAGATTTTCACTTGAATCATATACACTCTTTAGAGCGCACCAGATGTGATCTGAATCACGTTTTATTAATGTTTGTATAGTTTCAATTAGCTTAGTCAACTTCCTTAGTTTTCTTCTTTTCTCCTTTTCGACCCTTCATTATCTTTTACATATTTATTTTAGAAGTTAGATAGATGGAATGTTAGATAGATTTTTTCCACATGGAATCCACATGGAATGTTAGATAGATTTTTTCCTCGATCAAAATTGCACCGTTATCGGGGATTGTTTTGGTATATATTGTAATTGATTTACTATTTTGTAGTAGATGTTTCCTTTTTTTTGTATTTTTTTAACCTTTTTTGCAAGCCTGCATATTTGAGTGCCAAGAAACGTTGAATCCTCAACCACACACCTCTTTATGTTGATTGTGCATCTACAAACCGTTTAGTATTCACGTCTTTTATAGTGATTTCAGTAATTATAATTTTTCGTTATTTGGGAATAGTTCTCAAACTTTTAATCTTCAAGAATCCGCGCCTCGATATATTATCATTAGTGAGGGCCTTCGAATTCTTTAGCATAAGAGACTTGAAAATAAATATAGGGAATGAAATTGTTTTGGGTATAGTTCTCAAACTTTTTATTTTCAAGAATCCACACCTCCTCATATTACCAATGGTGAGGGCCATCGAATTCTTGAGCATAAAAGTCTTGAAGATAAATATCAGGAAAAAAATCGTTTTGGAGAGAAAGATTTAGATGCATTATTCGAATCCAATGATGATTTTTCTTCCGATATTCTTGAAGTTAAAGAATGTTTTCAACCAAATGAGGAATTCGTAGGTGCAAGAGCCAAGGCATCTTACTTTGGAAGAAACCTTCCTTCCTTTCATAAATGCATCAAGAAGATCATTGGTGATGATTGGAAATTGAAACACATAGAAGGTTGAGACTTGTGTTTCACCTCAAATTTTTTAAGAATGTCTCCTTGAAATTGAGTATTTCTCCCTTTAGATTCAATCTCAAAGTGACGACAAATAACTTGAGATTTAATTTATTTCATCACCATTTTCATTCACCATTCTTGAACCATTACAAGTACCACTAGATTCCTATGAGTCGGTTGAAACTTTTGAAACTTTTAAACCTTTACTGACGAGGACTCCTT
This sequence comes from Sambucus nigra, assembly GCA_949130495.1. Taxonomy (NCBI): domain Eukaryota; kingdom Viridiplantae; phylum Streptophyta; class Magnoliopsida; order Dipsacales; family Adoxaceae; genus Sambucus; species Sambucus nigra. The sequence goes on along the minus strand of OX422218.1, from coordinate 10,370,455 downwards.
TTATGAATTGTTTTCCATGATGGATTCATCCTTTTTTTGCTCCCTGCTTCCCATACTACTTGAAAAATCTTTGAGAGGTAATCCATTTATCTTGGATCCTAATTGTACTTGTCCCCCTAGCATTTAAATACCCAATCATCCCTTTAAATTTTTTAATTGGTGATGGTTCATTTCTTCCACCTTACACATGCCTTCCATTGTTCAAACGGAATTCTTATTTTTTGGGAGCAACATGAAAATGAGGGTACACCGATTATCCCACAAAGTCATATCATATTTTGGGTGGACCCACAAATGTTTCGACTTCTAGTGTATAACTTATTAGAAGTTCAAATGGTAAGTTGTACATAGTTAGATTGTTTTTTTCCTTTTTTTTATTATAGTTTAGAGTAATTAGTTAGAGTTTTTGTTATTCTTTTTGTTAAGCATGGTTCTAACATGTTTTGTAGATTCAATGGACTCGTACTTATCGGGGATCGCACCATTTAGGTAATATCCTGGTTTTCCTCTCTTTATGTTGTGTTATTGATTCTCATTGAAGATAATGAAACATTTATGTTAGGGAGTGTGGGATATTATTGCCATTTTTTATTTTGATTCATTAACTTGATCACATGTTCGTTCTAAGCATGCCTTTTTAGATAATTTCAAAAAAATTCCCAAACAAAATTAAAAAATTCGAAAAAGCCAAAAAAAATTTAAAATAAATAAAAATTGGAATTCAAATTTTTAAATAATATGATCAAAAAATTTCTTGAAGTATCAAATTGTTAAAATCAAATGCACTATGACAGAATTGACCAAAGATGGAAGTTGAGAAAAAATTCTCAAATATACGAATAAGTGCGGCGATTAACTAACCCCGTGAGATTTCGTGTCTATCATCTTTACGGGAATTTAAATCAATTTGAGTCAATGGTTAACTCAAAGTTCAATTTATCATTGAATAAGTGATTGAAGATCTATCTTGGCATGCTATGGGAAACTAGCGAGACGTTTTCTTGAAAAATGCGCTAAAATATCTTTAAATTAAATATATTCTCGAGGCGCATATGGTTTCATATAGATTTATTCGGATAGTGAAGTTAAGCCATCGTTTGTTTACCCAAAAATATGTGCCACAAAAAGTTGTGAAAAATTATACCTTTTGCTAACCAAATTGAGCCAAATAAATTTTTCAATTCCGTTTGATAACCCGTGAAGCCTAAATAGCCTGGAGTTGTGAAAATCAGAAAATTCATCAATTAAGTCCAAAGAGTGAAATAAAAAGGGGCAAGAAAAAATAATAAGAGAAAAATGATCAACAAAAAAAAGGAAAAAATGGAAAAAAAAGAAAGATACAAAAAAGTGGAAAAAGAAGAGAAAATGAGCAAACGCCCGAAAAAGTACCTAAGGACATCTTAAGTAATCATATTTTCCAACTCCAAAATTTTCCAACGAAATTCATTTTATCCCCAATATGCCATAACTCGAGAAAGTCTTAAATTGAACAATTTTTAAGTATTTTGATTTTTCTTTGCTTGAAAACTAGGATTTTATTGTTAAACACACTACAAACCCTCATGAGACACCACTCGTCCCACTAGGGTAACATAAGGGTTTAACGGCTTGTTGCATACGCTAAATGCAATCTCTTGCCCACAAAAAGTGTATTCTATCCCAATAAAGTTATTAACGATCCTTAACTATACTCTTATGCTTTTACCTTGATCTCCACTCACCCTTGGTCCACCGATGCTTTACATGGTGTGATGCACTTTGCCATAAAAGTGCATTGACACATTTTAGCCTTTATCCAACAAGACTGATGCTTCAGTCTTGTTTAGGGGTGATCTTCATCACCTAATTTTTCTGCCACCCCGCAATTTCATAGCTCTTATCTTTAGGGTGAGAATGGTTCGGTCTGGCTGAAGACATTAAACTTAGCGCTACTGGGAGGAAGCCCGCGTTTCTTGTACTACTCTCATCCTGTTTGGGGGTGGTGTTTCACATCACCCTATGCTTTACATGCTTTATATACTTTTACACATTTTTTCTCTTATCATCTATTCAGTTTTACTCTTGGCTATATCTTTCCACTTCATTAGTGGTTGATTCTGGTAATCTCCTTCCCACCTTATGCTCTAAATTTTAAAAATCATTTTACTTAACATCGAGGACGATGTTCCTTTTTATTTGGGGGTGGGGAATTTTATCAAAATCGTACCTCTTTTGAAAAACTTTGATTTTTAAACCTGATTTTTAAAATTTCGTGCAGTTGCTTTCATCTCACTCATTGATGTGAATTTCCAGTCATCCATCTTTCAAAGTCTAGGAATCAAGCTAGAGAATATTTTTTCTAAATAGCTTATGTAATACATAACAAGGCATGTTGCACCATGAATTCCTAGACTCAATAAAATTTGCGCACTTGTCACGTCAATGCGGTTTGGAGTTGAGGAGTACAACAATTCTAAAGAGAACTTTCAGGATCACTAGTGGAGACTTTAGCCCATGAGATTCGTTCCTTTCACCCTTTCAGAGTGTTTTAAGCAATCTCCGAGTCACAAGTTGATTCAACTTCGTTTGGGTCCGTACTTAATTTGTTGTATGATCTCATTATTCTTCATAAAACTTTTTGGTTTAATCATTGAGAATGACATCTTTTTCGAGTTGTAAGAAACGTGTGTCTTAAAATATGTCCCGGATACTAGATTTTCATCCATACACCTTCCACTTTTCCATATATCATTCCTATCACATTCCTATTCATTTCACCCATTACTTTTCCATATCATATTTTCATTCACTCACCCATTACCTTTCCATATTTTCCCCATCCATATACATATCCCACACCATCACCTATCATCTCTATATCATATTTCATTTTCAAATAAAAGAGTGTGATTTCAAATGTAAAATGTCTTCATTGTTGGTTTGAAAAGTGAGAGAAAAAGAAAAAAAAAACAAAAAAAAAAGAGAAAAACATAAAAATAGCAAAAAGAGAAGAAAAAAGAGAAAAAGAAAAAAAAAGAAAAAAAGAAAAAAAAAGAGATAAAAGAAAAGAAAGAGAGTTTTTAGTTAGTAATAAAGACATGTGTGCCTAAAGTGTATACACTCTTCTCAATCTTATCGCATCCATCACTCATCCATTATCCATCATATCACTATCCTACCTCCCTCATCCCATCCCTCCTACCTATCATATCCTTCTCATCCCATTTCATTCCCCCTCACCCATATACATATATGTTCCCCTAGGTGTTCGGGCAAATGATAGTCAAAGTGGTGAATAACTCGACGTTTTCACTATAGTGGTTAGCATTCTTTCATGAGATCAATTTTCTTTCTAATTGTTCGTTCTTTCTTATGTGTGTGTGAGACGTTTGAACTTGCTTACATTTACGCACCTCCTCACACACAAGAGCGATACACTAACCCATATCTCGAGAGTTCGTTTGTGAGAGTTATAATCTGTGAGATTTGAAGTTGAAGCGGTGATTCCAAAAAGGCAATCTAGGAATTGCTCTTATGATACTCGCCTCGTTTTGACTGATTCACACCACACACATTGAGTTATAGGAAGGATGTTCCTTGAGTATTTACTTAGCTAAACTTTTTACATATTCTAGTTGTATTTCTCAAATCAATTCTTTTATGATGGATTGCACGATTATTTTATGTCTAATAAGAGATTGACTGCATTTTAATAAATTTTTGCAAATAAGAATTTTGTGGGTATATTCCTTGTAAACCCTCACGAGACACAACTCGTCCTGTAGGGCAACCTATAGGTTTAAAGGCTTGTTGCACATGCTAAGTGCAATCGCAAGTTCCCGTGAAAGTGGTACACTTTTGGTTTCTTATCTTTCTCTTTCTCTCTATCTTATTGCTCGAAGACTAGCAATGCTCTGTAAGCACCCAAAAATGTACATTTTATACCCCGAATAGATGTACTTTAGTTGTTAATTCTTGGCAATATGGGTTTTATGTGCTTAAATGTTTATCTTGTAGGTCAAACGTCCGTTTGCGATCTCAAAAGTTATATATCGAGGCAAATGTGCATTTTATAGAGTTAATTACCTTATCATGTAACCCTAACCAACCCTAAACCCAGCCTAAACCTACCCCGAACCCCGTGTGTGTCGAATTTCTCCCTTTTTAATATTTTTTAGATTTTTATTTTGAGTCATTTTTATTTTTAAGATTTATTTTTTATTTATTAAGGATTTTTAGGTTTTATTTACTATTTTTATATTTTATTAGTATAATTTTATTTTATTTTGATTTTTATTAGCTTTTTGTTTAATCTTATTTTATTGGGATTAGTTTTAGGAGTTCATTTTTAGTTTATTATAGTTTATGTTTTTAGGACTTTAGTTTTAATTTAGATTTTAAGTTTTTATGTCTTTTGTTTTATTTTAGTTTTACAAAGGGTTAAGATTTTATTTTTTTTAGTTTTAATATTCTTATTTGTTTTTAATTTGTTTTATTTTTAGTTAGATTTTATTTTTTATTTTTAGAGTTATTAATTTTAGTTGAGTGTTTACTATTAAGGGTCCAAATTAAACACACCTACACTTATCCTAAACCCACTCACACACACCCTATCCTACACTTCACATACACACAAACCCCCAACCCCACACTAACTTACCTAAAACTCACCACACCAAATCAAAACTACCCTTCCTCAACCTCCCAATACTCTCTCTCCTACCAACCTCCATTAATTCACACTCACCATTTTCTCTCTCATCCATTCATTAAACCTAAATCCACAACCCACCATTTAGGACCCAACCCAACTTGCCACCTATTGCCCTGATCCGACCACACCGCCGGAGCTACTCCCGGCGGCGTTAATACCACCACCGCGATTCCAGACGGACTCAAAGCCAGCTACGGCGGCACCCTTAACCCATGTGACCCGCCGGCGCTGCTCCTCCAGCCACGGCCCGGACCCCCGATTTGTCCGGCGACGACTACCTCCCCGGTGGCAACTACCAAACCCTCTCTCCCTGCCACTCCGGCGATGATGCCGCCTTCAACTTCCCCGGCGGCGACCCTACAACACTCCTCAACCCGATTCCAGCCCCTACCCTTGCCAACCCATACCCGAACCCAATCCGACCCACTATCCACCAAGCCCACAACCATTCACCTCTAAGCCAAACCCACTTCCATTTCTCCCCAAATGCCAAAATCAATTTCACCTGAAAAATAACAAAACCAAACAAGCCAAACTCTAAATTACCCATGTGACTATTAAAACCAACTTAACCCTTTTACCCAAATACCCCCAACTACCAACTTATCCCTTTTTTCCCAAAATACCCCCATAACAATATCATATTTTTATTCCCTCACCCACTTCTCCCCACACCTCACCATTTCCATGCACACTAAAGTCCATTACCCACAATAACCCTAACTCCATGCCTACTATTTAAAGAGGATGAAGACCTCATGGAATAGAGAGATTTTAGATAGGAATTTTTAGAGAGAAAATTATAGAGAGAGAAACACCATTTTGTAAATAGTTTCATTATTATTTTTCTTTTCTTTTCTTTTTCAGATTTGTGAGGAGAAATATTGGTTGAGATTTAATTAAGTGGATATTTAATTTCAAATCATTTGGATGCTCAATTAAGAGGTGTATGCTTTAATTTCAAGAATTGGAGTTCAACTTAATCAAAGAGATTTGGTTTGATTGTTCTCTTCTCTTCTTTTATTATTTTATGCCTATAAATATTAATTGGTTATATTTCATACCATGTTAGGCTAAACCCCTTTCACGGGGTGGCGTAAAACCCTTATTTGATGTTAATTTATTTTAATTAGTTTAATTACTTGAAAAGTCCCTTTGAATGTTAATTTTGATCCCTCACCCTTAAATTTACTCCTCGAGAGAGGGTAAAAGATTTCGAGAGAAAATCGAAATTCTAGTGACAATACCCATTTTAGATTCGAACTACAGATAGGGGTTTCTTAAGTGGGGTATTATAACCTGAATTTCAACTCTAAAATTATTTTCTAAAATTTACATGAATTTTAATTAATCGATCCTAGCGGGTGATTAATTAAAAGGAGTGTAGATTTATTTTTCTAGAGTTGTTGTGAGGTATTAAACTTAATTTTCTAAAATGTTACTATTAAAATTACATTTGCAACGAGAGTTGATTTGTAATTTTGATAATAACTCTAAAATGTTACTATTAAAATTACATTTGCAAAGAAAGTTGATTTGTAATTTTCATAATAACTTGGGAAAATTCAATTAATTAAATTAATTAATTAAAATAACTAAAATTTGTGGTGTAATCTCACTCCTTGATTGTTCTCACAATTATTTACCGCACTTTATCTCTTATTTTTGTGTTAAACTTTATTTTTCACTTTTAGTCACTTTCTAGTTAGTTGTTTTCATCTCATATTTTAATTTAGTGTTATTTCATCTCACCTCAGCTAAGTGTTTTAATATTTGAAAAAGCTAAAAAAAGTAGAAAAAGTAAAAAGCCCAAAAAGAAAATAAAAAGTGAATTACAATTGAATGTGTTCCCTTTGCTTTACAACCTTGAAAGTGGATTAATACCCTTATTTATCGTTACACTTGAGATTGTTATATTCTGTAGGTATTATAAGGTTTTGACTAACTTGTCTTTCAACAACGACATACAAAAAGCAAATTTATCAATGAGCAACATTCTAAGTTAGGGGGATTTGATTAGGCATAAATATTTCATATTTATTCTCTTAATTTCGGTACTTTTATGGTCCTGTGCATTGCATTTAACCCATATTCATCTCATATTAATGCTACTAACCTTTTTCAGTGAGTATTTCATCTTTTGTGTACTTCTATCATGTTTTATTGGTAATTCATGCAAATGGATAGAATACAAAAGTCGAAACCGAGAAAGAAATGCGAGAAAGGTAATCAAGGGAAATTTTTTAATTTTCAAATGGAACTCGAAGGAGTATCCACTAAAATCGAAGAGCTTGAAGTCAGAAGAATACTAGAAGAAACGACGCCTAAATCCGAGCTACGGTGAAGAAGTTATGGTCATTTGAAGTTAAGAAAGAAATCCAAAAAATAGAAGAAGCAAGCTAATGCAACAAGTTTCCAAGAACCAAACCCCGAAATGGTTCTCCTCAAGTCATTCTCTATAACCATGACAAAAATTTAGTCACTCTTTAAAACCGTGACAATTTATCTCAAGCGGGATTTTTATTTTGGCCCTATTTTTTAGCCTAAAGAGTTTTATGCTTTGAGGACTATTTTAAACGACTTGTAACCTATATATGTCTTCGTTAGTATTCTTTTAAGAAATTTTTTTTAAATAAAAAGGCTAGGAATCATTAGGAACACATTTGAGAAACATTTACACGTTTTGCATCATTAAATTCAATACAAGAGCAAGTTTTTTGCGGTTCTTCTTCAAGTTTTTAATTCCTCTTGCTTGTTTATGTTCTTAAATCTTGGTAACCTTAAATTCTATCCCTTTCTTGAATCCTCATGTATTGAAAATTAGTTTATTATGCTTTCTCACGCAACATTAGTATTTAAAGTGATAATTCAATTTTAATCCACTTGTGAAAATTTTCGATTAAAAGTTTTATCTCATATTTTATTTGTTAGATCTCTTTATGCCTTATGTTTATAAGTAATTGATTATGCTTGGTTAATTATTTTCAAACCACATCCTAATTACACGTTGTTCAATCCATGTCGAGGACATGATTCGAATCCCGTTTTATTAATATTTTTTTAGTTTTGATTAGCGTAGTCAACTTCCTTTGTTTTCTCCCTTTTCCCCTTTTCAATCCATTATCATCTTATACAGTTTTATTTTAGAAGTAATAAATCAATTAAATCTATCAAAGATTCCATGTGGATTCTATACCCAAACTAGCCACTATATTCTATAGAAGTGTAGTTAAAGTTTACTATTTTTTGCACTGCGGTTGGACGCCGATAACAACGATTAGCGCTCGATTTTTGCCTTGATCAAAATGACATCATTGTTGGGGAGTATTTTGTTATATATTGTAATTGATTTACTATTTCGTAGTAGATTTTTCCATTATTTTTTACTTTTTCTTTTAACCTTTTTGCTGGCCTGTAACAACCCGCCTAATAGGATACCGGGCGATCACTCCTATATCAAATTAAAACAGGAGTCACATATGGATCACCCTTAGCATCACTGTCGAAATCCATTTAATTAATAATATCCTATTAGGCGAGCGTTACAAACTTTTACTTAACTACTCTTTTTTTTACGATTATAAATAAAACATCTACAATTTAATGCGTAAATGAAACTGAAATGAAATAAAATAACCGAACACTCGGTCAAAATATACAACCATATCGAATGCTGTACCGAAAGAATAAATAAATGCATTTGAGCCATTGTCTCAAATGTTTATACAGTACTTCCTATCTTGAGTACAACGATGGAAGCGGCTATAAAAAACCTGCACGCATCCACAGCAGCTGCAGCTGACGTCTGACTCGAAAGAATTTCCATCCAGGCGTCCCTATGTCTGGACACCTATATATATATATAATATATAGAAAGAAAGCAGAGTAGATAGACGGGTCAGAGCCCAAAATTTGAAAATATTTTGCAAGTGCATAAATGCTTTATTTTTAGGAAAATAGTTTTATCTCATATTTAAATTGGTATCGCACTCCCATGAGATACCCCTCACCTCTCCACTAACAGTGCACTCCTAGCGCATCCCTCTAGACATCATAGTCAAGTTATCCTACGAAACTAGTCTATCCCAAACCCACTATCAATCCTAGATAGTCCAAGCAATGTACTAAGGGCTAAACTTCACCCCAGTCTCAACGCTATGCCATGTTCGTGCGTGGGGTGTCTCGCAAAGCGAAATCCAAACAAGGAACCCCCCGATACACTACTATGCAGCACGGTCGATCATCGAGATCCGCCAGTCCCTCAGTACAGAAAGATATATATATATATATATATATATATATATACCATAAACATTTATAATATAAGAGCACTAAGGATTAAACTTCTCCCCAGTCTTAACACACTGCCATATTCGTGCGTGGGGTGTTTCGCAAAGCGAAATCCAAACAAGGAACCCCCCCGATACACTACTACGTGGCAAGGTCGATCGTCGGGATCCATTAGACCCTAGGCACTCGATTCATTCATTTATACATACATATTCATATTTTACCATAACCATCCGGATCTATCTCCCGGACTGAGGATTCATATACAAAGTATTTATCAATACCTTTATTTTTCTCAAAATTTACCATTTCCCTTTTTATACTCAGGAAATGTAAATATAAAAGCCAATTCATTATCATGAATTTCTTTAACAAATCATATACCTTTTAAAAGCCAATTTTATTATCATAAAAATTCTTTTCCTTTATGTCATCCCATTTCCCTTTTTATACTCAGGAAATGTACCCAAAGCCATTTCCATTATCATGAAAATGCTTTGATCAAATCATGCTTCCACATCCCTTCTTCCATCCGGGAGTGTTACCGAAGCCAAACCTTTATCCCATTTCCCTTTTTATACTCAGGAAATGTAAATTGAAGCCAATCCATTATCATGAATTGCTTCAATAAATCTAAGACCGCCCCTCCGTGTTTCCCCATTGGACGCGCCCCTAAATGGCTATCATCTTCCAGGGCCTATCTATAAAAGACAACCTGGGAACCTACCAACGTCGGGAAGCGGCCATATTGCCTGCGGGAAAGTCAGGACCACACCCGGAATCCCCTAACCAGCGCAGTAATACAAATGCCCATATGGCCTAGGGACTATATCCAACCTGCTCAACAGCCAGGAATGCTTCACCACAACGCGCGCAACTTCCCTTATGATAGCGATTTAGGGAGGTGTGTACAATCCATAATTTATTAATTATGAAAAACATTTCTCATTCCATTTTGAAAATATTCATTTTTATATTTTCAAAATCATTTTCATCATAACATATATATATACCTAAATCACACAGTATATACAGATCCTATATATTCTTCCTAGAATATATACAAATGGCCATAATGGCCTATATCATCTAGCGATGACCATAATCCCAAAGATTCCCTCCAAGAGTCACAATCATGCATTCATATAAGCATGATAGTAAGCCCAAAGTATTTTCTTACTTTGATGACTAATTATTACCTTAATCAACTCTTAAAGGTTTATTGGATATCTCCAAATATAATGATTCACTCTAAGTGAATATATACATATATATTTTCCCAAATCCTCAAGTCCTTTAGGACATAACCCTCTAATATACTTTAATTTAGAAGGCCCTTAAACTTTAATCTCAAAGGGGAGAAATAATAATAATCTCCAAAATCTTGGGCTTAAAACAGGGCACCGGTCGACCGGCCCTAGACCCCCGGTCGACCGCGGGTTGTAAATAAGCCTACGAAACAAAGCAGTAGGCCCTTTCTCCTTGACGCGGTCGACCGACCATAGGGGAGCGGTCGACCGGTCACACCAGGTCTCCCAAAATTAAAATCCTTAAGTCCCTTATCCAACAACCCAAATTCATTTTCGGGGTTTCTAAACTACCCCAAAAATTATCCCAAACATCTACGACATTAATTCTAGCCGTAATTTTTCCAATTCCCGATTTGATTTCCGAGTTGATAATTTCAACCCGGAGCTGCCATCTTGTAAAAATCATATTAAATCGTAGAAAAATCAAAAAAATACGTGGTCAGCGCCCACGCGACCGTATCGAAAAGATCTACAACTTTTGTGTTTTGGAAGAAACCTAAATCAATTCTTTTCCTGGCCAAAAACGCCCCCTAAAGTGACGGGTTACTATTCATCATCTTCCCCGGGACGATCTCGGCCATTAAAGCTTCTCCCAAGCTTTTGTCGCCTCACCCAACGTCCTATAACCTCATACAACTACAAATACACATATATTAAGGGTTCTAAACATCCTAGAACCCAAAACCACCAATTAATTTAGATTAAAACCTAAGTTCCACAAATTGAAATATTATTTGGGGTTTAATTGTTTTAACTCCCAAAAACCCGTTTTATCCACGATAACCCACCCCAAAACCATTAGGGTTTGTTTATACCAAACTACGGTTTGAAATATTTATGCAAAAAGATAAATAAAGAAAGTAAACACTTGCCTCGTGGATAAAATCCGACGACCTCGGGTCGAATCCGGCGGAGTTTGGCCCGAATCTCCCTTTTCTCCCCTCTTTTCTCCTTCCTCTCTCCCTTCTCTCTCTTTTCTTTCTTTCTTTCTCTTTTCTTTCCCTCTCCCTCTCTTTATATAGGAAGAAAAGGGTTTTAACCCTTAAAACCTCAAAACGACTCGTTTACCCAATTACGAGTTACTTTTACCTCTAAAATTACCCGGAACTCAAGTTCGACAATCGGACACTCTTTTCCGACTATCTCGGACATTCCGAGACTCGTGGCGCAGTCGAAATTTCCATCTGAGGTACTTGACCGCAAATCACTATTCCAACCCAAAATAAATAAATGCGGGTTTTCCAATTAAAAATCTTACCTAGTGTCGCTTTTCTCAATCAGCGACATATAATTAAAATATTTTGACCTATATAGTCCCGAAAATAATCACAACATCCTTCGAAAATCATTTAATCCTCGAAAATCCCAAAAATTACTATTTAGGAAAATTCCCCAAATTCCAATTTATTCCAATTATGGAATTTAATGGTCTCCAAAAGGACGGGTTGTTACATACTCCCCCCCTTACAACGGAATTTCGTCCTCAAAATTCAGATACGACCTACACCACCAATCCTAGGATCACTCCAAATCCTAATACCTCAAAGGGAATGACACTAACACAATGGTTCCCATCCATGTACAATACGACTACCACGATCGTAAAGTGACTCTAATACGTCACAAAAATACCCATCATCTATAATGCCTATCGGCATGAATTTCAACCTTATATACTACGCCCATTCTATTTCAGGCGGCATATAAACCAACTTACCAAGGTGCCCATACACCTTTCTAACTTGTGCATATCTTCACATCCGTAGTGAAGGTCTGACACGTAACACTCTCTCCCAATAAGGATCTCCTTTTCTCGGTGTAATACTCACCTATGGGTCCTTCCAACCCGCGAAATTCCAAACTCCTAACCTCGGTATCGCTAACTCTATCGAGCCTGCATCCTACAATGTTACTATCTATGCGTTACCCTACCTACGCGAAACTAATATAATCCTAAGTATGTCCCTAGTGCCCTAGGCCTCTCTCGAATCCCGACATTTGCTCGGTTTCGTGCGTGGGATGTCTCGCCAAGGCAAAATCCAAACAAGGAACCCTCCCGTTACACTACTCCCTCGCGTTGTCGGTCATCGAGATGTAACGGCCCAAGACACACCAATGGGACATCCTAAATCCTGCCTATGCTAACCTACGAACGCATTTCTAGTATCTTATCCTTCCGCCCATACAGAAGGAAACCTAATCCATCAAAGTGCCCACTTTCTGTAGAAAGTGTCACGAACATAATACCCAAATTGTATCTCCTCAAAATTTGCCTTTTCACTAAGGCTGGTTATATTCCTCAACCCAATTTCTCCAAATTTGCCTTCTTATTAAGGCAGGGATATCATCCTCAAATCAAATTCTCTAAGTCCCACTCCACCCAACTACTTGTGGTGAGAGGACCAATTTAGTGATTTTCCATAGCACAATATTTCCATAAGCATACCATCATCACAGGGCTCATAGTCTATAGTGGTTCATCCACACTATAAGACTAACCCACATCCTTGCATCCAATAACAGCTCTCCACGCCCGACGCCGTTAAGAGTCATGTGTGGAGTGTCTCGCAAAGCGAAATCCAAACAAGGAACCCCTCCACACATTAACACTTGACTTCGTCGGTCACGGAGTCCCGTTATTTCAGACATGCAACCGGGATAATCCTATCCCTAAACAACAAAAGGTGGTCTGAACTCCTATCTCTAACTAAGAGTCACACCACCCAGCGCTCGCACTATTTCTAAGTCCTTGTGCAAACCGGTACTGAGTTAAACCTTACAGCTCAACAATAACTATGTGGGCCTTAAATTATATCTATAAGGTTGCCACATATACCAACCAAAATAAGGAAGCCTCTGCTCATCGAGATTCCATCAATCCATAATAATAAAGGTGAACTCAACCTTTATCAAGGTGAGACACCACAATAACAACCTGTTCCCTCCAGGAACTGCGGACACGATAGTCTTGCCATCATTAGCCTGCTATCGCTCCGATCAACCAAATATATTATACGTATACGTACAAAATATAATCACCCGCCTCCATAGTGAATGAAAGAAAACAAAATTTTTAATATCGCGGAAAACAAACAAGACTACTTTATTACATTATCGTGGCCGCCACAAAACTCAAAATACACACACGAGTCTAGGGATAACGAATTCCAATACTTCATCTCGCCACACCTCTCACTAGAATTTCTTAACTCTAGGCCCCATCTGGGCACCCTAACCTTGTCCTTATTCCTATCGGAAAAGACTATCCGTAAGATCCCTTTTGGACCCTCAATTTCAATGAGGAATTTAACTTTAGTACCACTCTTAACTTCAGCGGTACTGTGGTACTCCTAACTACCATTCTTTAGTAGTCGCCGCCAAAATCCATAAAAATTACCATAAGGAGAGTGACCTCTACTAAGGTCCTCATCCCAACCTTCTACCAGCTGCTCCATCTAAGCCTCACCTCCTGCTACCATTCAAGCTCCGCACACGATTCTCAAACGAGCGCGCAAAAGATTTCTATAATCTCATAATATGGCAGGAGAACGAAATCTCACAATTGAAATCAACAATCCTAGTCCTGAGGCTCTATAACAAATGAGAGCAACGCTGAAAGCGTAGTACGTCCGTACAGATTCCTAAGGACACTAGAACCTGATGCCCTGATACCATCTGTAACAACCCGCCTAATGGGATACCGGGCGATCACTCCTATATCAAATTAAAACAGGAGTCACATATGGATCATCCTTAGCATCACTGTCGAAAATCCATTTAGTTACTAATATCCTATTAGGCGAGCGTTACAAACTTTTACTTAACTACTCTTTTTTTTTTACGATTATAAATAAAACATCTACAATTTAATGCATAAATGAAACTGAAATGAAATAAAATAACCGAACACGAGGTCAAAATATACAACCATATCGAATGTTGTACCGAAAGAATAAATAAATGCAGTTGAGCCATTGGCTCGAATGTTTATACAGTACCTCCTATCTAGAGTACAACGATGGAAGCGGCTATCAAAAACCTGCACGCATCCACAGCTGCTGCAGCTGACGTCTGACTCGAAAGAATTTCCATCCAGGCGTCCCTGTGTCTGGACACATATATATATATATAATATATAGAAAGAAAGCAGAGTAGATAGACGGGTCAGAGCCCGAATTTTGAAAATATTTTGCAAGTGCATAAATGCTTTATTTTTAGTAAAATAGTTTTATCTCATATTTAAATTGGTATCGTACTCCCATGAGATAACGCTCACCTCTCCACTAACAGTGCACTCCTAGCGCATCCCTCTAGACATCATAGTCAAGCTATCCTGCTAAACTAGTCTATCCCAAACCCACTATCAATCCTAGATAGTCCAAGCAATGTACTAAGGGCTAAACTTCACCCCAGTCTCAACGCTATGCCATGTTCGTGCGTGGGGTGTCTCGCAAAGCGAAATCCAAACAAGGAACCCCCCAGATACACTACTATGCAGAACGGTCGATCGTCGAGATCCGCCAGTCCCTCAGTACAGAAAGATATATATAAATATATATATATATATATATATATATACCATAAACATTTATAATATAAGAGCACTAAGGATTACACTTCTCCCCAGTCTCAACACACTGCCATATTCGTGCGTGGGGTGTCTCGCAAAGCGAAATCCAAATAAGGAACCCCCCCGATACACTAATACGCGGCAAGGTCGATCGTCGGGATCCATTAGACCCTAGGCACTCGATTCATCCATTTATGCATACATATTCATATTTTACCATAACCATCCGGATCTATCTCCCGGACTGAGGATTCATATACAAAGTATTTATCAATACCTTTATTTTTCTCAAAATTTTCCATTTCCCTTTTTATACTCAGGAAATGTAAATATAAAAGCCAATTCATTATCATGAATTGCTTTAACAAATCATATACCTTTTAAAAGCCAATTTTATTATCATAAAAATGCTTTTCCTTTATGTCATCCCATTTCCCTTTTTATACTCAGGAAATGTACCCAAAGCCATTTCCATTATCATGAAAATGCTTTGATCAAATCATGCTTCCACATCCCTTCTTCCATCCGGGAGTGTTACCGAAGCCAAACCTTTATCCCATTTCCCTTTTTATACTCAGGAAATGTAAATTGAAGCCAATCCATTATCATGAATTGCTTCAATAAATCTAAGACAGCCCCTCCGAGTTTCCCCACTGGACGCGCCCCTAAATGGCTATCATCTTCCAGGGCCTATCTATACAAGACAACCTGGGAACCTACCAACGTCGGGAAGTGGCCATATTGCATGCGGGAAAGTCAGGACCACACCCGGAATCCACTAACCAGCGCAGTAATACAAATGCCCATATGGCCTAGGGACTATATCCAACCTGCTCAACAGCCAGGAAGGCTTCACCACAACGCACGCAACTTCCTTTATGATAGCGATTTAGGGAGGTGTGTACAATCCATAATTTATTAATTATGAAAAACATTTCTCATTCCATTTTGAAAATATTCATTTTTATATTTTCAAAATCATTTTCATCATAACATATATATATACCTAAATCACACAGTATATACAGATCCTATATATTCTTCCTAGAATATATACAAACGGCCATAATGACCTATATCATCTGGCGATGACCATAATCCTAAAGATTCCCTCCAAGAATCACAATCATGCATTCATATAAGCATGATACTAAGCCCAAAGTATTTTCTTACTTTGATGACTAATTATTACCTTAATCAACTCTTAAAGGTTTATTGGATATCTCCAAATATAATGATTCACTCTAAGTGAATATATACATATATATATATATTCCCAATTCCTCAAGTCCTTTAGGACATAACCCTCTAATATACTTTAATTTAGAAGGCCCTTAAACTTTAATCTCAAAGGGGAGAAATAATAATAATCTCTAAAATCTTGGGCTGAAAACAGGGCACCGGTCGACCGGCCCTAGACCCCCGGTCGACCACGGGTTGTAAATAAGCCTACGAAACAAAGCAGTAGGCCCTTTCTCCTTGACGCGGTTGACCGGCCATAGGGGCGCGGTCGACCGGTCACACCAGGTCTCCCAAAATTAAAATCCTTAAGTCCCTTATCCAACAACCCAAATTCATTTTCGGGGTTTCTAAACTACCCCAAAAATTATCCCAAACATCTACGACATTAATTCTAGCCGTAATTTTTCCAATTTCCGATTTGATTTCCGAGTTTATAATTTCAACCAGGAGCTGCCATCTTGTAAAAATCATATTAAATCGTAGAAAAAACAGAAAAATACGCGGTCAGTGCCCACGCGACCGTATCGAAAAGATCTACAACTTCTGTGTTTTGGCCGAAAGCTAAATCAATTCTTTTCCTGGCCAAAAAGGCCCCCTAAAGGGACGGGTTACTATTCATCATCTTCCCCGGGACGATCTCGGCCATTAAAGCTTCTCCCAAGCTTTTGTCGCCTCACCCAACGTCCTACAACCTCAACCAACTACAAATACACATATATTAAGGGTTCTAAACATCCTAGAACCCAAAACCACCAATTAATTTAGATTAAAACCTAAGTTCCACAAATTGAAATATTATTTGGGGTTTAATTGTTTTAACTCCCAAAAACCCGTTTTATCCACGATAACCCTCCCCAAAACCATTAGGGTTTGTTTATACCAAACTACGGTATGAGATATTTATGCAAAAAGATAAATAAAGAAAGTAAACACTTGCCTCGTAGATAAAATCCGACGACCTCGAGTCGAATCCGGCGGAGTTTGGCCCGAATCTCCCTTTTCTCCTCTCTTTTCTCCTTCCTCTCTCTCTTCTCTCTCTTTTCTTTCTTTCTTTATCTTTTCTTTCCCTCTCCCCCTCTTTATATAGGAAGAAAAGGGTTTTAACCCTTAAAACTCCAAAACGACTCGTTTACCCAATTACGAGTTACTTTTAACTCTAAAATGACCCGGAACTCAATTTCGACAATTGGACACTCTTCTCCGACTATCTCGGACATTCCGAGACTCGTGGCGCAGTCGAAATTTCCATCCGAGGTACTTGACCGCAAATCACTATTCCAACCCAAAATAAATAAATGCGGGTTTTCCAATTAAAAATCTTACCTCGTGTCGCGTTTCTCAATCAGCGACATATAATTAAAATATTTCGACCTATATAGTCCCGAAAATAATCACAACATCCTTCGAAAATCATTTAATCCTCAAAAATCCCAAAAATTACAATTTAGGAAAATTCCCCAAATTCCAATTTATATCCAATTATGGAATTTAATGGTCTCCAAAAGGACGGGTTGTTACATGGCCCACACATTTAAGCGCCAAGAAACTTTAAATCCTCGGTCGCACACCTCTTTAGGTGGATTGTCCATCTAAAAAATGTTCGGTATTCGTGAGATTTTATAGAGATTTCGGTAATTATAATGGTTTCTTATTTGAAAATAGTTCTTAAAATTTCTATCTTCAATAATATGCGCCTCGACCTAATACCATTGGCGAGGGCCTTAGAATTGTTGAGCATGAAAGGCTTGAAAATAAATATCGGGAACAAAATCAATTTGGGAATAGTTTTCAAACTTTATATTTTCAAGAATCCATGCCTCGACCTATTACCAATGGTGAGAGCCTTAGAATTCTTGATCATGAAAGGCTTGAAAACAAATATCGAAAAAAAATCATTTTTGGAGCAAGGGTTAGATGCATTATTCGAATCCAATGACTATTTTTCTTACGATATTTTTTAGGCTGAAGAACGTTTTCAACCAAATGACGAATTCGAGGTGATAGATCAATGGAAGACTACGTTGGAATAAACCTTCCTTATTTTCATCCAAGGCGTGAAGAATATCCTTGGTGATGATTTGGAAATGGAAACACCTTAGAAGGAGACTAGTTTTTTTTTTGGAAAACAAAGAAGTCGTTGAGACATCTGTTTCACCTCAAATATTTTAAGAATGTCTCGTTGAAAGTGAGTCATTCTCCTTTGAAATTCAATCCCTAATTGATGACGCATCACATGATATTTAATTTATTTCATCACCATCTCCGTTCCCCATTCTTGAACCATTACACGTACCGCTAGATTCCTATAACTCGATTGAACCTTATAAAACTTTTAAATCTTTTAACGGTGAGGACTCTTTGCGTGAATGTTTTTCCATGATGTATTCTTCTATTTTCTATGTCCCACTTCCCATACTACTTGAAAATTCTTTGGGAGGTGATTCTATTTTTCATTGATCTCAATTGCACTTGTCCCCCTAGCATCCAAATCCCCCATCATCCATTTAAAATTTCTAATTGGTGATGGTTCATTTCTTCCGCCTTATAAATGCCTTCCATTATTCAAACGAAATTATTATTTTCCGTGAGGCATATAGGTACACCGATTATTCCGCAAAGTCATATCGTATTTTCGGTGGACCCTCAAATTTTTTGACTTTTGGTGTATAACTTATTAAAAGTTCAAATCGTAGGTTGTACATAGTTAACTTCCTTCTTTCCTTTTATTTATTTTTTATTATAGTTAAGAGAAATTAGTTAAATTTTTTGTTATTATTTTTCTAATGCTTCGTTCTAACATGTTTTGTAGATTTCATGTACTCGTACTTATCGGGAATCGCTCAATTTGGATAATATCTTTATTTTCCTTTATTTATGTTGTGTTCTTAATTCTCATTGAGGACAAAGAAACATTTAAGTTTGGGAGTGTGGGATATTATTCCTATTTAGTGTTTAGAATCATTCACCCGATCACTGTTCCTTCGAAGTATGATTTTTTTAAAAATTCAAAAATTTTTAAAAATAATTTAAAAATTCAAAAAGGCCAAAAATATTTTTCTTCAAATAAATTAAAATTGGAATTCAAAATTTTCACAAATATCAATATAATTTCGTTTGAAGTCTCAAATTGTTATAATCAAATGCAATAATCCGGAATTGACCAAAGATGGAAATTGAGGAGAAATTGACGACTTTACCAATAAGCATGGAGACTAACTAACCCGATGAGATTTCGAGTCTATCATCTTAAATAAATCCGAGTTAATGGTTAACTCATAGTTTAATTTTGCATTGTATAAGGAATTGAAGGTCTTTGTTCCTTTATCTTGATCGATTATGGGAAATGAGCGAGATGTTGTCTTTAAAAATGTGCTAAAATATCTTAAAATTAAATATACTCTCAAGATGCATATGGTAAAATAATGAGTAATTCAGATAATGAAGTTAGGCCATCGTTTGTTTACCCGAACATATGAGCCATAAAAAGTTGTGAAAAGTTATTCATTTTCCTAACCTAATTGAGGAAAATAAAATTTTCAATCTCGTTTGATAACTTGAGATGCCTAAATAGCCTGGAGTTATTAAAATCGAAAAGTTCATCAATTAAGTCCAAAGGGTGCAATAAAATGGGGCAAGAAAAATATAATACGAGAAAAATGCTCAATAAAATTAGAGAAAAAATACGAAAAATAAATAAATAGAAATAATGTTGAAAAAGAAGAGAAAATTTTCAAACAACCCAAAAAAAAGGACATCGTAAGAAAGCACATTTTCCAACTCCGAAATTTCCCAACCAATTTCCATTTTATACCCACTACATCATAACTCGAGAAAGTCCAAATCGTGTCTGAAAAATGAAATTAATTACCGCGTAGATATCTAAGACACGAAAAGATAAAAAGAGATATTGATTGGTGTCAACAAGAGATGACGTTTCTCTTTTTTCGATGACCGTAATCTGATGATGAGATACTTTCACCATAAAAATTTTGTCTTTCAAAGTTGTGTGCATGAATTTGTGTTCCATATATTTACTCTTTAAATCATGCATACTGAGATAACTAACCAAATTCCGAGTGATTCATGTGTGAGTGCATCAGTGAGAAATTGAATAAAAATATAAATTTGAAAAGTAACGTAATGATCAATCAATGGAAGTTTTTAATCAATTTACAAAATACCGTAAGTGCACGGGCTATTATAGAATAGCGAGTGTAAGTACGGGTCGAACCCACGAGGATTTATCATTTTTTTTCGTTCAAATTAATTATAACTTTCCAACTAGATTAAATGGGTTTAGAGATTAGATGTAATATTAAACTAAGCAACACAAATAAAAATTAGGACTACAAGAGATATAATTAAGTGAGCGTGAAAACTAGGACGTTAGATCCATTTATCACAATTAACTAATATTATGTAATAATTTAAACTCATCATTCCCGATTTTACAACTCAAATTAAACTGACTCTCGTCGTATTTAATGGGGAAAAATAACATGTTCTAAGTCCAAAATAAAATTTAACGTCTCTAAATTTAGACGGCTAAAATCCATATTCCCTTAAAAGTTCACTTTTAAGTTTTAAAGTATAGTCTTTAAGCATAGACTATCAATTATTTTAATAAAAGTATAATCCATCAATATGTAATCATACATAAAATAAAAAAAAATGATTTCTTTTTCTAACAATACCGAAGGTTTAAAACACACTCTCCTGTCGTTTAAATTGAATACCGAATTTTTAAAACCATTAGCACATATCGGGAACAAAGACGAATTTAAATCATGGACAATATTAACTAGAGATGATAAATTTCATCTAGTTCTAGTATACAAATTAAGCAAGCATAATGGAAGACATTATAAATTTGCAAGAATGAATACTAATTTTCAATAATATAACAACTTACAAATTGGGTGTCTCACAAAGATTGTTGACAAAATTCCTCCCTAAAGATACAATTCTTGGCCCTCAAATATAAATAAAACACTAAAAATAACACTACCTCTATATTGGGGCTCTAATTTTTCTCCCAAATAATGTGACCAAGAGTCCTATTTACATGCTTAAGGCTACGTATTTGGATGGGTAAAAAATTATTTGGTAAAAATAAAAAAAACAATTGATATGTCTCTGAAACTCACGAACTTATCTGCTCCAAATCCCATTATTTTCGGAGATTTTAATGATGATTGGGACTAATCTTCTTTGGTGTTGTTGGGACTGATCTTCTTTGGGCCAAACATGGCCTTATCTTCTTAGAAATATTTTCACTTAAAAAAGGGTCATGTGAATCGAACCCAGGACAAAACTATTCACTGGTCACATGTCCCACCACTAGGCCAGCGCACCTTTTCATTTATATAAAAACTTCAATAAGTTATATACCAATTCAATTTCCGAAATTCCTCTTTTCATGCTTTGGCCCCAAAACCTTTTACGTCTTTTAATTCTTCCCACAATCTTCATATCTTCACCAAATGACCTCCGATGTTCACCAAACATCAGAGGTACCTGTAAAAATATAAAATAACTTATATTAATTCAAATTCAACCCCCAAACATTTATAAAATTACCAAATTAACCATATTTGCATTTTACACCCTGAAATTTTTAACTTTTCCGTTTTAACTCCGAATTTAACCAAATTTTAGTGAGGACTTTATTTTGCCCAGATAAACATTTAAAAATTGTTATTAGGCTCAAAAAGTATTTGGAATTATGATTTCACGCCCTGAGATTACTAAAATTGCTTTTTTAACTCGAATTTGTTTCAAACTTGCTTTTTTTTTTTTATTTTATGAAAACGACTCTAAGAGATCATTATTTATGATACAATGGGCCAAACAAGGTCTAGATTTGGGCATAATTAATACAAGATAAAGCGCTCATCAAATACCCCCAAACCTAAACTTTTTTAGTCCTTGAGCAAAACTAATATTTTCAAATCTAATTCACTTTCGTAGGAATCACGATTGCACTTAGCATGTACAAGAAGCCTTTAAACCCCTAGGTTACCCTACTGGATGAATTTTGTCTCATGAGGGTTTGCAGTGAATATACCTACAAAATTCAAAAACTTGACTCAATACAAAAGACTCAAAAGTAATATAACCAAGTTTGAATGCAAACTTCATAAATATAGTAGAACTTCATTTTTCTATCTCAACTTATTGTGGTTGTGTGCATAGCCAATCTAACCGTCTATTTCAAAAGATTTGATCGTTACATTTCTTATCAAAAAGTTTATCTTCATTTCAAAATCTCACAGAATGCGCTCGCAATCGAACACTCGAAAATGGGTTATTTTCTCTCGGTATATGTGAATAAAAGAGTAAATTTTAGTGAACAAACTTCACATATATATGATCAAAAACGGAGTTTTTTAAGAATGGATGAATATGATCTCATCAATGGAAAATCGATTACTTGTTGAAAACGTTGATCGTACAATAGATCATATTCATCGTCTCTCCACATTATAACTAACTTCACTTGAGATCGATTAGGACCTTCTTTAGTTGAATTGTAGGCTCGAATTTTGGCTGGAAAGAATGGCATTTGGAGTTCAAAATTTCTAAGAATATAGTGGTTTTTAGGTATTTTTTACGTTTAGGCACTTTTTCTTCCAACCTCCATTTTTCCTTTTTAAATTACATTTTTTTCTCGTACTCCTTTCTTTCTTTCCTTTTTTTCACACATCATTCTTTTACAAAAAAATTCTTTGTTTTTGGTCTCTTTCATTGCCGTAATTTTTACAATAATATTCTCAGGAAATGGGTATGGCTTCTTTTTATGGGCTTTAAACTCCCAGTTAGAGTTAGGTAGGATAATGAGTTTTCAATAAAAGGCTTATTTTTTTTCTTTTTTTTGGATCGAATGGCCTTGCAACAGAATAATGTAAAATTGTTGGAGTTTAGGCTTATTTTGGGCTTCCAAATGATGGCCTAATCTTTTTTCTCAAGTTTCGTTATGTTCATTTGTGTCTCAAGACGACTAACTAAGACTTATAGTTCTTAAGATTCACATTTTGACTTTTTGTTTTCAGTAATCGAACAAAACAACGAATTTGAGATCATCAACGAATTTGTCACTAAAGGAAAATTTGAGTTATTTTAACTCGAATTGATTTAAATCACTCGAAAATGATGAATGGCACAAAAATCTCATCTGGCTAAAATCACCACATTTATATCACGACTATGTTCCAATTTAAGTATCGTACAATTACTCTAATAATGAGGTCTTATTTGAATAGTTGATATGGTATATAATATGATTCCATGCGTTAAGCGCACCCACTTGGTCAAATAAATTTGTCGTTACTTTATTTTAATCAACTTATGATTCATTCTTTGATATTACACTTAACTAATTTGATACTCTTACTGATTTTGAAATAATCCATTGATTAACTATATTGAGAGAATCAAAATATATAAGTCTACCAAGTGGGTATTATAAATCAAGTCCTTTTTTTTACGCTAACTCCTTGGAATTATGATCTCAAACATACTTATAAAATGATTACCCAAGTTGGGAAAGTTTAGATCCAACCCGTAACAATAAAATCAATAATTATTCAAGCGTTGCAAGCATCTTTGAACTACCAGAAAAGCTCCTGAGACATTAGACAAGTTTTTGTAGTTTCAGATAAACCACTGGGGATTGTAGTCATAACTTTACCGATAGGATATCAACCTCCTAACTAGTTTATGAAATGTTCAATTATACTGAACCAGAACTCTGATCTCTTATGATCAGGTCGAACACATATCTCTCCATAATTCCTACTAAGTTAAGTTTATCGACATTAAATATAAATTTGAAAACAAATATAAGTAACTCTTACAAACTTGATTCTTATTCAAAATGAATCAAACACACATTTATTAAAATAAGCATTACATGGTTTTAAGAATAAAAGCCAACGGACCACATTAAATAAACAACAATACATTAAACTTTATAGACATTTATTGTATATTAAAATCCATACATGGTTATAATAATAAAACCCAACAGATCATATTAAAATAAACAACAATACAAAATGTAGAGTACTGGGGCTATAAGCTTTATGATTCTTGTCCTCATGCACATGAACGAATTCCATGTCGAATGGTCAAATTAGTTATTGTTTCAACAAGGGACGTGATCGACAAATAAGGTTGTTATGTAATCTTTAGTCTTCTCAGCATTTGTATACCTATCTTCGTACCTATAGATAACATGGGTCACATGTGCAAGGTTAACAATTCTCATTAGGAGATGTAATGAGACTTCGGTCCATCTGAGGCATTGCTCATTCATATCCTTCCATGCATTTGAGACTTTTTTTCTCAAACTCAAGGATTGTTTCTTCCTCCGAGACACCATATTGTTTTACGTAGCATTCCACGTCGGAGGCCACGTGTCCCCTCTTTTGTTAAAACTTCATGGTTCAGTTTTGTAATCTAAATTTAGAATTGATAATGAACGAAATTTCATGTACGCGTTTGTAGAAAATATATATTTTTATGCGTCTTGAATAATTAGAATCCTCTATTTGTCAAAAAATAGTTTAAGGAAGGACCAACCCATATGAAGACTCTAGAGGTGACTTTTGAAAAAAATTAGGAGTTTTATTTTTTGTTTTAGAAAAAAAGAGAAATTGTGATCTTTATTCAAACGAACTTCATAAAACATATTTGAAAAAAATGAAAAGATTTCATAATAAGTGTTAAAACAATAAAATATTTTTTATGTCAAATTTGAAATATTACTCTAAAATTGAAATATTTTTTTTAAACACTTACGTCCCTAAAACACTCACTTACTCAATACTCATTTATTTTTATAAGTCCGCACTAGAGGAACACTTCCCCTACCCCCACACATCTGTCGAAGCTCTGACAACCCTGGATGGAGATCCAATGACCACTTTTGGAGCTCCGACAGGCCTCATCAAAGCTGCAGGAGCTTCCCCAGTGGGGTAGGGGAAAGAGGGGATGGGGGGGGGGGGGGGTGATAGCGAGGACCTTAAAAAATAAAATAGTACTCAAAAAATGGGTGTTCAATGAACCTAGAAGTTTAAATTTTTTTATCACATTTTTAGAGTAATAAAAATAGCTTGTGATGGAACGTAAAAGGCAAACCTAGCGCACAACGCACTTGCCACTGCGTGGCACCAGAGCAGTTAATTGTACACAACTTTATTCATGCATATGTAGAGAGGTGGTTTTCGTGACTCGAACTTGAACTTATCTCAAATTTTTATATACACGTAGAGAAACAATTATATATATATATATATATATATATATATATAGAGAGAGAGAGAGAGAGAGAGAGAGAGAGAGAGAGAGAGAGAGAGAGTTTCCAGTTAGCTAAATCTCTTTAAAACTATAAAATAGAACCCTGAAATGAATACTCAAACTTCTTTAAAACTCCACGGGGAACTCCCTTTATATTTACAAAAGTCTCAGTATCTTTATTTTTAGTAGAAAAAACTCTCAATATCTTCCCACTCATTAAATGTACTACTATTCCTTCATATTATAAACATGAGCTTTTTTCTAGCCAAATCTTTTAGCATTATATTTTCTCCGAAATCATAAATCCCACCTCATCTCCTCTTTTTACAGTTTTGAGTCGGTTTATGTCCTTCTCACTCACTCTCCTCCTTGGAATCTTATACATGAACCATTTATTGATTAAAATTTCATTCTGAACCAGAAAAGACAAAGATGTATACCATCCGATTTGCAATCTTAATGAAGCTTAACAATATGGGTGAGACTATTGGACAACCCCAATAAGTAAGGGATTCGTTTTGTTTAGATGTAGATTTTAGTAAACTGAAATTCAGAAACTATATTAATAATGTAAACATATTTATCTTTTAAGACCAACTTGTGTACATCATTAATTTTATCATGTTACCTATTTTTGCTTCTTCCAATATACTTTGAATTGTGTAAGACTTTTCCTTTTGCTAAAATGGCACAAAGAATATACAAATTATATGGTATGAATTTTTTGTGTATGTATTTTTGGTTTGAGTATTTTTTATGGCGCACATTGTTCATTTTCGAAAATGGCATAAAGAAGATTCAAATCATAACGCAGGAATTTTTCCCTTTCTCTAAGTCCACAACCTCAAAAAAATGAAAGTTTGTAATTCGTTTTTTGCAGCGATAGTGAATCAATATTGCTTAATTTTATGAAGGAAAAAGATTCCTGGTTTTTGTATGGTAGTGGTGGCCTTTTAATAAATGATAAGTTGTATTATAAATGATTGTTGATATACAAGCCATGTGGATATAGTGTCAGTTTCCAATAATAAATTTTCACCCACTAAGTTGGATGGTAGCCCTATTGTCTTTAAGTGTTGGTTGCTTTTCTTTAATAACTAGACCTATACTATTTTATTGACTTTCAATACACAATTTTTCAAGTTTTTAAGTAATATAATCACTATCCCATCGCAATTAAAATTCTCAAAGGTTTGGAATCTACAAGTATATATTTATTTGATATGTATTTGGCGTCCAATACTTAATTTAGTTTTTATTGATAGAAACTGAATTTTGCCCTTGTGAATAGGGGTTAGTGTAACACCCCGTGAATTTGGGACTGAGGAATTAAATTTTTGGGAGAAATAAAATTTATTTAAATTGGAGAATTTTAAAATTTGGAAATTGAGGTCCAAAAATTGAGGAGATTTAAAGTATTCCAGATGATGATTTTGAGTGCGCCATCGATTTCGGAAGGGTCGAGATAGTCAAAATGACTGTCATTGGGTTTTATTTCGGTTCCGAAATATTTTTAAGTTTGTTTGACTCGAATTAGAGTAAACGAGTCATTTAAAGTGTGTATTAACATTTAAAACTAGGTTTATTGTTTTAAGGTTTAAAAGGCTTACAGATCAAGCCATTCTCATTTTTGAGAAAGGGAGAAAATCCCTAGAGGGAAAAAAGAAGAGAGAAAGAAGAAGAAAGGAAGAGAGAGAGGAAAAGCTTGGAGATTCCGGCCCAAACGTGATCCCGGGGACGATTCAACCTCTACAAATCTGAGGCAAGTGTTTAATCTTGCTAAATATTTCATTTCATAATTTATGGACATAAGAATTGGATTTTGGGTATTAAGATCAAAACATAGATTTTGGGTACAAAACTTGAATTTGATGTTCATACATGGGTTTGATGATATATAAATTGTTGGGATGAGATGTAGGATGAGTTTATATGTTAAGAATATTATTGAGTAAAAGATTTGGGGGTTAGATGATGATTTTTGGGCATTTGGAAAGTTGGGGCACGTTCAAAAATGGAAAAATGGCCAAGAGATCTGGTATGGCCGGTCGACCGCGGCCAGGGGGCCTGTCGATCGCGCCTTAAAGGAAAAGCCTACTGCCTTTCTTCGTAGGCAATATTTTGACCGGTTCCCTTTTTCAGCCCAAGAATGGGAAATTCTTTTACCCATCTTCTTTTGGGTTTTATTCTTAGGGGATTTCTTAATAGGCTTATTATGGAGGGTTATGATATTAGATTAAGGGAATAGGTGCCCTTGGACGAATAATGACTTTCAGGCCTTTGTTAAACTTTGGTTTATGAGGGTAGGATGCCTCTTTTGGGAAGGAAATGATTATGGAACTGAATGATAATTGGATTATCTCTATATGATGGGGGTGCGCTATCATGAGATAGTTATGAAATGTAGAGATAGTCCCTTTATGTTTTTGTGTATATTACTAATGGATATTCCGAGGTATAGTGGAGAACCTCATTGAGGATGGGAGTCCTAATTAAAGGTAGAAAGTGAGCCTAGTTATGATGTAAGGTTGAGGACCCTTTGAAAGCGTGGTGAGAGTACGGCAAGGAAGTATAGGCTGATATTTATGTCGAATCCTTATAGTAATAAGATTATATTTAATATATGGTTTGGGACCAAGGAGAGGTAGAGGTTGTGCATCCTTAGTAAGGATTAAATTAAGGAATAAGTTGTAATGTAATAAGATTTAGGGTTCATAAGAGCAATTGAACCGTAGGTGAAATTGTGAACGATGGAATCGTACTATCAACTAGAATAGGTTGTGTTTTAATGATTGGTCGGGAGAGTGGCTATATGACTATTTGTGATTTATAATGGAGATTCCCCTACTTGATGGGATCATGAAATGAATTTGGGATTTAGCTTGAGGCTCATCGATTATTAATTAGGTGATTGCCTATTATCGAGATAAGTATCGTGGGTTAATGTACTTTCAGATATTAATGGAATGTATAGTGATTGTTATACATATTAATCTTTGGGGTGATAACCTTAATGTTGAATATTGGAAGACTATTCATATCAGAGGGATAATGGATGAATAAGCTTCAAGTGATGGATCGTATTTATATAATGAATTAATTAAATGTGTTTATGATGACGGATAGTATAAAGAGGATTATATACACGTATAGCCGAATTTATAAATCTCATACATACGTGTGAGAGGTGATATATATATATATATATATGTATGAATATGTATATATGTATGTACTAATGGCGTGAATATCTAAACCGTATGTGATGGTTTAGTTATATGATGGGATCATATGGATGTATATGTATTGTGTATGTGAATGATATATATACATGTATTGTGAAGCATACCCCGCAGATGCTATCATTGGGAAGTTGCGCAATGAGGGTGAGCACCCTGGCTCGAGGAGCAGAGTGTGGACATTCCCCAGGTCATAGTCGTCCATTGTGTTATTATGTGATATACATTATTTTTGGGATGAGACGTGGTGGGTATGTTTCGTCTCATTGCCGGTTAGGAACTATGACCGCTTCTCAGACGTCGTGTGTGTGTGTGTTGGCCGCGAAGTGGGTGATATTTAGTCCCACCTGTGGTCCCCAGGATGGAATATGAGTGATTCTCTAGAAGATGATAACATGGTGCAGCATATTGGCATTCTATAGCCGGTTATATTATGTGTATGGCGATTGTACATTATATGTGTTATGTACACCTAACTATGAGAATGAATGGTTATATATATATATATATATATCCTATAGGTGAAAAAGGATATGAAATTTCTCTGATGTACATCTTGGGTGATTATGGTGTACTAGATTGTTGGGGGTTGATGTATCGCACTTAAGGAAAAATTTTGGTTATATCAACCCAAGGATTTAGTGGAGATTTTGAGGTTGTTCTTAGATAGTAATCAAAATTATAGTAGTAATTGTGTAGATGACATAATGGATCCCTACGATCAATATTATCAAGGAGTAGTGTATCGGGGGGGTTCCCTTTTTGGATTTCGCTTTGCGAGACGCCCCACGCACGAAAGGCGGTGCAATGTTGAGAGTAGAGAGAATTTTTGTCCTTATTAAATTGTGCATGTTATTTAGAGTATGAACTCTTAATTTGAATCTAAATGTTAATATGTGAAGTAATAAGATGGAATACTGCTTAAGTTATAAACTGGAATCAATAAAGCCTAGTATGGCATATATGTGCATATATATTTTTGTGTGATTAGAATGAGAAGGATTCTTGGGTTATGTTATAATGGAAGGTCTTCCGGGTATAGGTCGGGCCTATTGTAAGGTAGGTTGTCCTTAGGGTGGGGTAACTTAATTAAGATTCCAGGACGCGAATAGGTGCGCGCTTTTAGATGAGAGGTGAGTTTGGGGTTTCACGAGAGTGCGACTCCACTTTAATTATGAAATAAGTGCATTTATATTTATTATGCACGGTTAACACACTTGCTAAACATTTTTACACCTCGGGCTCTAACCCGTTTATATTTCTCTTTTGCTATATATATATACACACACACTATTATAGGTGTCCTACCGCGGGGATGTCGGATGCTTTTCCATCCAGAGTCTTGGAAGCCGTAACAGGTGCGGACTGTTGCGGGATTTAGATTTTAGTCGCTTCCTATCTCTTTGTACATATAGATAGGATTCATGTTGTGTATCGAGTTTATACCCATGAGTAATTTGTAGTTGTTTATACTTTTTATTTTGATTATTGTATTGTCTGTGACCCGACAAATTATTCGAGTTTATTTCTTTACGGTGTACTCGTTTCATTTTAATTCGAGCATTTTCTTTTATCATGGTACTCGTGTGTACTTTATTGTTTCTATTAGTTCTATATTATTGGTTGGTTGTCTGTTGTATGTTTTATTTTAAATTTTAGCATCCGCTTTTAATAGTTTCGGGTAGTTAGCCTTATTTATTCTAGTATAGTTGTTGATGCTGAGAATGAGCCATCTGACACTCCTGATTTATTGTAGTATATGGATGGCCACCCGTTATTACTTTAAGCGGGTTGACACAGTTATACCATTCATTGACAAACATAGAACTACTCGGGTATGGTCCTAGGTACATATATGATCTATTTAAGTAGCTTATACAAAATATGGTTTGGAGGAAGTTGTAAAATATTGGCTTGAGATGTATTTGATGAAATTTCATGTCTTATGTTAACAAAGGAAATATACGCAATTTCTCTTTATTCATTACTTTCTTCGATTTATTCAATAATTCAAAAGTACTCCTTACTTAGTCTACTTCAAGTAATGAAAGTTTTTTGTTTAATGCTTGAGTTATATAATTTTGTCCAATAATTCTCCAAAATCGTCTTAATTATTAGGAAAGGAGCCTTTCAAAAGAATTTACATTTTTTTGAGAAAAAAATAAGCGCGTTCATCAATTTCATATCATATTTAATAGGATCAAACTGATATTTTGATTATTTCGATCTTTGTTCAAATATTAGTAATTAGAGTATAATTAAATTATTCATTAAGTCACAATTTTTTTGACAAACTGTTGTGTGGAATAAAAATATAATTATATTAATAAATTTAGAATGTCCGCACATCGTCCATTGCGCGAGTTGCATGCAAGTATTTTACCTAAAATAGGAGCTTTGTAATAAAAGAAACTAATATGCGTGCACGAGAATTAAATTTTAGGTGTTTTATACCTCACGCGAGACTAAATCATTTTGAAGACGACCACAAATCCCACAAGCTGTTACGATTTGGGGTTTCTTTTGTATCCATTTGAAGGCCTCCTCGGTGGCTAGATCCCCCATTCCCACAAAGGATGTTGTTGCAAGCGTGTGATAAGAAGAACTTAGTAGTGCATTTTTCATATAATCATCAAATGATGGTATGTATCCACCATTGAACCATTCAGCCTTAAGTGTGACACCCCGCCTAATTAAATACCGGGCGATCACTCCTTTATTAAATTGAATCAAGGTATACAGTTGGTTCATTCTCAGCATCACTGTCGATAAAAATAAATTTTCCAATTTAACACCCTAAATAATTAAGCTAAGTGTCAAAACCATTTTCATACATACTTTCCAAATTTTAATTTACAGAAAAAGATTTATTTATTTAAAAACAACATTCTTACAATTAAGAATCACACCACAATAAACCAAATAATATAATACATTCGTCAAATGAATGTCAACATATTAAAACTAAAATCACAAGTCCATACTGAATAAATCCCAAAGAAACAATACAGGATATGACTGAAATATAAATGTCCCAACAACAACCAAAATGATGAAAAGGGGCGACACGTGCCCAATAAATGAGAGTACTAGGAGTGGAGTCAATAACAGAAGCCGTCTACTCAAGTAACCTGCAACTCCCACCTAAGCTGCAGCTCGTTCTTCTCAAGGGATCCTAAGCAAGACGCCCATGTGGCTGGGCACCTGAAAATATACATATATATATATACAAAAGAGAGAGAGAGAGAGAGAGAGAAGAAACGGGTCAGAGCCCGAAAGTGTGTATGATGTAAAATTTGTTTAGCAAGTAATTTAAATTGATACAGGCCAATGCAACAACATATTAGTTCGACACTCTCTTGAGAAATTCTCACCTCTCTTCTAATGTGCACGCCTATCGTACTAACCTTCCCAAATGGTCTAACTTGACATTTTATCATACTAACCTTCCAAATAATTTAGTTTATCTTAACTTACTCATAAGTTTTCAAAACCGAACAATGTCATCGTTTAAAAAGGTTACTTTCAATTTGCAGCACTCTTCTCGTTTTAGCTTCATTAAATTATAAAGTTTCCCAGTGTCATATTATACTTTCACAAAACAAGCATTTATTATTGAGTCAACAACCATGTCCTACTTATCAAATCACAGTAGGCAGTTTAAAGTTCATAATCTCATATATATATTAACTACTCGTATAATATTTATATATATATATAACAGCACCCCAACTAAAACTATGGTGCGGGCATACTCTGCTATCCAATCCCCGTATCGCTCACACAAAGGGAAATACAAGTTCGGAATCACTCTCGAACTGTATTAACATATACAAAACAACATTGAGGCGAAGCATAGATTCCAAGTCCAAGAGGTCAGTACATACCCTCACGTCTCTTAGGATCGTCCGACTATCAATTTGATAGCCCGTACCTAGGATCTCTATCTTCTAGGGTACGAATCAATATCCTCCATAAGGCAACACATGATAAGATCGTCCCAGCGCGGTAACCTCAGGGATAGAAAGTAGCGCGGGTACGTTTTTCACATGTATATAATATATGTACACACAATCATATAAATATACGCATTTCATCATATTTATATAGGTTCCTCTCGTTACCCATAGTCACAACATTTATCCTTAAATTCCCATTATTATGATTATGTATAAGGTTTCGTCTCTAACCTTAACTCGAAGGGTTTTCTCACTTATAACCTAACACTCATGGATTATATCTCCGCAAATCTGAAATTCAGTAAGTGACTTTATTAGATTCCAACGTAACTCTCTTACGTACCTCACCCTTTAAATTCATAAATCTACCAACCTAAAGTAAATTACCCATAAATACCATTTTCGTTGAAGATTAAAGGTTCTAACATTTATCCATACACCCTACTGGTCCTCAATGTCTCCCAAATCATTTTATTTAGAATGCCCAAAGATAATTTCACGATAAACTTAAGTTAACTAATTTAACAAGGGAAATAGGAGTCTGCCAGGAGGGGTCTATCGATCGAAGCTTGGGGCTCGATCGATCGAACCTTCGATCGATCGATGCTCTTGGCTCTATCGATCGATCAAGCAGGTCTGGGCAAAAATTCTACAGAATTGCAGTCACGGGATTCATCAAAATTCTTCATCAAATTCCATATTTTCCAACACTAATCGACCCATAAATTCTACTACTAACATACTAACATAATTCCAGATGTTTTTAACGTTCAGCATGCGTGTATACATCATTAATCATGGTTAAACAACCCAAAATCTTATCTAAACATCAAGAACCCTAAAGCTTCATAACTATGATTCAATTCAGTTTTTCTTCAGAATTTCTTCCTAATATAACATCATAAATTCGTGGGTAATACATCTATATCATCAAAGTTTCCAGCATAAGGTTTTTAATCTTCTCTACATGCAATTCCCTATCAAAAATTTGGGTTTTCTTTCATGGATTACATTCCTAATTAATCCTAAACTAATATGAACATTGCACTAACGAAATACGCAAGTTAAACACTTGCCTGGGATTTTGGTATGCAGGCTCACGGCTGATTTTGGTATGGCTGCGTTCCTCGTCTCGTGATCTACACGGTGGTGGTGGTGGCGGTGCAAATCGGTGGCCTTTTGGCCTTGGATTGCCTTGGAGCTCTCTCCTCTCTTCTCCAATGGCTGTCATTTGATTTGTGAATGTTCTAACCCTAAGAGGCTGACCTAATGGCTGATATGGGTTGGCTGAAATTCGTGGGTTTAATTTCCCTATTTTGGAAAAAGACCAAAATGCCCTCCCGGGTCACTAATTAGGCCTAAAAACGCCCCGAGGCCCAAACTAACCCCCCGGGTATACTTTTCTGACTATCTTGACCCTTCCGGACGCGTTGGTGCACTCAAAACAACCATACGGATAACTTATAAAATATTCACTTTTTATTTAACAAAATAAGTCCCGACGTGACACGGGCACGTCCTTACTTAAATTTCCTAAATAGTCATTTAATTCACTTATGACATATAATATAACCAATACAATATATTACTATGCTCATTAGTAATATTCAACAAGTTTCCCATAATTACTAACTCTCGTCACGTTAATAATTAAAACATAATTAATTTCCAGATTTTTATTAAATAAACATTCACATTAAATTTAAATAAATCCCCAAATTAATATAGCATAAAAATACGGGGTATTACATACTTCCCCCCTAATAACGGAATTTTGTCCCGAAATTCGGAAAATACGGCATACCTGGTAAAAAATAACTGGATATCTCTCGATAGTACGCAAACTAACTAAATAGTACGACGCTCAATCACTATAGCCTTTTCCTCACAGTAACATTGTTTTACATTCTCATTAGCGATACTTCACATTGTGATTCCACCCAAAAATATTCGCATTGGTCACGCCTATACGTTATAATTTTCCATTATTTCATTATCATTAGGAGGTCGCACCTCACTACATGACATTACTCGATTTTTTTATTCACCCTAAAATTACCATATTGAGAAGATCACACGAACATTTGACCAATCTTGACTGCCTAAAACAGTCGTGGAATTCTACCATAGTTATCGGATATTTTCTCGACCGATCCAAAATTCTGATTATCTACTCTCCTCTAAACATACGGACGGAGAATAGTCGAGGTTCTTCCATAACAAAACCTTAATAAGTACCTCGTACGCGACAAACAGGTACGAGTGCTCCTACAGATCATTCTTGAAATCATCGTACCCAGATTTCAAAATCTCCTTCACGTGGCTCCCCTAATCTTTAATCACCATGCGCTTATTCCATAGCTAAGGGTGATACATCCTACTTGAAACGAAATCTTATCACTGCTGGTTCCTGAAATCCCATACCAAAGGCGGGATTTACGAACCTCATCCTGACCCAGAAGTTTATACTGCGCCGGACCATTCACCGGCGCGATTCTTCCTTTCAAAGGAAGTCTGAGGTATACTAGTTAGTATTGTAAGCTAGCCCAAAGGAATATCAATTACTTCCTCCTCGGAGACTTATTTCACAAGCTCAGGATAAATCCTAGATTTTGTCTTGAGGATGGCAACCCAACCAAGGAATTTACCGATTTTTGCCAACCTCTTCCAATTTCAGGGGTTTTCGATAAATACAAAATTCTTTGGTTGATTCTCCTCTTTCGCCCAAACATTACCTATGGGCAGTGCATGTAGAGACTACTCACTACGCCTCGCTAAACATCGATTCTTCCCTTGAAATGCCTCGCATTAAGTGACCCTTAATACTCCCCTTCCTTCCTCGGAGCATTCCGAGAGTTCCGACCCGTGCTTTCCTCTCCACGAAGCGCATTTCTGGATCTCTTATGCCATCCTAACATCATTACTCGTTATATGCGCAAGTCGCTCTCACACTTGACTAATAACAACTCTGCTCCGGGTGTGCTTCATAACAATTTAAACTCTACTCTATCAAGGAATACCAATTTTTGAATGGCTTCCCACAGCCTTCCAATCAAGTTAGGGCGTGCTATTCTAATTGCACACTTAAGTATGGATTATCGCCCCTCATGTGACGTTTAATCCACTCTATTACTTCCACTTCGTTATACTAGTCCCACATCCATACTTCACACGTCTATTACCACGTCCCTTCGACTAGGACTATTTTAACTGTAGTTAACCAAGATGCCCACATTTTTGCAACACTCCGACCGCCCTGGGAGAGCGAACGGTGTGCTATTCATTTGTAGGACTAACTAAATTCAACAGAATAATAAGGCATTCAAATTTTCTATGACAACAAAGAGGAATAATAATTCTCAACCTTCCTCAGATAAGTGCAACAATTTTCCCAAATAGGTACAACAACACAAATAAATCACTAACGCTCTATTCATCAAAATAATTACAGGTCATCTCTTGTATAATATAAAGTTCTTTCTAGATAATCCATGCTAAAAATCATTCCAACTCTTTATTCACCTTGTGTTCTGTACGCAGTTATGACATTTGGTTACTCTCAATCCCCTAGAAATCCAAATTTCTTAAATTCTCCTTATCATCGTTCCACCCCTCAACTTGTGGGGATAACTTTCAATGCTTTCCTACCACAAAAATCCGGCTCCAATAACCTTAAAAACAAAAAATTCAACTTCCAACTCACATACATAATTACTTGATCCCAATTTCGACCAGGGTACCGAACATATGGAATAGTGAACAAACGTCTCCCTATTTCCAACCTTACGCTAAGTTTCATGCGTGGGATGTCTCGCAAAGCGAAATCCAAACAAGGAACCCCCCCGATACACTACTACCTAGCATTGTCGGTTATCGGGATCCGTTAGGTCCTCCGTCCATAGCGTGTACCCCTTTATTCTGTCCCTTGACAGAAAAGTTGTAATTTCTACTGTAATTATGCCTAACAAATAACGTTTCCCAATTTTATTATCGTATTGGTTGATGGAAATTTCATTCTATAAACCTCGGATACATACGATCGGAATTCTCGAAATTCCTTTCCCTAATAATAGGGGTATAATTAATAACTCCCACATGTCTAAAGGATAAATATAACATCGCACTTTTCCTATCACTAAGTCCGGAGTGCTAAACATAATACTGAGTCAAATCTTTTCGCTCAAGGGTAAATCCCGATACATACGGAATTATACTGACAAGGTCTACACATACTATGGCATCGAATATCTCGAGCCCGCTATCTCCTCCGAAGTATATAGGTTAGATAATATAAGTGCAAGTCCAACCTTCTTACAGGTATGGCCTCGCCCAAAACAAACATAAAACATGTTGCACCAATGCAACTACTCCGATATTCTCGCAATCAATGTACACTATCATACTACCTATTTTATATAACATTTTATCAAAAATATTATTATACTCATGTATCGCATCTCTACAACGAGTAACCTCTATAAGGTATAAAACACTGCTAATATACTCACTCATCCTCCGCGGATAGTACTAAATATTCACATAAGGAAAATATTCACATAAATATCCTCCGCGGATAGCACAAAAATCCAGCTTATATTAAGGAAATATTCACATAAAGGTAACAATTTATAATGATATGCATTAAACTCGTCTCATATGCTAATCTAGCAATGAACAAAAATATGGTGATTTGCTCGTGTCACCTAAACATGCCGCATCCTCTAAGGATACAACTTATACTTCCATCATGGCAATCGTCTTGACTGCACAAATGGTTTTCGAACGTCGTACGTCTGCCCAAACCAAAACAAAATTATTTAAATCGTTGCCTTTTACTAGGCATTGTACTCTTGTCTTTTTGGAACATAATATCGTGAGCGATCTCATTTCTTACAAAATACTTCAACACGTAATCCACTTACCACCTGTCCTTCTAACCAGGTTAGGATTGTCCTTCTCTCGGACTTTAGTAAACTCGATTCCTGTTAACCATTCCGATTGTTCCTTTAAATTTTTAGGCCATAAAGGTCATGTTACTATCTAAAATAGCACGTACTGAATTTACTATCACTTAGTAAGAATTTAACTATCTGAAGCATTTAAATGGTTTTCCCGATGTGTATCCACATTCTTTTGTGGTGCTACACCACCACTGTTGTATTCAGTCTTATTCTCGACTAATTTCTTCGATTCCTTTAACTTCCCCACAAAGAAGTGTTATCATCTATTTTGACAAAAAGACATTGTCAACCTTTGAATCGATCGTCCATCAGAATTTCATCCTCGAGTATTTCCAACTATAATTACAAGTTGGCCTCCCACTTGGAGTCGTTTCCCCCCACTTGTATCTACATCCTTCGATACAAAATTTGTTAACGGTTAAGATTCATACTCACGGATGGACCCTTGACATGCCCTTCCTCGATGAGCTCAGAACCACATTTGCCTCATCCTGAACAGTTGAGGAAGGAACATACGGTCAACATTGAACCTAAGGTCCTCCCATAGGCATAGCATTCCACCTCTAAAATTGGGGTTGACTCCAACCATTATAATCTCGTCCCGGAAGCCAAGAAAATTTTTCTCTAAATTTTCACTTTCGGTTTGACACACTCCGTCCTATATTTAAGCATGTGAATACTTTACCTCATTTGGTAAACACATTTAAATTTCGCGTTTCTAAAATTTCCCACTGACAGTCTCTACACGTTTTAGTAATACGTTGGGTAAGTTTACTCTCGCACCTCGTTTGACTATAACAGTATTTGGAAATCATTGTTGTACCTTAGTCGCCTTTCTAGTCGTAGCTTCTCGCGCCATAATGGAGGTGACCTCGACTACGGTCATCATCCTCGAATATATTTCATAATTCTCAACTGAGCCATGCCTCCTGATGTACGCTTAACGGTCCTCTTCTGAAACCGTCATCGCTCGGCTCACGCACACATCCGAACGAAATTAGAATTCACTAGAGTATACACTTTATAGCAGGGAAACGAAACCTCATCAAAGAAATTGATAATCCTAAACATAGGGCTCTATAACAAACAAAGCAACGCTGAAAGCATAGTAAGCCGTACAGATCCTAAGTACACTAGAACCTGATGCTCTGATACCACCTGTGACACCCCGCCTAATTAAATACCGGGCGATCACTCCTTTATTAAATTAAATCAAGGTATACAGTTGGTTCATTCTCAGCATCACTGTCTATAAAAATAAATTTTCCAATTTAACACCCTAAATAATTAAGCTAAGTTTCAAAACCATTTTCATACATACTTTCCAAATTTTAATTTACAGAAAAAGATTATTTATTTAAAAACAACATTCTTACAATTAAGAATCACACCACAATAAACCAAATAATATAATACATTCGTCAAATGAATGTCAACATATTAAAACTAAAATCACAAGTCCATACTGAATAAATCCCAAAGAAACAATACAGGATATGACTGAAATATAAATGTCCCAACAACAACCGAAATGATGAAAAAGGGCGACACGTGCCCAATAAATGAGAGTACTAGGAGTGGAGTCAATAACAGAAACCGTCTACTCAAGTAACCTGCAACTCCCACCGAAGCTGCAGCTTGTTCTTCTCAAGGGATCCTAAGCAAGACGCCCCTGTGGCTGGGCACCTGAAAATATACATATATATATACAAGAGAGAGAGAGAGAGAGAGAAGAAACGGGTCAGAGCCCGAAAGTGTGTATGATTTAAAATTTGTTTAGCAAGTAATTTAAATTGATACAGGCCAATGCAACAACATATTAGTTCGACACTCTCTTGAGAAATTCTCACCTCTCTTCTAATGTGCACGCCTATCGTACTAACCTTCCCAAATGGTCTAACTTGACATTTTATCATACTAACCTTCCAAATAATTTAGTTTATCTTAACTTACTCATAAGTTTTCAAAACCGAACAATGTCATCGTTTAAAAGGGTTACTTTCAATTTGCAGCACTCTTCTCGTTTTAGCTTCATTAAATTATAAAGTTTCCCAGTGTCATATTATACTTTCACAAAACAAGGATTTATTATTGAGTCAACAACCATGTCCTACTTATCAAATCACAGTAGGCAGTTTAAAGTTCATAATCGCATATATATATTAACTACTCGTATAATATATATATATATATATAACAGCACCCCAACTAAAACTATGGTGCGGGCATACTCTGCTATCCAATCCCCGTATCGCTCACACAAAGGGAAATACAAGTTCGGAATCACTCTCGAACTGTATTAACATATACAATACAACATTGAGGCGAAGCATAGATTCCAAGTCCAAGAGGTCAGTACATACCCTCACGTCTCTTAGGACCGTCCGACTATCAATTTGGTAGCCCGTACCTAGGATCTCTATCTTCTAGGGTACGAATCAATATCCTCCATAAGGCAACACAGGATAAGATCGTCCCAGCCCGGTAACCTCAGGGATAGCAAGTAGCGCGGGTACGTTTTTCACATGTATATAATATATGTACACACAATCATATAAATATACGCATTTCATCATATTAATATAGGTTCCTCTCGTTACCCATAGTCACAAAATTTATCCTTAATTTCCCATTATTATGATTATGTATAAGGCTTCGTCTCTAACCTTAACTCGAAGGGTTTTCTCACTTATAACCTAACACTCATGGATTATATCTCCCCAAATCTGAAATTTAGTAAGTGACTTTATTAGATTCCAACGTAACTCTCTTACATACCTCACCCTTTAAATTCATAAATCTACCAACCTAAAGTAAATTACCCATAAATACCATTTTCGTTGAAGATTAAAGGTTCTAACATTTATCCATACACCCTACTGGTCCTCAATGTCTCCCAAATCATTTTATTTAGAATGCCCAAAGATAATTTCACGATAAACTTAAGTTAACTAATTTAACAAGGGAAATAGGAGTCTGCCAGGAGGGGTCGATCGATCGAAGCTTGGGGCTCGATCGATCGAACCATCGATCGATCGATGCTCTAGGCTCGATCGATCGATCAAGCAGGTCTGGGCAAAAATTCTACAGAATTGCAGTCACGGGATTCATCAAAATTCTTCATCAAATTCCATATTTTCCAACACTAATCGACCCATAAATTCTACAACTAACATACTAACATAATTCCAGATGTTTTTAATGTTCAGCATGCGTGTATACATCATTAATCATGGTTAAACAACCCAAAATCTTATCTAAACATCAAGAACCCTAAAGTTTCATAACTATGATTCAATTCAGTTTTTCTCCAGAATTTCTTCCTAATATAACATCATAAATTCGTGGGTAATACATCTATATCATCAAAGTTTCCAGCATAAGGTTTTTAATCTTCTCTACATGCAATTCCCTATCAAAAATTTGGGTTTTCTTTCATGGATTACATTCCTAATTAATCCTAAACTAATATGAATATTGCACTAACGAAATACGCAAGTTAAACACTACCTGGGATTTTGGTATGCAGGTTCACGGCTGATTTTGGTATGGCTGCGTTCCTCGTCTCGTGATCTACGCGGTGGTGGTGGTGGCGGTGCAAACCGGTGGCCTTTTGGCCTTGGATTGCCTTGGGGCTCTCTCCTCTCTTCTCCAATGGCCGTCATTTGATTTGTGAATGTTCTAACCCTAAGAGGCTGACCTAATGGCTGATATAGGTTGGCTGAAATTCGTGGGTTTAATTTCCCTATTTTGGAAAAAGACCAAAATGCCCTCCCGGGTCACTAATTAGGCCTAAAAACGCCCCGAGGCCCAAACTAACCCCCCGGGTATACTTTTCTGACTATCTTGACCCTTCCGGACGCGTTGGTGCACTCAAAACGACCATACGGATAACTTATAAAATATTCACTTTTTATTTAACAAAATAAGTCCCGACATGACACGGGCACGTCCTTACTTAAATTTCCGAAATAGTCATTTAATTCACTTATGACATATAATATAACCAATATAATATATTACTATTCTCATTAGTAATATTCAACAAGTTTCCCATAATTACTAACTCTCGTCACGTTAATAATTAAAACATAATTAATTTCCGGATTTTTATTAAATAAACATTCACATTAAATTTAAATAAATCCCCAAATTAACAGAGCATAAAAATACGGGGTATTACATTAAGGTAATAGGCTCTAATCAGTTCCTGCATCTGGTATTACAAATAAATTGAAAACAATGAGAGAGAGAGAGAGAGAGAGAGAGAGAGAGAGAGAGAGAGAGAGATTTGAACGTCAAATCATGTAATTTTGAGCTCTAATGTTGTCATTATCTCAAATATACAATTATAAATCATTTGAAGGAACATTGACATACTACTTCTC
This sequence comes from Sambucus nigra, assembly GCA_949130495.1. NCBI lineage: Eukaryota > Viridiplantae > Streptophyta > Magnoliopsida > Dipsacales > Adoxaceae > Sambucus > Sambucus nigra. The sequence goes on along the minus strand of OX422218.1, from coordinate 10,328,503 downwards.
TTGAATGATAAACATAGTAAGATCTCCCTTCTCTTCTCATTTCTTGTTCCGTTTCTTTGTAGAGATTGAGGACTATGATATAAGGGAGTTTCATGTACTGAGGAAGTTTATCAATGATGCCAATATCCCACCTAGTAAGTAAAGGTGCTTATCAATTTTTGTAATTGATTAAATAAAACAATGCTTTGAATTTTTTCAAATCATGTTTATTTTTTGTCTATACATTTATTATCTACAAATATACTAATATTTAATAAATATCCACAAAACAAAATGGTCACGAAAATGATAAGGAGTGATAAAGTATATGGCTTCGTGTGAGAACAATTTTAACATATTAAGAGATTTACTTTCATTATGTATCTTCAATTTTTAATATTAATAGTTTCTATATCTACAGTACAACTCTTGTACGGACTGTCCTGTATTTTAATACTGTGGATCGGACATGTGTCATCTGGTGGTGAGCCTCGAAATTTTTGCCTAAATTATAGGCGCACTCTCTCTCTTTTCTGGGCTCATCATTGGATGACAAATGTCCAGTCAAAACTGTTAAAATGTGGGACAGTCCATATAAGAGCAGTACTACTCTATACCTAATACTATTAGATAATATAAACAAGTTAACAAATATTTTAACCATTTTTCATTTTTGTCGAGGTTAACAATATTTTATCGTGAACAAAATGAGGCATACTCGTACGTAGTAGGAAGCGGGACAAACCTATTTGATGCGTTTGTAAAAATTTAAAGTTCCTCAAGTGTACCATAAGCATCATATGTATCATCAATAATTGACACCATGGATATGATTTTTGTGAGTATGATGCGTTCAATTGAAAATTGAGTCTCAAAGTACGCTCCCATTGTCCACAAGTAGCACTCCACAATTCTATCTCTAGCATATGAAACCTTTGTTGAACATTCTGAATCCTTCCACCACCTGAAAATTTGATATTAGTATTCATCACATGCACAAACATAAAAAATGCTAGAACTTTTTGTGACACCCCGACTAATTAAATACCGGGTAGCTACTCCTTTATTAAATTAATTCAAAATGCCAAGTTGGTCCAGTTAATAGCATCACCGTCGAAAACATTTTTATGGTTACTAACCACCGAGTATTTAAAAAGTAAGTGCCAATTTTTAATTAAGGTCTGATTAACATGAAACAAGTGTAATGAAGAAATAAATAACACCATTCACCATACTGAAGTAAAACGAATAACCATCACATAGTGTACATAAAGTCTGGAGGAAAACTCCTCACTACAAATCCCACAACTGAAAAGTAAACTGAATACTGAAACAATACATGCTAAAGTCTGAAAACTGAAATGTAAAAGATGCTCTAAATAGAAATGGGCAACATGCCCTACAACTGATAGATAGTGACTCTGGAATCCAAAAGATAGAAGCGTCTATAAGAAAATCCCTGTAGCTTCCACGAACAGCTACTGCTCGTCACCTGAATGAGAATCCTATGCTTGGTGTCCCTGTGGCTGGGCACCTAAAATGGTTTTACAAGAAAAAGATTTGAAAAGCAAACGGGTTAGAGCCCGAATGTGGAGTTATATTTTAAAACCTGCAAGTGCTTTAAAAACATTTAAAACATTAAATGAAAAATACATGTTAGGACGTGCACTCACATGATATTCTCACTTCTCGTCTAACTGTGCACTCCTAACGTACGTACCCATCTACAACGATATAAACCACTAGCCAAGTGACATCATAACTAGCTAGACTGTAATAGTTCCTATCCTTATTACCCGGTTCTATTAACATATAACGCTCGTAATTAGATAGGGATTTAATGTAAACTCAGATGCTCAATATGCAATATATATATATATCACTATCAGTTAACTCACTATATTTCTCGAAGCAATACCGTATTTATATTCACAACAATAACGTGAAGGTTTCCATTAATTAAGTGTCTATTATTCCCATCATAAATATGCAATACAAGCACCCTGAGAACTAAGCTGCGGTGCACACATACTCTGCTATCCATCCCGGTACATCACGTACATAAGGATCATATATTCCGAATCTCTCAGGAATAGTCCAGATAACACAAATCACAAATAGTGGAGGCGAACACAGTCACATCACATGGGTCACGCACATACCTACGCTCCCACGATTAGCGGACTTATTAACATCCCAATAAGTCTTTCTCTGACCAATGTTCATCGAGGTACCAGTGTAAATCCGGGCAACACAAGGATTAGAGGGCCCTAAGCGAACGCAAACCTCCCGTGATAGTAAGTATGGTAGGTATGTCATACACACAATTCATATACTAATACTAAGTAAACACACGTCTTAGTAATACCGTATTTTAATCGTAGTACATATCGCATTCTCGTACTAACTTATACTTATCACAATTTTTACTATTCCGGTTTGTAATCCTACGCGCCATAATTTACTCTCGTAGTAGACACTCACGTCTCAACCCAAACCGTCCATGTAATTCAACCCTCGTATGCAAATTCCTTTTCATAAATACCCAAATGTCCTAATTCTATCATTACGACATCCACGGAATGATATCTATATCCTCGAATAAGTTTACGGAACTCCAAATATCAAAACAGTCCAAAAAGGACCAAACTGTCAACTCGTTAGAAGTCTCGTTCAAACGAGGCTGTTCGAACGAGGTCCCAGTTCGTTCGAACGAACTGTACCTTCTAACGATATCTCGTTCGAACGAGATATCGAACGAAATCCATTCTCGTTAGCAGCGACTGGTCAACTCGTTAGAAGCTCGTTCGAACGATTTCGTTCGAACGACCTGGGTAAGGGCTTCTAACGAGCTACCAGATTCGTCCCAGATTTTTCCCTTCCTCGTTTTTAACCATTTTAACACTTCTAATCTCATCCAAAGTTCATCCCAACAACGTTTTATGGTCTCTAAGTGATCCTAAACATATTCAAGTCAACTCCTAACATGTTTTCAAGGATTAAATCTCTTCAACATCAATCAACATATGAATTTCTACACTTTTCCCCAATTATCTCAAGAACATGAACCCTAACATTTTGAATCATGAATTAACCCAACAAAATCCGTTTTAATTTCTTTCCAATCATGTATATCATCAGTAAAAACATCTACCTATCATTCTACATGCAATCCATCTCAAATTTCTCTAGTTTGATGATCTAAACTACATGGGTTTTCATTATCTTTCAAGAACAATAGATATTCTCCAATTTCTAACATGGAAAAGACATTCTCTGAAATTAAATGGAATAAAGTCACTTGCCTTGATTCGATTTCTGACTTTGGTGTAGGTTTGATGATGTTTTTCTGCAGAATTTCCTCTCTCCAAGCTCCTTCTCCAATGGTGGCTAGGGTTTGTTTTGGGGAAAGTTGTAAACCTAAAGATAACCTCCGTAGCTTAATGGTTTAATATGGGATGGTTAGTGGGCTTAGTGGGTTTAATCCACATCAGATTTACATCTCTAATTTTCGTCACTTTTAATTCCTAAAAATGTAAAATTACCAAAATACCCTTTAAGTTGCCGGTATGACCTAAAAATACCTCGGGACCCAAATTATACCCCCGGCTAGTGATTTCTGACTATCTCGACCCTTCCGAACGCGTTGGCGCACTCAAAACGACCATACGGATTATAGATTTTAAATTCACTTTTATTATCAAAATATTTCACCGTGACGCGGCGGTCCCACGCGTTCCAACAAAATTTCTAAATTGCCGTATATAAATCTCAAGACAACTTTCATAATTTCAAATTCATATATAAACATATATGCACATAATCAAATACCAACTCGCATCTCATTAGTATTTATAACCCGTATTAGTTTCCAATTAATACGCATTTAATTTAATAATCCCAAAAATAAATATAGCCAAAAGTACGGGGTATTACATACTTCCCCCCTAATAATTGAATTTCGTCCCGAAATTCGAAACTAGAAAGTACCTGCTAAAAACAACTCTGGATAACGTTCGCGCATCTCATCCTCGCGCTCCCATGTGGATTCCTCGACATTGTGATGTCGCCACTAAACACGCACTAACGTTACTATCTTTGACCGCAGTTTCCTCTCGCTTCGGTCCAAAATAGCAATCGGGCCCTCCTCGTAGGAGCTATCTGGCTGGAGATCGATGTCCTCCATAGCAATGTGAGAATAAGCCAAATTATCCCTAAGGTATTTCCTCAGCGAGGAAATATGGAACACATCGTGAATCCGATGAAAATGCTCCGGTAACCCAAGTCTATATGCAACCGGTCCGATTCACTCAATAATGGGAAACAGCCCCACATACCTCGGTGCCAACTTCCCCTTCTTCCCGAAACGCATAATCCCCTTCATAGGAGATACCCTGAGAAAAACCTGGTCCCCCACTTGGAACTCTCTGAAAAAGCTCTTCGCATCAGCATAACTCTTCTGCCTGTCTTGAGCTACCCCAATGCGACTCCAAATCAGTTCAATCCTTGTCGAAGTATCCTGAATCACTTCCGGTCCAAGAAGTTTGTTGTCCCCCACCTCTAACCAACATGCTGGGGAATGACAAGGCCTACCGTACAATGCCTCAAACGGATCCATGCCAATAGTGAACTGATAGGAGTTGTTGTAGGCAAACTCCACCAGTGGAAGGTACTGTTCCCATCCACCCCCGAAGTCAATAATGCACATGCGTAGCATGTCCTCCAACATCTGATTGGTGCACTCTGTCTGCCCATCGGTCTGCGGATGATAAGCCGTACTCAACCGCAATTCCGTGCCCATGGCCTCCTGGAAACTCTCCCAAAACCGCGACACAAATATCTTATCTCTGTCAGACATGATATTTAGGGGCACACCGTGAAGTCTCATAATCTCTGAAATGAAGAGCTGGGCATACTGTCCCGTAGTGTAGTCATTCCTTACGGGTAAGAAGTGAGCGACCTTGGACAACCTGTCCACAATTACCCAAATGGAGTCGTGGACCCTCTGCGACGTAGGCAACCCCGTGATAAAGTCCATGGATATGCTCTCCCACATCCACACCGGGACCTCCAATGGCTGTAGCAATCCTGCCGGTCTCTGATGATCCACTTTTACGAGCTGACAAGTGGCGCATTTCGATACAAACTCAGGCTATATCTCTCTTCATACCTCTCCACCAATACTGCCGTCTCATGTCTTGGTACATTTGTCCCCTCCGGGATGTACCGCGAACCGTGAGCCGTGCGACTCTGCCATCACATCGTGCCATAACTCCTCCCCTTCCGGAACTACCAATCTCCCATTGAAGCGCAATCCCCGGTCTGAGCTAACGGTATAGGACTCGGCTCCCTCTGCAAGTAATCGAACTATCTGCTCCTAACAGAACTAGTCATTTGCCTGTGCCCGTACTACCTTTGTGATAATCTGCGGTGTAAAGGTCATCACAGACATGAAAGATCGGGCCACTGCATCCTGGTGTTCCAATTCCTTCCACTTAGCCTTCCACACCTCTGCCACCTCATCTGCTGGCCTGCGGCTCAACGCGTCTGCTACCACGTTAGCCTTACCCGGGTGGTACTGGATGTCAAACTGTTAGTCTTTCACACATTCAAGCCACCTACGCTGCCGCATATTCAATTCCTTCTGCGTGAATAGGTACTGTAGGGACTTGTAGTCCGTGAATAGTTGTAACTTCTCCCCCAAAAGATAGTGCCTCCAAATCCGTAGGGCAAATACCACTGCTGCCAACTCCAAATCATGCGTGGGGAAATTCTTCTCATGAGGCTTAAGCTTACGGGAAGCATAAGCTATGGCCTGTCTCTCCTGCTGTAATACACATCCCAGTCCTTACAAAGACGCATCGGTGTAAACCAAATACTCAACTCTCGGTCTCGGTAATGCTAACACAGGTGCTGAGGTCAACTTGTCCTTTAATTCATCGAATGCCAACTGACAGGCATCACTCCAGATGTAGGGCACACCCTTACGAGTCAGATGTGTCAAAGGACCTGCTATCTCCGAGAAACCCCGAATAAACCTCCTGTAGTATCCTGCTAGACCCAAGAAACTACGAATCTCCGTTGGTGTCGTGGGCTGTCCCCACTCCCTCACCGCTGATACCTTCCCCGGATCAACAGATATTCCCTGGTCGGAAATGATATGCCCCAAAAACTGGACTCCCTTCAGCCAAAACCCGTGCTTCTCATGTTTTGCATACAACTCGTTCTTGACGGAGTGTCTGCAAAACCTGCCTCAAATGCTCGACGTGCTCCTTCTCTGTCTGGGAGTTAACTAGAATGTCATCAATGAAGACAATGACAAACTGATCTAGGAAATCCCTGAACACTCTGTTCATCAAGTCCATAAACACTGCTGGAGCGTTGGTCAAGCCGAAAGGCATAACCCGAAACTCGTAAGAACCATATCTCGACAAGAACTCGGTCTTCGAGACATCCTCCTCCCTGATACGCAACTGATGCTATCCTGACCTCAAGTCAATCTTCGAGAAGAAAGAAGCTCCTCTCAACTGGTCGAATAAGTCATCGATTTGCGGCAACGGATACTTATTCCGTATCGTGACCTTATTCAACTCTCGGTAGTCCACACACAATCTCACTGAACCATCCCTCTTCTTCACAAACAAAACTGGAGCGCCCCAAGGTGAGGTACTCCTGCGAATAAAGCCCTGACCTAACAGCTGCTCTATCTAATCCCGTAACTCCCTCATCTCAGCTGGAGCCATACGGTACAGTGCGCGTGCTATAGGTCTCCTACCCGGTAGCAAATCTATAACAAAGTCTATCTCTCGACTGGGGGGTAGGCCTGGTATCTCCTTAAACACATCTGAATATTCCCTGACTACTGGGATAGAATCTAAAGGAATCACTACCTCCTTAGAGGCAATCCTCCTCAATGTAATACAGATGAGCGGTCGATCCTCCCTCCGGGCAAGGCATCGCCACTATAATCATCTCTTGCCCCGAAATGGAAAAAACAATGCTCCCGCTGAAGTAATCAATCATGGCCCTATAAGCTACGAGCCAATCCATACTGATAATCACATCGTGAACATGCATATCTAATACTAACATGTCTGCAGGTAATACCAAACCACCAATCTCTACCCCCACTCCCCGGCATATAAAGAAAATAAGTGACCCACTCCTCAATGGTGAGTCGACACACGTCTCTGTGCCCTCTGCCGTAGCTAACAATCCTAAAGCTTTCGCGAAGTGTGTAGCTATAAAACAATGTGTAGCCCCCGTATCAAACAATACCCGACCCATAGTGCCATGGATAGGAAACGTACCCTCAATCGCGGGCGGTGCTTGTGGCACTGCAGCCTGGTGGACGTTGTAGACACGTCCATACTGTAGCTGCCCCTGCCGAGCTGGAACTGCTGGAATGGGTGAAAATGCTGCCATCTGTGGCGGTGCGGGGAGAGCGGCGGGAAACATAGGCCTCAGCGGCTCCTGGTGAGCACCCTGCTGCTGCTGCTGTGGGGCCCTGCCCCTATCAGGACAATCCTAACGTTTGTGGCCAATCTTACCGCAAATGAAACACTTCCTTCGGAAGCTTCCCCCTCGCTGCCCATGCTGACCACGACTCTGGTGACCGTTATCATTTCTGCCCTGGCATTGCTGGCCCTTTTGAAATTGTTGATGACCATTCTGTCCTTGCTGCACTAGAGCTACTGGAAAGGTTGGTAGGGCTAGCACCTGAGCTGGTGCTGTGAGAGCGATTGTAACAAGTGGCCCCTGTGGATCATCATGGGCACCCTGCTGCTGGGGAGCTCTAACACCCTCTGGGCAATCCTGGCGTTTATGGCCATGCGTGCCACACACAAAACATCGGCCTCTGAAGTTACTCCCCTTCTGACTCTGCTGTTGACGATGTCGTCCTTGCAGACTTGGAACTTTATTCCCCTCTTGAAAATGCTTCATTGTACCACGTTGTTGGATGTAACCGACTCGATCTTGGGCAATCTGTTGTTGAATTTTCGGGGTCCTCGCACATTTGTCAGCCTTATTCACATGCACTTGGCTAACCTCTCTAGGTCTTTTTCCTCCTTTAAGTTGTATGCTGCGTTCTTGGTATTGTAAAACTGCAGTGGTAACTGCTTGTGCCACGATACCTGCTAACTCGGCGGTTGATATTCTAACCGGGGATACCCAAGGTGTGAGTCGATCTTGCCCGTTTATTCCCTTACCCGTTCGAGCTAGTTCTTCTTGACGATCCATCTGAAAATTTAAGTAAATTTGGATGAGTTCATCATTCAAATAAACAAACCGCGGAAGTACGAATTCCCAAAGTACAGAGATGAATACAACATTCCTAATATTTAGGGCTCTATATCAAAGAAAGCTCAGCGGAAAACATAATAAGCCGTCAGATCCTAAGGACACTAGAACCTGATGCTCTGATACCACATGTGACACCCCGACTAATTAAATACCGGGTAGCTACTCCTTTATTAAATTAATTCAAAATGCCAAGTTGGTCCAGTTAATAGCATCACTGTCGAAAACATTTTTATGGTTACTAACCACCTAGTATTTAAAAAGTAAGTGCCAAATTTTAATTAAGGTCTGATTAACATGCAACAAGTGTAATGAAGAAATAAATAACACCATTCACCATACTGAAGTAAAACGAATAACCATCACATAGTGTACATAAAGTCTGGAGGAAAACTCCTCACTACAAATCCCACAACTGAAAAGTAAACTAAATACTGAAACAATACATGCTAAAGTCTGAAAACTGAAATGTAAAAGATGCTCTAAATAGAAATGGGCAACATGCCCTACAACTGATAGATAGTGACTCTGGAATCCAAAAGATAGAAGCGTCTATAAGCAAATCCCTGTAGCTTCCACGAACTGCTACAGCTCATCACCTGAATGAGAATCCTATGCTTGGTGTCCCTGTGGCTGGGCACCTAAAATGGTTTTACAAGAAAAAGACTTGAAAAGCAAACGGGTCAGAGCCCGAATGTGGAGTTATATCTTAAAACCTGCAAGTGCTTTAAAAACATTTAAAACATTAAATGCAAAATACATGTTAGGACGTGCACTCACATGATATTCTCACCTCTCGTCTAACTATGCACTCCTAACGTACGTACCCATATACAACGATATAAACCACTAGCCAAGTGACATCATAACTAGCTAGACTGTAATAGTTCCTATCCTTATTACCCAGTTCTATTAACATATAACGCTCGTAATTAGATAGGGATTTAATGTAAACTCAGATGCTCAATATGCAATATATATATATATATCACTATCAGTTAACTCACTATATTTCTCGAAGCAATACCGTATTTATATTCACAACAATAACGTGAAGGTTTCCATTAATTAAGTGTATATTATTCCCATCATAAATATGCAATACAAGCACCCTGAGAACTAAGCTGCGGTGCACACATACTCTGCTATCCATCCCGGTACATCACGTACATAAGGATCACATATTCCGAATCTCTCAGGAATAGTCCAGATAACACAAATCACAAATAGTGGAGGCGAACACAGTCACATCACATGGGTCACGCACATACCTACACTCCCACGATCAGCGGACTTATTAACATCCCAATAAGTCTTTCTCTGACCTATGTTCATCGAGGTACCAGTCTAAATCCGGGCAACACAAGGATTAGAGGGCCCTAAGCGAACGCAAACCTCCCGTGATAGCAAGTATGGTAGGTATGTCATACACACAATTCATATACTAATACTGAGTAAACACACGTCTTAGTAATACCGTATTTTAATCGTAGTACATATCGCATTCTCGTACTAACTTATACTTATCACAATTTTTACTATTCCGGTTTGTAATCCTACGCGCCATAATTTACTCTCGTAGTAGACACTCACGTCTCAACCCAAACCGTCCATGTAATTCAACCCTCGTATGCAAATTCCTTTTCATAAATACCCAAATGTCCCAATTATATTATTACGACATCCACGGAATGATATCTATATCCTCGAATAAGTTTACGGAACTCCAAATATCAAAACAGTCCAAAAAGGACCAAACTGTCAACTCGTTAGAAGTCTCGTTCGAACGAGGCTGTTCGAACGAGGTCCCAGTTCGTTCGAACGAGGTCCCAGTTCGTTCGAACGAACTGTACCTTCTAACGATATCTCGTTCAAACGAGATATCGAATGAAATCCATTCTCGTTAGCAGCGACTGGTCAACTCGTTAGAAGCTCGTTCGAACGAGTTCGTTCGAACGACCTGGGTAAGGGCTTCTAACGAGCTACCAGATTCGTCCCAGATTTTTCCCTTCCTCGTTTTTAACCATTTTAACACTTCTAATCTCATCCAAAGTTCATCCCAACAACGTTTTATGGTCTCTAAGTGATCCTAAACATATTCAAGTCAACTCCTAACATGTTTTCAAGGATTAAATCTCTTCAACATCAATCAACATATGAATTTCTACACTTTTCCCCAATTATCTCAAGAACATGAACCCTAACATTTTGAATCATGAATTAACCCAACAAAATCCGTTTTAATTTCTTTCCTATCATGTATATCATCAGTAAAAACATCTACCTATCATTCTACATGCAATCCTTCTCAAATTTCTCAAGTTTGATGATCTAAACTACATGGGTTTTCATTATCTTTCAAGAACAATAGATATTCTCCAATTTCTAACATGGAAAAGACATTCTCTGAAATTAAATGGAATAAAGTCACTTGCCTTGATTCGATTTCTGACTTTGGTGTAGGTTTGATGATGTTTTTCTGCAGAATTTCCTCTCTCCAAGCTCCTTCTCCAATGGTGGCTAGGGTTTGTTTTGGGGAAAGTTGTAAACCTAAAGATAACCTCCGTAGCTTAATGGTTTAATATGGGATGGTTAGTGGGCTTAGTGGGTTTAATCCACATCAGATTTACATCTCTAATTTTCGTCACTTTTAATTCCTAAAAATGTAAAATTACCAAAATACCCTTTAAGTTGCCGGTATGGCCTAAAAATTCCCCGGGACCCAAATTATACCCCCGGCTAGTGATTTCTGACTATCTTGACCCTTCTGGATGCGTTGGCGCACTCAAAAAGACCATACGGATTATAGATTTTAAATTCACTTTTATTATCAAAATATTTCACCGTGACGCGGCGGTCCCACGCGTCCCAACAAAATTTCTAAATTGCCGTATATAAATCTCACGACAACTTTCATAATTTCAAATTCATATATAAACATATATGCACATAATCAAATACCAACTCGCATCTCATTAGTATTTATAACCCGGATTAGTTTCCAATTAATACGCATTTAATTTATTAATCCCAAAAATAAATATAGCCAAAAGTACGGGGTATTACACTTTTTTTGGCCCAAGTACTTTGAGATATGGCTTAGTTCTTGTTGGTGCTGTAATTGTACCAAATTGAAATCCATCTTAGCTATCTTTAATATCAACTCATTTTGGGATTCATCATCCTCATAGGTAGATATGTAAAATCTTGCCTCAACTCTCGGTATGCCCATGTGGAATGGTACTCTTAAAGCTTGGTTTACTTGTTTCATAAGGGTATAACTTAGAGTAGACACAACTGACTTAAGATGAATAGCTGTGAAGGAAAGTGCTTCATCTAGTATTTCTTTTTCCTTTATTTTAAGTTATGCTGCTTCATATAAGCTCAACATTCCCTTCACGTCATTAGCTAGTGTTTCCTTGAACTTCCCAGTGGTGTTATTCGTGAATTTGTTAAACACATCTCATTGAAAAGAACGTATGTAATGTTAGTTAGTTGGAAATGATATAAGATTAGACAAACTCTCTAACTCAAGAAGTTCTTGCCATGTTGCTGGAGAAATGGATAAAATCCAAATTTTATTGAAAAATAGGAGCTTGAATCAGGGGCGCCCTTGAGCATGTGTCAAGTGGGCGATCGCACAAGGCTCCCCAGGTGTGTTTACTATTATTTATATGTTGATGGCCTATTTTTTTATATCAATACACATAAAAGGGCCTTTTTGTAATTTTTTTACGGAACAGTGTCAATCTCAGGACCGATGCTGTTGAAAATACAAGCTTTAGTGTAAAGTTTAATTCAGGCCCCATCCTTTTATCATCCACAAAAATTTATCAAAAAATAGAAAACCAAGCCTCTTGGTCCAGTGGTATAAGATTTCCACTAGGACAGTTTTGGGGGTGGATTAGGTTTGGCCCCAGTTCGATCCCTAGCACTGTCAAAATAATGTTTGGTCAGTGGAAGCCACGAATCGCGAATGAGGATTGATCGAGGTTTGCAAAAACAAATGAAAATAGAAAAAATTGGGTAACAACGTCCCATCATATTTCGAACGGCATTGGTGTGATCTTTAGACTTACCACGAGGCATTTTATAACCATGTTGTCTGAACACTCGAAACTGAACCGAAATGATGTCCAACTCGGATTCCTTGGTCTCATCAACTGATTTGTTGAGGCTAGTGAAATTTTTTTCGAATTCGTTTTCAATATCTTGCTCGAAGAGATAAGATACACCAAGACGATGGAGTGGGTTGATCCACTTAACAATTTTGTCGATTAGATTTGTGGTTCTATCCAAAATCATTTCTCTCACCTCTCCTTTTACCTTTTCAACCCCTTTAGCGTAACGTTCAAATGCCTATAAATATACCTTAATTGAGAATTATATATACAACCACACATATATACAGGAAGAGATAGATAAGAATTCGACAAACAACATATGCCACTGTCACGAGAAATGTTGTCGATCCTCAACTTTATTTCTTCAACTTGGCACTTGAGGATTTATGTATATATATACTCGTTTTATATGTATGTGTACATCTGATAGTTGAGCCTAAGGTGTTTTTTTCAATTGAATCATTTAAATATAAGAGATACCAAATTGTGTTTATTTATTTAAATGATTAATAAGCTAACTATTATTTTTGCCTCATTAAGATATAAATTTACCCTTGAAGTCTGAATCAATCTAAATACATTTATTCACAAGTACATTCAGGCATAAAAACAAACATATTTTTTTATTTAGATTTTAGAATTTAGATTTCAAATTCAGACTTTAGATTTAGATGAAAAACTAACGCAATCTAAGTCCCCTCTATCAATATATTCAGGTTTGTAAATTTTGGACTTTGGTGATGTTTGTTTTTAATTTTTAATTCTGAATCTAAACTATTGAGACTTAAGTGGTAAAAAATAGTATTTTTTTTAAATGATTAAGAGGTTCACGGGTATTTTGGCCTTTGCATGATTAAGAAATTTGTGTACCTCGGAAGTTTGAATCTGAAGTCTCAATTAGTCTAAATACATTCAGATGTTCATTCAAACATTAAAAAAAATTGCAGATTGAGATTTCAGATTCAATCTTCAAATTTTATATTCAGATGAAAAAACAAGTGCAACCTAAATTAGTTATTATGATTGATTTCCAAAGAACTTGATATAATTTTAATAGAAATAGAAATAAAAATGGTCGGAGGTTATAATAAGGTTGTTACCTTGAATTTAGGTTGAGCCCAACTTGAATAATATATTCGAGTCAAACATACATGGGTCACATGATATTTATCTCATTGCGATAATATTAGAGTTGATTTTGGTGATTTAGTGATAAGTATTATTCTTATGTAAGTGATCTTAGAGCATCCACTATGGTGGGAGTAAGTGAACAAATTCCCTTTCTCGATTTTTAGTCGTTCTCCAAAGATAAAAATTGAGTGGAGAATTTGTAAAGAGTTCCTACGAACTTCAGAAGTTCGTAACAAGTATTATTATCACAGTAAAAATTAACAACAAAGTATATTTTGGTTCCTACGAACTATATTAATTCGTAAGAATTTCCTACGAACTACTATCAAGACCAAAGACTTTTTAAACTCTTTACTCATCACCATCGTGTGAAAACTCTCCCACGCATATATATATATATATATATATATATATATATATATATATATATATATATATATATATATATATATATATGATTTTGCCCTTCGGCATATGTAAATGTTATAGTGCCTTATATTTTACCTTTTCAATCCCTTTGGGAAAAAGATACAAGTTGAGACATCATCATTGAATTTTGGGAAGTTATTTATTTATTTTTTCAATATTAATTTTCACATTATGTTTGATAGTTTAGTTTTTCCGAGTTAGTTTCTAATATTCTTAATAGAAATCAAATTAACCCTGCTCGTTTTAGCATTCTCTCAAATTAACTACAATAAAAATATCACTGCTCGTTTTAGCATTCTCTCAAATTGAATGTGGGCAGTCTACATACCAAAACATTCGATAGTTTATTAAGCCGGTTGGTTGTTCTAAAATATGTTTAATGATATTTGGTTGATTTGAAAATTGAGTTTGGATATATATAAAGTGAATATATTCACAATTAGAACATGTAAGTGCTGACACTACTAGTGACACATTTTGAATACCTTTGGTTCTGCTTTCTTCTGTGTTATTTCTAATTCAAACAAATCCTTCCTCCAGATAAGATGAATTGAAAAAATATGCATAATGAAAAACATGTAAGTGAATATATTGTTACCGAATTATCTAGAGGGTAGTCTGTGAAGTGATCTCCCCACATACTTGGAGGAAAGTTGGCCAAAGGACGAACATATGCTGCAGTGGAGCTCATATGGATTGAAATTCAAAGTAATGATACTGAAACTTTTATTCAACTCTTACTATGGGAAAAACTCTGATCCTTGTGCATAAAACATTTTTGTCTTAGCTTATTTATAGAGGAGTTTGGTTCTCCATTTCCACCGAAAGGAAACATAATTGTTATAATTTGGACACCAAATTAAACATACTTTTCATTGTGGCTTGCACACTTTTCAACTTGTACATTATTAATTTTTTTTCAAACACGTGATCATTAGAAACAAACTCTTATCTTAAAATTATTAATTATTTAAAGTGTTAACTATTCTCATTTGTGTGTGGTAGTTGAATCTAACAAACCTAATCTTCATACCTATCTTTAAGGGGAAATATTTATCAATGTAAAAAAAAAAAACTAAAAGTTATATCATGTTTGTTGACTAGTCAAATTAAATTCAATCTTGGCATGCGGATAATCATGAGTTTGTGGGTACTTTCTAACTATGACAAAGAAGTTAACATAATTTATAAAATAAGAAAAAAAAACATTTCCCCCCCATGACATCAAAATTCTTATGTGAATAAATACCCACGCTTATAATTTATTAAGAATCAAATTTATAATTATGATCATCATTATCATATTTTTTTTAAATATAGTTATTGTTATTTTTAAAGTAACTTTTGCAATAAATAAAAAAAATACAAATTAATTATGAAAAGTTCGGGTTATTACAATCTACCCTCCTAAATGAGTTTTCATCCCGAAAATTATGTTCAACATGTATTTGATAAGTTAACAAAAAACAAACAAACTATCACGTACAATATATTTTCTTCGCTTAAATAATCCAATAAATTCGGAGTATTACAATCTACCTTCCTTAAAGAATTTTCGTCCCTAAAAATTTATTAAAACAATTTATGACCACAAAATATTCATGAAAGTAATTTATAATGCAATCATAAGATATATTGCGTATCCACCCTGGACGGTTTCGCTCTAGATCATAGGTCATGAGTTCGATCCCTCTCCACGGATACCTGCCCCGAGGGTAAGGACGGGTTCAGAGTCGTGTGGGTATGTCGTAAGGTGTCTGGATTCGATATTCCCTCGGGTGCCAGATTTAAATTGGGGTGTGTGTTATGGTGTCTCTGGAACTTGCACCCCCCGTTTAGCAAACACGAGGGAGTCCAAAGGGCCCGTTCGTGTGGAGGTTCAGGGCTTTAAGAAAATGATATATTGTGCTAGTAACTTCTTAGGCCATCTCTAATGGGTAGTCTAAATGTATACATTTAGACTGTCTCAGTTTACAGTGGGTCAAAGATTGTGTACATTTGGGAGAAAGAAATTCCAACTCCAATGTATATCTGGATGGCCGGGGGGCCCACAACTTGGCGGGAAAGTTTTAGCCACCCAGCATGTGGGCGGTAGAGTGTCATCCGCCCAGATCCTCCCAGGAATAAAAAAAATTAGCCAAACGGTTACATTTTAACAACTATAAAAATTACCGATGGTAACATTTAATTTTGTATACATACATTAATCTCCCTTGAAATCTTTAACACCAACACTAAGTTATTTTCTTTTACTTATCATCAATTCAAATAATTTATATGGATACTTCTTCACAAAGTACTCCACCAAGTTCTAGTCGGCTACCAAATTGCAATCCACACGACGAGGTGTTACTTTGTCTGGCATACGTTAAATATTCTATAGATAGTCGTATGGGGACTAACAAATCACGTACAACCTTATGGGAAAAAATTACCAACGAATATAACTCAAGCGAGGGTGTTATTTACAAACGAGCCGATAATGCGTTACAGGGAAAATTTCAAAAAAATAATGTTGAGTGTTTGTTGTATACGTCAAAGTTGTCCAAAGCTTACGGAAATGGGAAAGATAACGACACGATGGAGGTTACGTGGGTAATTACAATTCATTTTCGTTTATTTTATTATTTATTATTACATTCAAAAAATTTCATCAATAATGCGGGAATATTTTTCATATAGATCGAACGAGCTAGAGATAACTTTCTAAGCAAAGCGGGTCATAAATTCAATTACGACCACCGCTACGAGTTGCTCAAGGACTTGCCAAAGTATTCTACGTCAACCACCTGTTCACAATATACGGATGAAGAAAATTATGGCCCGTTGGAAAAAATATGGAGTTCATCACATAAACAATAAAATCTCGAGCGATTTGTTCTACGTTCGCTAATCTATGCTCCGGAGCTTGTTGACGTCAATGCAACACGTATGCTTTAAGCGTCGAACACAAAATATTTCGTCCTTTGTACGGTGGGTGGCCTATTCCAGGATAATATAATTCAAATAATTCCTCCACCATAAAAGGACTAGAATGAGGAAACGCTGGCAAAATGGGATTGGTACCAATTTGAATTCCTTATACGGGAAATTTTTACAATGATTAAAAGTTACAAATATGACATATAAATATTTAACATAAATAAAGTGCGTAGTAAGATATTGATAAATTTACGGTTAAAATGAATAAAAAAAATGGGGTTATCCCCAATTCCACTGACAGTAGCTGAAATGTATGTGTTCTCTCCGACCACCTACTAATTAAGGCACCGATCATTTGGTCATCCGAGTTGGGATAACTTTCACTGAACAAATGACTGATCCCGAAATTGTTTATGGCGTCTCGCACTGCAGGAACGTCGGATAAACTTGCATACACTTCAATCGGACCTTGGACACTACCACGCATGTGAAATTGACTATCATTTGCTTGTGCGTTAGGATCAATAATTGTGTCCATCGCACAAGGTGTTTCGTCGGATAATCGAGATAAATTTCGATAAACGATTGGTAAATTGGGTGATGTAGGTGGGTTTTCATTTGGTTTTTCCTTTTTCCCGCACCATTTTCTTTGAATATGAAATATTTTGGCGACTAAATAAATTGCCTTATGGAAATAATAATGTTTGAAATTTTGGATGGAAGATATATAAAAATAGGTATGTAAAAATAATGAATGAAGATATGAGATTTATATAGGGACTGTTTTATAATTTGTTTATGTGGCAACGGATAGATTATAACGGTATGGTAACAGGTAGAAATTAACGGTCAAAACAGTGAGCGGCTAAAAGTCTCCTGCCCAATGTGGGCCCTACCCCCCGGCGGATAAAAGTCTCCCGCCCAGCCGATTTTTGCACCGTCCCACTATGAAACCACACTCTACAATCTATCTTAAAAATTCTAAATACCCATTGTTTGTGCCTCTCCCACTGGATATGGCCTTAGAACCAACATATAAATCATAACCAATAACATAAGTCATACATGCTTGGAGCTATAATCATAAAAGTATGTCGAACACTAGTATCCAAGGAATTGTGGTTTAACATTCCGTCAGGTATAACTCAATATCGAAACAAACATTTTAATTGATGTTTTCATTAATTAATTATATTTATAATCTAATTTCTTTGTATTATATTTTTTTTCCAAAACTATTCCTTATTACACTTTGGAATCTCAACATATGAATTTAAATTTGAATTTCCTCTAAATGGGGCATTTTGTCGTAATATTTGGATTCATCATCACCGTAATAATTTGATTATCTTCTAACTTATTCGCATTTTGTAAGTTATCTGAAATCGCTGCAGCCACCATTTCACCTTGCTTCGACTGTTCAGGAAATTCAAACAAAGTACCTTTCCTTGTAGATTCTTGACCAACTCTCAGAACCAATCTAGTGCCCATTGTGTTTTAAATGTATTATATGATAGTGGGACCCACACGTATTATAGTGAGATCCACACTTTGGTACAATCATTTTAAACTGGTACTTGATTGGTACTAAGAGTCCGTGTGTATCATTTTTCTTGTTTAAAAGGAAACATTATATGAACCGCCTTGGAGCCCGACTAGCGACCACATTCCCACATTCCCATTTTTTTAAAGTTTTTTATTCTTTTATTTTTAATAATTAATATAAAAATACTTTTTATTACAAAAATAATAGTTTCTTATTAATATAAAAAAAATAGTTTTTTATTCTATAAGTAAACAGTTTATTAAAATTAAAAAATATTTTTTTTTTATAAATAAAAAAACTTATGTTTATTGACATGATATCGTGATTGATTAGTGCCGCTGGCGCAAACCCACATTTTGAGACCTACATCATTTGTTGAATGTGGGTTCGCGCCAACGGCACTAATCAATCTCAAATTTAAGACATAAAATTAAATAGTCTTTTTTTAATTAAAATTAAAAAAAATATTTCTTTTCTAATTAAAACAATTTTGTTTATTAATATGTCACTGGCACAGACCCGCATTCAACAAATGATGTGGATTCAAGAATGTGGGTCTGCGATAACGGCACTAACCAATCGCAATATCATGTCATTAAAATATCCCGATTAATTAGTGTCGCTGACGCGGACCCACATTCCCAGACTCTCATCATTTGTTGAATGTGGGTTCGCGTCAGTGGTACTAATCAATCGCGATATTTTATTGACATGATATCGCGATTGATTTGTGCGGTAGGTGCGGACCCACATTTTCGAACCCACATCATTTGTTGAATGTGGGCGACGCCAACGACACTAATCAATCTCGAATCTAAGACATCAAAATAAATATCCTTTTTTTATTAAAAAAAATAATAATAAATGTTGTTTTTAATTAAAAAAATGTTTTATAGCTTTTTTTATTAGTAAACATATATTTTTTTATTTATGGAAAAATATATTTTTTTTAATTTTAATAAAAAGCTGTCTAATTTTAATAGATAAAAAACTGGTTAATTTTAATAATTATTTTTTATATTAATACCAAAACTGTTTGTTTTTATATTAAAAACTGTTTTTATATCAATTGTTAAAAAATAATAAGAAGAAAGTTTAAACAAAAAATTTGAAATTGTAGTCGCTTGGGGATTTTACATGAGGTTCATGTAGAACTGCTCTTGTTTATATCCGTGCTGCTGGCGAAACTCCAATTCATTATCAAGAGCCATTATTTCGTCATGACTCACGCCCTTTGGCTGTTTTTGTGGCAAACCATTTCTATTAACTTTAATCTTGCAAGAATGAGTATCATGACCTTTCTTAAAACAGAAGTTACAAAACAGTGGAATATTTTCATACAAAGTGTGTGTTAGAATTATTTTATATAATTTTTCATTGTGTATTTCATTATTATATTAAAGTTCATTTACTATTTGGGTATATTTATTTATAATATTTTGTTCTTGGGCACGTGTGTGTTCGTATTAGGTACATAGGTGTTATTTTGGCAATTTCCCTCAACTGCCATCTAACTTTATCATATTCTATTGTCATTTACCGTTACACCCTTATATCTAAATACTCTTGTACCCTTATTTAAAACCTAAATCCCATTTCAATTAAAACCATTATACCTAATTTGAAAATATGTTGTATAATCATGTTTAAAAATGAGTTTTTTAATAATGTTTAAAAAAGTATATTCAACCAAATAAAATGATTTTCAACGAAATATGTTATAAAGTATATTCATTTATAAAACATGTTTTTAATAATGTTAAAAAAATGTTAAAAACTGTTTAGAAATTAAAAGGTAGGAATATTAAGAAAAAGAAAATGTATAATAATGTTTGAATATTTAGAAAAAAAAACACTCAAAAATTATTTCCACCAAATAAAAAAAAAATCCTCCCAAAAAAAATTATTTCCAGAAAATAAAAACGTTTTCGAGCAAAAGTGTAAAAAATAAAAATGATTTTAGTTAAAAAAAAATATTTTTCACCAATGAAAATGATTTTCAACGCAAAAAAAATTATTTTCCACCCCAAAAATGATTTCAAATCAGTTAAAAAACTGATTTCCACCCAATTTTTTTTTATATATTTCCCCCCAAAAAACATTTCCCACCAATTAAAACAGTTATTTATAGAAATAGTTATTTTTAAACATTTTGTAAAAAGAATTTGCAATAAATCAGTTATTTTTAATAAAAAAAATATTTTGTAACAACAGTTACAATAAGTTTTTTGAAGCAGCTATTTTTAAACATTTTGTAAAAATGAAAATGTAAAAACAAGTATTTTGTAAAAACATTTTGAAATAAAATAATTATTTTTAATAAAACAACTTTTTGTTAAAATAGTTACAGGAAGTTTTTTAAAACTGTTATTTGTAAAAACAGTTCTTTTATACAAATATTTTAAGATAAAACATTTATTTTTAATAAAAAAATATTTTGTAAAAACAGTTACAAGAAGTTTTTAAAACAGTTATTTTAAAAAAAATAAATAAAAATTTTTAAAAATGAAAATGTAAAAACTGTTATTTTGTAAAAATGGTTACAAGATGTTTTGTAAAAAAGGTTATTTTTAAACATTTTGTAAAAAGAGTTGTTTTGTAAAAATATTTTGATTTTACAAAAAGCAGTAAATAAAAAACTATACAAACGTTTTTTCATTTTATAAAGCTTTTTGATTTTATGAACAAATATTTTACAAAAAATTATAAAGATTAATTACATCATAGGTATAAAAACAAGGGGACAAGGGCATAAGAGTATAAAATTAAGGGGATCAGGGCATAACAAGTATTGGGCATAAAATAAAAGGATAAGGGCAAAAAAGATATTTGACATAATTCTATCAGCATATAATGGCTCAAATGGACGGAAGCCCCGATTTGAAACAAGTTAAATAGTTTGAGAACTAACGTGAGACAAATAAAAGTTTGGGGACCATTTCAATACTTTTGTGAAAGTTTAAAGACAAAAAAGGTAATTTACTCTTTTATTTATTTTAGTGATATTTTTGTCCATTTACACTAAAAATAGGTGGGAACTCGAATTTTGGGGTTCTGTATAATGAATTTATAGTTGAAGGGGGGAGTTTGTTGGGTATTTTTCTTATAAGGGTGGACTCGTAAACTCGAGATATTTGAGGAGGGCTTAGTGTAATTCACCCTGAATCTTTTATGATCAATTTACTCTTCGGTTTGTAGTGTAACATATAATCTCCCACTAAGTACCGAGAATTTGTGATAATAAATTGTAACAACCCAGGTTTTTGAGCGACTATTTTATACTATTTTGCCTGATAGGCAAATGTTATAAAATAGGGGATGTTGGAGTAAATATTATTTCCCGTGAGACTTAGGGATAATATTTACTATAATATGTCTATTTACCGTTATGAGAAGGTAATTAGCGTTATATTGTGTATTATTGAGTCATTATATGTAAAACGAAGGTTATGACCTATATATAAAATGGGGTAAAATTAATCAATTAAAATGAAATTGGAACACAAAAATAGTTCACACTATCCCGAATGCCAAAATAGGGGATGCGGTTGTTTTTAGAATAGTCGAGATTGTTGAAATAAGTGCCCAGTTGTAATTTTTGAGATTTGGGCATTTTAAGGGGTTATGACTCAATTTAGTGGTTACGAGTCATTTTAGTGGTATATTAGCAATTAAAAGTGGGGATTTATATTTTATAACCCGTATAAGTCCCCCACCCCCTCTTATTTTTCTCATTTCATGAGAGAAGTCAAAGGAGATAGAGAGAGAGAGAGAAGAGAGAGAGTTGGGAGAAATGGTGAGAAAGAGAGAAAATGGAGATTTGGGCCGGATTTCGTCGCCACCGGAAGAGGATCAGAGACTACGAACCTCGAGGCAAGTTTCTTGCTTGCTAGATATTGATTTAATGTGATAAATCTGCATGTGTAGTTAAGTTTTGGGAGGTTTAAACCATAAATGGGATTTTGTAGATTTTGGTGTTTAACCCCTTAATCTTGGGTTTTAATTTGATTTGAGGAGAAATAATTAATTGTATGATGTTTAGAAGTGATTGAGTAGCATTTATTATTGTTGTTGTTCGGTTACATAGTGAATAACAAGCTTGGGTGCTCGTTAATGGGTAAAACAGCTCCTCGGAGAAAACATTATCCGCCAGGATCGATCAATCGAGCCTGGGGGATCGATCGATCGAAGCCTTCGATCAATCGACGGCCAGGGGTCGATCGATCGACCCTTCTGAAAATGTGAAATTTTTCTAGTTTTGTTCTAGCCCTTTTCTTTTATGTTCGAGGTCTAGGAACCTTCCTGTGGGAAGTAATGGGGAGTCCTAGAGGGTTGTATTGGGTAGACTAATGTCCTAGGTTAAGATGGGATATTTGGGTTTACCCAAGGACTAGTTTGTATAGGTTAATGTCCGAATGATATAGGAGGTTAACCTAAAGATAAATTGGAAGTTAAAATATTAATGTTGAGCCTTTTGGGAGACACTCCTTTATGCAAACTCATATTGATGGTTTATGAAATTATATGAACTCTGGGAGGCTAGTTTGAGGTTAGTGGCACTTTGGGTCTTAGGTCATTAATAAAATATGAATTAATAAGAATGAAATGCATACTCTAAAACTTGGTACATAATGGCCAAATAAAAGATTTTGAGAAAGTAAAATTGGATGTTTTCAAAAGGAAAAAAAAGTAAAGTTTTTCATAAATGTTAATTTATGATTACACACCTGCCTAAATCTCTATCATAAGGGAAGTTGCGCGCGTTGTGGCGAAGCCCCCTGGCTATTGAGCAGGGTGGATATAGTCCCTTGGCCATATGGGCATTTATATTACTGCGTTGGTTAGGGGATTCTGGGTGTGGTCTTGACTTTCCCGCAGGCAATATGGCCGCTTCCCGACGTTTGCTTGGTTCCCAGGTTATCTCATATATGATAGGCCCTGGAAGATGATAGCCATTTAGGGGCGCGTCCAGTGGGAAAACTCGGAGGGACGGTCTTAGATTTGTTAAAGCAATTCATGATAATGAATTGGCTTTAACTACATTTCCCGGATGGTAGAAGGGAAATGGGATATGGTTTGACTTCGGATAACATTTCCCGGATGAAAGAAGGAAAATGGAAGCATATGGTATACAAAAGTATTTTTATGCTAATAAAAATGACTTTTGATTACACTTCAGGGATGGAAGAAAGGAAGTGGGATTTTATGAAAAACGATAAAGCATTTATAGGTTAATAAAACTTGCTTTAAATTATGTGTTCTTCCTGGATGTAAGAAAGGAAATAAAATTGGTAAATAAGATTGACTTGGTAAACATTTGATAAAATGTTGTACCCTTTATGTATATTCCTAAAGAAATAAATTAGGAATTGTGCCATTAGATGATGGATGGGTTTATTTTTTTTTATATTCCTTGAGTAGTTATAGATGTGACCTCCCACACTTATGCACACACATATACATTTATTGATTATTTCGTGTTAAGGATCTAATGGACCTCGACGATCAACCTTGCCTGAGTAGTAGTGTATCGGGGGGGGGGGGGTTCCTTGTTTCGATTTCGCTTTGCGAGACACCCCACAAACGAATAGGGCATAGTGTTGAGAATGGGGAGAAGTTAGCGCTTAGTACTTGGGGTTAACTAGAGTATCTCATAATATTATGCTAGGTTGCTGCTAGATTGAGAGGTGAGAAATATTACTGTTATCTGCGAGAGAATTACTCACTTAATTGTCATGCATTTTAGTCACATGGTAATCATATCAAACCGGGCCCTGACCCGTTTATATTTCTTTGTTTCTGCATATACTCCTTGTCGTACAGGTGCTCTTCCGCAGGGACACCCGAATTTACATATTCCATTCCCGTTGTCATGGAGCTACAGCATATTGAGGATGTTGTAGGTTAATTGTATTAGAAACTTCTTTCTATTGTACTTTAGTTATGTTCAGTTACTTATTTGGGCGTCTGCGTGTCTCTCTATTTGATGTAGAGCCCTAAGATTAAGATCGTTGATTTCTCTTGTGAGATTTCATTCTCCTGCTATGTTGTGAGAACCCCGAAGATCTTCTGCGCGTTCGTGTGAGACTTGTAAGTCGTCAGATGAAGGGCGTTGAGGAAGGCCGTTGGGAAGGCGTCATAGGATGGGATTACTATAAGCTGTAGGCTGTGGCCGGGGATAAGGGCCACTTTGGCGGTCTCTCCCTTTGTAGAATTATTTTATATTGCTGCCGTGACTACTAAGTATAGTGGAAATAGTTTTCCCAAGTACCGCTGTCGGTAGAGAGTGGTACTATGCTTGGGATTCCAAGCAATGTAAATTCGGAGTTGAGAGGTCCTTGACAAGGACCACATGTTGATGTTCTATTGGATGGAGGAAGAGTAATCTCATTTGGTGAGAGAATAAGGCCCGAGAGTCTGGCCTAGAAATGGGTATAGAAGTGCCCAGGTGTGAGGATTGGAGGAAAACCTTTCACCCATTGGAGTAAGGTTGAAGTGGCGGGAATGGTAGTCGCCTCTTTATGGTGGGGCATAATGTTTTGCCCATAGAGAGGGCCTTTCAGTGGAAATGATAGGCTCGTAAGTAAGTCTTTCTGGATCTTTAAGAGAACTAGTGTTCGTGAGACCCTAGTGGTGGACATCCACCTGGAGAAGAATCGTGGAGCTATGTTCGGGGAGGTTGGTAGAATGTTCTCCTTGCTGAAGAAGTTAAGGGAACTATGCGTTCTGGTCTGGTCGATTGTAAAACAACGGCGAGATTAGGATGCCTAGTTGGGACATTAATGGAAGTAGTTTGGTTCAGATAAGACTAGAATGATGCGTCTTGGAACCATTGGAAGTGGCCAAGGAGATTGGCCAATTTGTTGGTGGGAATTTCCAACTTAGGTGCGATTGGTGCATTTCTTAGGTAAGATGGAGTAGTATGGTGTTAACCCTAGATTTGGGTGTGTAAATTTGAGCCTGCGGTGCTATCAATATTATGATAGTAAGTATATTTATATGGCTTCCATGATAGGGAAGTTCTGTATTTTCCTTTTCACTCGTTATGGGGCGAGTGGTGATATGTGTAGTATGTGCTACTTGTATTATATGTAATATACGAGTAGAGATATTTTTGGTTGAGTTGATGTGATAGCAAACGAATAAATTGCTAGGCTATCCTATTTCTTGTTCTAGAAGAAGGACTAGTGGTTCTATAATATCTCCCCTGGATACAGGTCGAGACTTTATAGAGGTGGTTTACGACATTTAGGTAGTTTTCATTTTTTTTTAATTATTTTTTTGTCTTGCTTTATTCTTTTTCCTTGATTGTTTGCTTGCTTTGTTTGCTTTGCTTGTGTATGATGTGCCTTATCTCCATGACCAGCTATTTAAGGGGATTGTGTGGAGGGGTTCCTTGTTTGGATTTTTCTTCGGCGAGACGTCCCACGCATGAAACCGAGCGAATGTCGGAAGTAGAGAAAGGTCTTGGACACAAGGGATACATTTAGTATCATATTTATACGACTAGACTAGGATAGATAGATTGACTTTAGGATTCTTAGGATGCTAGGCCCTTAAGGCATGTGACGATATTTTAGGAAGGTGGTAGGGAGTTGACCACAATAGGTTTGTGGGTTAACTCTAAGTAGGATTTGGTCCCTAGAACGAGAAGTATGGGATCTTGAGTGATTGGTAACGGTAGGCTGTAGATGGTGAGGCCTCTCTTAGATAGAGTGTTACGTCGATAACCTACCTTTTGAGGAGTTGAAGTATGAACTGACTTTTTCTCCTGCACTCGTGTTGCTAAGATCGAGAGTGAATTTAACGAATGAGTCTCTGCCAGGAATGGGAAGTGTTAATGAGGGAGAATGGACTCATTGTTCATGTGTCTCACACTTTTAAAAACTTCGTGAGAAGTATCATTCCCCGCTTGACAAAGAGTCCGTAGCGGTAGTACTTACCTTAAAGAATTTGAGGCATTACTTCCTAGGTAGGAAATTTGGGTTTTTCCCCGAGCAATGAGTTTGAGATCGTGAAGGACCATCGATAGGATATTCCCTTTCGCTAATGAAATGCGGATGGGGTAGCCAATGCGCCTAATAGAAAGCCCGTCAGAGAGTTTAGTCATGGCATGGAATGCCAATGGAACGAATTTAACCGAGGAGACGCTATTGTAAGAGCATTCATATCCATGATTGACCCTTTCACCTACCAGTATGTAGAGAGTAGTGTGTAACGAGTATGGGTATATCCGTGGACATTTTTATCGAATTGCCGATAATGAAGTGGTCATGATTTAAGTTGAGTAAACTGTTGATCATTGGACCAATCGCTGCTTACTCAACTGAAACGGGCGGACTAAGTGTAGAGGAGTACGCCCATCCCTTCGTGGGGAAGTTATAGAACTGTATGCGGTTCCTAGCTACAGTGGTGAACCGAGACGAGACATTCGTGTCAAGGTACTGGTAGAGTTTTCCAGAAGAAAAAAAATTGGGAACCGTATGGATGTGGGGTATACCCTACCACCCATAAGTGTATGGGTGGGTTTCATTTAAAGGAAGGATCGGAGTAGTAGTTTTTATGGATCGAATTTTCGTACAATAGTTCGGATCGTTTTCGATAAGTATGGTGTCGTGTGTGTAGCCTAGTATATATGACCGAGTAAATGGTCGGCTCGTTGGTGATGGAGCGCGAACCGTGCGTCGTGTAATACGCAAATCGTTGTTATCGGTTCGGCGATTCAATGCAAAAAAAAACTAAACTACTACTACACTTGACAGGCAAGCACAGCGGTAAGTCGGGTATCGTAAGAAATCCACAGGGGGTGATTAAATTTTAGACTTTAATTATTTTAATTACTTCAGGAATAAAAGTGGTGTAAAAGAAATAAGAAAAGGTGATGGTTGGTTGTGGTGACAGAAGAAAAGAATAAGTTAACTCTAAATTAAAGTAAAGCGAGGATCGGGATCGCATACACGCATTCACGGGCTAAACAACTACTAATTAGAATTACGGATCCAAAGTAATTTAATCGATCATTTTCAATTAAGCATAAACATCCCGCAATAAGGAATTTAAGCCAAAGTTGCGAGATTAAACATTTAACGAAAAATGGTCACACGCGGATTAAATTCGGATAATCGCTATAAACACTAACGTTGCATGACAAAGAAAGTTAAACGCATAATAATCCGACTTTAATACGCGAGGTTTCAATTAAATGCGATTTTACACGAAACCCTAACTTTCGAGGTCCAAACCCGAAAATGGCGGAAATGCAATCCCGACCCTATTTATCTAGGGGCTAAGCATGAGTAAACTAATTAAACTAAGAAAGCAATAAATAAACACAATAAACTAATTATGAAAGCATGTAAATCTAATTATAAAGCAAGGAAATAATGAAATACAACTATATTAATTGGTAGGGGAGATGAATAGTTAACATACAATCCAAATGGTGTGTCAATCCAAGAAGAATGGAAGAAGAACCATCCAAAACCCTCAAAACCCTAACTATTCTAACCAAAAATCGTTCCTAAACTGATATATGGTCTTATTACAACAAAATTGGTTTATATAGTAAGTTGGAATAAAAATAAAGAAGAAAGAAAAGAAGGCAAAATATCTGCTGAAAACAGAGCATCGATCGATCGACCCCTTTGGTCGATCGATCGACCTAGGCAAAAATTCGGCAAATCCAGAATGGTCGATCGATCAATCAAGCAGGGAAGAATGCAGCAGCCTACTGCATTCCTCTTCTTCTCTTCTCCTTCTCCTCTTTTGCTTCCTTGTTTTTCCTCCGCAAGAATCGCCGTAACTTCTTCGTTATGCATCGGAATCGTGCACCATTCACGGCCACGCGAAGCTAGCGAGGAGGGCTACAACTTTTGTGAGATGTCGGGCCAGGTACCCAAGCTATGAAAAGACTAAAATGACCTTACGCGTGCAATTGTGTACGAAACTTCACCGGAATGCGTCCAAACCTCATACTAAGCATCCAAATACCTACAAAAGCTCAATTAACCCCTACAAAACATGTTAGCATATAAATACGAGGTTGTCTGGTTAACGAGCATAAATATAGGGATTAAGATACCCGAGGGGGATAATAACGCGTAGGTTAACGGGTGAAATACGCAATATTTGCGTCGTATCACACCCCCTAACTTACACATTGCTAGTCCCTAGCAATGAAATAGGAAACAACACGAACTACAAGCAAACCAAAAGCAGGAGAAAGAACACAAGTATTGTATAAAAGCATAAGAAGATAAGGCTACTTTCGCGGGCGATTCAATTGCATTTAGCGTATGCAATAAGCCGTTAAACCCCTAGGTTATCCTAGTGGATGAGTGTCGTCTCGTGAGGGTTTTCAGGGATGAAACCCACAAACATCATATGGTTTCCTCAAAATATGCCCAACCCAACATGCGACAAACTCAACAACAAAGAAAAATATTTCAAACATGTTATTAGCATATTGAACGAATTCAAGCTAAAGTCCGTTGTTATTAACAAGTTGAATGCACCTCATAGAATTGAAACTTTAAAAGTGGGAGGGGGGAAAACACATGCAAAGTGTGATTTGGAAAAAAACTTAAATAAATCGGATAAACATAAAGGCATGCATACATTCAATCCTCACGGGCATTACGCTCATCAAGCGAATTCACTCAAAACAGGGAGGTAACACACGGGACATGCGGGATAAAGAGTAAATGTAAATGGAAACTAGGCCGCGCACATGTCACAGAATAAGAACGCTATATATAAAATGAAAAACTGTAATCTCAATGAAAGGATACCGCACACTAAAAGAAGCGAAATGCATTTTCACAGATTATCAAAACTATTATGACTTTTAAATTAAATGCACCCTAAGATCACATAGGACTTTATAGGGTTGTAATGTAGGTTTGGGGTTAAGGTACAAAACGAAAGGTATATGTACGGATTCAAAGTGTTCGGAATGAAAACTTGGAATAATGGGAAGGATGCGGGCAATATCAAAAATGGAAAGCAAGTTCCAAAACAAGCATTAAATGTATCATTTGGAGAGTAATCAAAGCTTATTGAACTATATACAACATATACATCTTTCTCTTTCTTTTTCTTTTCTTCTTTTTCTCATTTTTCTCTTTTGTTTTCTTTTGTTTTCTTTTTGCTTTCTCTTTTTCTTCACTTTTTTTCATTACTTTCTTTTCTTTGCTTATCAAACTCTCATATGCTTAAAACTGCAACCGGCATCATAACAACATCATTCAATCCCAAGTAACATTCCAAACAAAGGTATGGAAAGTGTATGTATGGGATAAAACTCAAATGTAGAGTTGGTTATGGGAATGGGGTATGAAATTAAAGGCTAATATTTAGGCTCAAAGGGGTTAACGAGGGAAAGCATATAAGGGTGAGGTCAAGATCAATATGGGTGATATAACAAAGAAGGCCAATGATCATTTCACAAAGTTTACGCAATTCTCAAGTCAAAATAATATATGAAAATCATGATCAAGTAACACATTTCAAGTATGAACTCAATTAATGAACGATCAAATGAAAGAATAGTGAGATTACCAACGAATTCAACGTTTTCAATGAGAAAAGAATAGTGTATAACACTCACAAACGAAGAAAGGTACAAAGCTTACTCGGTGTAAGTATATACAATGCAACAAAAGATTACCGAGTTATAAAAATCTTAAACCCAATCAATATAACAAGGAAAGTGCATATGCTCATGGGATAAAGTTTAATTCATGAAGTTATTCACAATATCAATGATTTGAGGACTAAAGTCTAATAACTTCTAAAATCGAGAACATGCATCATTGAGTTGTCAATTGGATCGGGCAATTATTAAAATTTATCAGCGGAAACAAGGCAAAATGCCCAACAAAGGAGAAAAAAGAAAGAAAATATTTTTGAAATTTTTTAAATTTTTCACACAAAGGCATACTTAGTAACTAAATGTGAGAAAATCAATGGACTACACATGAAATGGATAGAATATCCTATAGCCCCTAACTTAAATGTTGCATTGTCCTCAATGCGCATTAAGAACACAACACGAAGAGAGGAAAAGAACGATATTACCCAAAATTGGAGAGATCTCCATAAGCACGAGTCCAATGAAATCTACAAAACAAGTTAGTACCGAGCATAGCAAAAACAAATAACAAAAAGTTAACTAATTACATAAGACTAAATTAAAAGTAAAGAAAAATAGGAAATAAAGAAAATAAAAAAGCTAATTATTTACAACCTACTATTTAGGCTTCACACTAACTATACACTAGAAGTCTAAATAGTTGAGGGTCCACCCAAAAAGGGATTTGACTTTGAAAGATCAACGGTGGACCCTCCAAAGCGAACATGCCTCCCGGAAGATATGAATTCCGTTTGAACAACGGAAGGCATGTGGGTGGTGAAAAAAGTGAACCATCGCCAATTTGACATTTTGGGCGGACGATGGGGGATTTGGATAATAAGGGGGAAAGGAACACTAGAGGACCAAGAAAAATCGATTCATCTCCCAAAGGTTTTTCAAATGGAATGGGAGATGGTGCACACATGAGGATAACATCCATCGAAAACAAGTCCGGTAAAGAGTCCTCATCGGCAAAAAAGTCTAGAAGTTTTAAAAGTTTCTACCGACTCATAGGAATCAACCGGTAATTATAATGGTTCAATCACGGAAAACGAATATGGTGATGAAACAAATTAAATCTCAATCGACTCATCGTCGGAAGGAGATTGAATTTCGGGGGAGAAAGATGCACACTCGATGAGAAATTCTTCGAAAAATTTAGGTGAAACACAAGTTTCCACCTCCTCGTTGTTTTGTGCATAAGAATTCATCTCATCGCAAATTGCACCAAGTCTCATTCCAGCATCATTTAGGCTTTCCAAACCTTGGTAATAAAGAAGCAAAGTCTCTTCCAAAGTAGGCTTCCTCGGCTCAAGAGCCTCAGACTCCTCATTTGGTTGAAACTCATCTTCGAAAGTAATGAAATAAGAATCGTCATTGGATTCGAATAATGAATCCAACTCAATCTCCCAATAACGATTTTCATTCCGATAAATGTTTTCAAGTCTTTCATTTTCAAGAAAATCTTGAAAATGGAAAACTTGAAAACTATCCCCAAAGTATGAATCATTAGAATAACCGTAATAACTATAATAGTAGGACATGATTACCTCGTTGTTTGTAGATGGAGAATCCGAGCAAGAAAGTGAGCAACCGCGAATCAAAGTTTCTTAGCGCTCAAAGTATGCTATCCGCAAAAAAGGTTAAAACAAAGAATACAAATACAAAAGGAAAAATACTACGAAATAATAAAACAATTACTATCTAAAACAAACTCCCCGGCAACGGCGCCATTTTTGATGGAGCGCGAACCGTGCGTCGTGTAATACGCAAATCGTTGTTATCGGTTCGGCGACTCAATGCAAAAAAAACCTAAACTACTACTACACTTGACAGGAAAGCACAGCGGTAAGTCGGGTATCGTAAGAAATCCACAGGGAATGATTAAATTTTAGACTTTAATTGTTTTAATTACTTCAGGAATAAAAGTGGTGTAAAAGAAATAAGAAAAGGTGATGGTTGGTTATGGTGACAAAAGAAAAGAATAAGTTAACTCTAAATTAAAGAAAAGTGAGGATCGGGATCGCATACACGCATTCACGGGCTAAACAACTACTAATTAGAATTACAGATCCAAAGCAATTTAATCGATCATTTTCAATTAAGCATAAACATCATGCAATAAGGAATTTAAGCCAAAGTTGCGAGATTAAACATTTAACGGAAAATGGTCACACGCGGATTAAATTCGTATAATCGCTATAAACACTAACGTTGCGTGACAAAGAAAGTTAAACGTATAATAATCCGACTTTAATACACGATGTTTCAATTAAATGCGATTTTACACGAAACCCTAACTTTCGAGGTCCAAACCCGAAAATGGCGGAAATGCAATCCCGACCCTATTTATCTAGGGGCTAAGCATGAGTAAACTAATTAAACTAAGAAATAAATAAATAAACACAATAAACTAATTATGAAAGCATGTAAATCTAATTAGAAAGCAAGGAAATAATGAAATACAACTATATTAATTGGTAGGGGAGATGAATAGTTAACATACAATCCAAATGGTGTGTCAATCCAAGAAGAATGGAAGAAGAACCATCCAAAATCCTCAAAACCCTAACTATTCTAACCAAAAATCGTTCCTAAACTGATATATGGTCTTATTACAACAAAATTGGCTTATATAGTAAGTTGGAATAAAAATAAAGAAGAAAGAAAAGAAGGCAAAATATCTGCAGAAAACAGAGCATCGATCGATCGACCCCTTTGGTCGATCGATCGACCTAGGCAAAAATTCGACAAATCCAGAATGGTCGATCGATTGACCAAATAGGTCAATCGATCGATCAAGCAGGGCAGAATGCAACAGCCTACTGCATTCCTCTTCTTCTCTTCTCCTTCTCCTCTTTTGCTTCCTTGTTTTTCCTCCGCAAGAATCGCCGTAACTTCTTCATTATGCATCGGAATCGCGCACCGTTCACGGCCACGCGAAACTAGTGAGGAGGGATACAACTTCCATGAGATGTCAGGCCAGGTACCCAAGCTGTGAAAAGACTAAAATGCCCTTACGCGTGCGATTGTGTACGAAACTTCACCGAAATGCGTCCAAACTTCATACTAGGCATCCAAATACCAACAAAAGCTCAATTAACCCCTGCAAAACATGTTAACATAGAAATCCGAGGTTGTCTGGATAACGATCATAAATATAGGGATTAAGATACCCGAGGGGGCTAATAACGCGTAGGTTAACGGGTGAAATACGCAATATTTACGTCGTATCAGTTGGAATGGTGCCAGCGGGCAAAATATTTCTTGGGCTTGGAGTAGTCCGAGAATATCTTTTTCATGATTGGGCTCGTTAAACCGTACAATTTTAAGGGCTACGCCAATGCGAATAGAAGTAAGTAGTGTTGGTGTTCGCGATTGTAAGTTAGTATAGTTATCCCCTAGTAAGGGTGTAATGTGTTTTGAAAAGTAAGCCAATTTGTGCCGAGATTGTGTTGGTATCTCCTCCCGTAGTAGAAGGGTCGGATCGATAGTTCATGAGGAACGATTTGGCGCTACATTATAGAATGATGATGTGGACTGAGATCGATTGTAATGACCTTAGTTCGAGTCCTATGGGGACGCTGCATTGCAGAGTGGTTTGCTAGTATGAAAGCACGGTTTTTGGTATAGTATACCCATTATATGGTTATGGGTTACGCCTGAATTTTGAGGGCAAAATTCTCCTTTAAGGGGGGGAGTATGTAGCTACCCAGGTTTTTGAGCGACTATTTATACTATTTTGCCTGATAGGCAAATTTTATAAAATAGGGGATGTTGGAGTAAATATTATTTCCCGTGAGACTTAGGGATAATATTTACTATAATTTGTCTATTTACCGTTATGAAAAGGTAATTAGCGTTATATTGTGTATTATTGCGTCGTTATAAGTAAAACGACGGTTATGACCTATATATAAAATGGGGTAAAATTAATGAATTAAAATGAAATTGGAACACAAAAATAGTTCACACTTTCCCGAATGCCAAAATAGGGGGTGCGGTTGTTTTTAGAATAGTCGAGATAGTTGAAATAAGTGCTCAGTTGTAATTTTTGAGATTCGGGCATTTTTAAGGGGTTATGACTCAATTTAGTGGTTACAAGTCATTTTAGTGGTTACAAGTCATTTTAGTGGTATATTAGCAATTAAAAGTGGGGATTTATGTTTTAGAACCCGTATAAGTCCCCCACCCTCTCTTATTTTTCTCATTTCACGAGAGAAGCCAAAGGAGAGAGAGAGAGTTGGGATAAATGGTGAGAAAGAGAGAAAACGGAGATTTGGGACGGATTTCGTCGCCACCGGAAGAGGATTAGAGACTACGAACCTCGAGGCAAGTTTCTTACTTGCTAGATATTGATTTAATGTGATAAATCTGCATGTGTAGTTAAGTTTTGGGAGGTTTAAACCATAAATGGGTTTTTGTATATTTTGGTGTTTAATCCCTGAATCTTGTGTTTTAATTTGATTTGAGGAGAAATAATTAATTGTATGATGTTTAGAAGTGATTGGGTAGAATTTATTGTTGTTGTTATTGGGTTACACAGTGAATAAAAAGCTTGGGAGCTCGTTAATGGCCGAAACAGCTTCTCGGAGAAGAAGCTGTCCGCCAGGATCGATCGATCGCGCCTGGGGGATCGATCGATCGAAGCCTTCGATCGATCGACGGCCAGGGGTCGATCAATCGACCCTTCAGAAAATGTGAGATTTTATCTAGTTTTGTTGTAACCCTTTTCTTTTAGGTTCGAGGTCTAGGAACCTTCCTTTGGGAAGTAATGGGGAGTCCTAGAGGGTTTTATTGGGTAGTCTAATGTCCTAGGTTAAGATTGGGTATTTGGGTTTACCCGAGGACTAGTTTGTATAAGTTAATGTCCGAATGATATAGGAGGTTAACCTAAAGATAAATTGGAAGTTAAAATATTAATGTTGAGCCTTTTGAGAGACACTCCTTTATGGAGACTCATATTGATTGTTTATGAAATTATATGAACTCTTGGAAGCTAGTTTGAGGTTAGTGGCAATTTGAGTCTTAGGTCATTATTAAAATATGACTTAATAAGAATGAAATGCGTACTCTAAAACTTGATACATAATGGACAAATAAATGATTTTGAGAAAGTAAAATTGAATGTTTTCAAAAGGAAAAAAAAAGTAACGGTTTTCATAAATGTTAATTTATGATTACACACCTCCCTAAATTGCTATCATAAGGGAAGTTGCGCGCGTTGTGGTGAAGCCCCCTGGCTTTTGAGCAGGGTGGATATAGTCCCTAGGCCATATGGGCATTTATATTACTGCGATGGTTAGGGAATTTTGGGTGTGGTCTTGACTTTCCCGCTGGAAATATGGCCGCTTCCCGACGTTTGGTAGGTTTCCAGGTTGTCTCATATATGGTAGGCCCTGGAAGATGATAGCCATTTAGGGGCGCGTCCAATGGGGAAACCTGGATGGATGGTCTTAGATTTGTTAAAGCAATTCATGATAATGAATTGGCTTTAAATACATTTCCCGGATTGAAGAAGGGAAATGGGATATGGTTTGGCTTCGGATAACATTTCCCGGATGGAAGAAGAGAAAATGAAGCATATGGTATACAAAATTATTTTTATTCTAATAAAAATGACTTTTGATTACACTTCTTGGATGGAAGAAGGGAAGTGGGATTTTATGAAAAAGGATAAAGCATTTTTATGTTAATAAAACTTGCTTTAAATTATGTGTTCTTCCTAGATGGAAGAAAGGAAATAAAATTGATAAATAAGATTGACTTGGTAAACATTTGATAAAATGTTGTACCCTTTATGTATATTCCTAAAGAAATAAATTTGGAATTGTGCCATTAGATGATGGATTGGTTTATTTTTTTTTTTATATTCCTTGAGTAGCTGTAGATCTGACCTCCCACCCTTATGCACACACATATACATTTATTGATTATTTCATGCTAAGGATCTAATGGACCTCGACGATCAACCTTGCCTGAGTAGTAGTGTATCGGGCGGGTCCTTGTTTGGATTTCGCTTTACGAGACACCCACGCACGAATAGGGCATAGTGTTGAGAATGGAGAGAAGTTAGCCCATAGTACTTAGGGTTAACTAGAGTATCTCATAATATTGCGCTAGGTCGTTACTAGATTGAGAGGTGAAAAATATTACTGTTATCTGCGAGAGAATTATGCACTTAACTGTCATGCATTTTAGTCACATGGTAATCATATCAAACCGGGCCCTGACCCATTTATATTTCTTTGTTTCTGCATATACTCCTTGTCGTACCGGTGCTCTTCTGCAGGGACACCCGAATTTACATATTCCATTCCAGTTGTCATGGAGCTACAGCATATTGCGAATGTTGTGGGTTAATTGTATTAGACGCTTCTTTCTATTGTACTCTAGTTATGTTCAGTTATTTATTTGGGCGTGTTGCCCAAGGTATTGCACTCATTTATTATATTGTAATATTTAATGTGTAATACTCGGTGTAACTATTTGTATTGGTCTGTTCACCGACAGCTTATTCGGTGATTATTTATTATATTGTTCTTCCTCATCCATTGATTTTTGATATCCACCATTTTTGTAAATGGGATTGTCTAAGTGTTTTTCTTTTACTTACAATTTTTTTTAAAATTTGGCAGTTCGTTTTCTAAAATGATTGGTGGTTATCTCGTACTATTATTTTAATCGAGAATGATGCTGATAATGGTCCATCTATGATTCCTGTGATTATTATTGTATTGGGCTGGCCACCTATTAATTTAGTAGGCGGGTTGTCATACAAATACCCTCTTATCATTACACTAAACCAAAAACAGCAAATCAGCTCACCCTGATTTTAAAAATCAGGCTCAGTTTAAAACAATGTCAAATTCTGGTGCGGTTTAATGACAATCCAGCACACTTTAAAATAGTGCCAAAATTTGGCACTGTTTTAAAGTGTGGCAAAATTGAGTACACTCACTAAAACATAAAATACTATCAAAAAAATAATTATAGAAAATTTTCTTGTTCCCACTCACCTCTCCTCTCATTCCCGCTCTCGTTCCGCGCTCTCTCTCTCATCCCATTCCCGCTCTTAATTCAGCTCCGGTCAGCTCTCTCTCTCTCTCTCTCTCTCTCTCTCTCTCTCTCTCTCTCTCTCTGTTTTTGCTCAGATCTCTCTCACCCCACTCATCCCAATTAGGTAATTTTAAAAAGCATCTGTTTTTTTTAACCTAAGTTAGCTATCAGGTTTTATATGCAATTCGTGATTTGATTCGTGTTTCACATTTTTAGGGTTTTATATATAAATTTTTTTTAATATTTATTGTGTTTTTCTTAATCTGTGAGTTTTGGGTACAAATTGAATGTTGATAATGAAAATAAATAAATCATTCATTTTTTGACGGAGCTTGGGATCTTTTAGTGGTAATCAATGTTTTTATATTCTTACTCTTCTTTTTAAAATGCATAGTCACATTTAATAGCGGTCCCAAATGTATTAGGTACGGATTTCTCCGTCCCTAATAATATTATTTGGGACGGTATGAACCGTCTCATAAAAGTAGGTGCCAAAATTGCTGCCAATTTCTTTTATTGCATAACTGCATTTTAGGGATGGGTCTAGCCGTCCCTAATAATATTATTAGGGAGGGGGCCTATCCGTCCCTAATAATATTATTTGGGACATGCTCTTGGCCGTCCCTAATAAAAAAAATTGGGACATTATTAATCGTCCCTTAAAATTTTTTTGTTAGAATTGCCACCAAAATTTCCATTGTGACACAACATTTTAGGAAAGGTTCAAGCCTGTTTCAATATTAGTCATAATATCCACAAATATACAAGTTATGATAAATAAATATTGAAACAAAAGATCAAAGAAGCTCCGAAAATTCATTCATTTATATTCTAGGTTTCCAACATAACATCTCCAAAAAGAAAAACAACCAACTAAAAACATAAGTTATATGATTCAGACTACAATCATCCCCAAAGATATCAAATAACCAATTCGAAGACATGGGCAACCCAAAAAATAAAGATGGCCAACACCTATTCCAAATGATTTTCAGACATGTGAATGGGAAAATAAACATAAATTAATACAATATTCAACTACGGTAATTCTTATGTTAACGTCTTAACTATTTTGAAATCACTTGTTATTTTTAAAAAAATTGAAAAAATTTCCTTTCTTTATTCATGAAAACCAACATAATTAACATTGAAATGCTAGTCAACACTAACAACAAAAGCTCAAATGAGCGCATAAATTAATTTCATCATCATAAATATTCAGTAGCCCACACGACCTAACATAATCTTAAATTATTCGTAAAATAATCCTAATTGTTAAGAACATACATAAGAAAGTGAATCATTTGGTACTTGAAAGCCAACTTGTTGCATTAAATTGAGAAAAAAACTCTTTAGTCTTGTTGATTTTGTCATGTGTCTCAGCACGAACCTCGTCCCGAACATGATCAAGCTCTTCTTAATGGAGAATTTCACGTTCCTCGGCCTCTTTGCGTAATTCGGCCATCTCTTGCTCGTAATGTCGAGATGATGACGTTGCTATAATTGCCAATCTCATAATGATATATAAATATTATCCAAATTAAATACTAATCCCATAAGTATTCTCTTACATAAAAATACCTCGCACCTTAATCACTTCTAGGGATTTATGTACTCTCCGAATATCCCAATTCATAACTATTTAATAAGTATACCCTCAAGTTATTTTTAGCCTATAACCCAAATTCCATCCTAGTTGCCTCATAGAATTTTCTTCTCGATTATAGTCGGCATATACTTCCATTATCTACGTATAATCTCCCGACGAAATACTCCATCGAGTGTAACTCATCCCAAACATCCCCAATCAAATTAGTCATGGATACTATTTTCCCATGAACTCGACGTTTACATTCCACTCAAAAATTAATTTAGATGTTCCCACTCTAATTTAGGAACCTAAACCTTTAATTCCTCAAACTCTTTATTTTCCTCGAAAATATTTTTTAGCTCCACACAATTTTAGCACCCTCCTAGTCCCTCTAATTTCCTCAAATGGCCAGATATTAATTCCCTAAATAAATCTTTATATCCTCAATTAAATAAAATAGAATTAATTAAATTTGAAATTAATCACATATAATTAACCCTAGCCAAAACTGCCAAAAATCCTAGGCCATCGATGGATTGACCCTGGGCTATCGATCGATCGATCGACCCGGACAGTTTATTCTCCGAGAAGCTATTTCGGCCATTAAAGCTTCCCCCAAGCTTTTATCTCCCCCCCCCCCCTAACTTCCTCCAACCTCAATCAACTACATATATACACATGAAAAGGGTTCTAAGCTTCCTAGAATCCATAACCGACAACTAATTTCGATTAAATCATAAGTTTTTCAATTTGGATATTTTTCGTGGTTAGTCCGTTAAACTTTTCGAAAACTCGTTTTGATTCATGAAAACTCATCACGAAAATCTTTGTGGTTTATCACTACCAACTACGATATGATATTTATGCTTAAAAGAAATAATGAAAGTAAAAAT
The DNA here is from genome assembly GCA_949130495.1 of Sambucus nigra. Taxonomy (NCBI): domain Eukaryota; kingdom Viridiplantae; phylum Streptophyta; class Magnoliopsida; order Dipsacales; family Adoxaceae; genus Sambucus; species Sambucus nigra. The sequence goes on along the minus strand of OX422218.1, from coordinate 10,288,896 downwards.
TTGCCTCGTGGATAAAATTCGACGACCTCGAGTCGAATCACGCGGAGTTTGGCCGGAATCTCCTTTTCCTCTCCCTCTCTTCCTTCCTCTATTATCTTCTCTATTTTCCTTTCTTTTTTTTCCCTCTCCCGTGCCTTATATAGGGAGAAATAAGGGTTTATCCCTTATAAACCCAAAAATAACTCGTTTACTCAATTACGAGTCCCTATTAGACCAAAAATTCTCGGAACCTAAACACTACCCCCGGATACTCTATTCTGACTATCTCAGCTATTCTAAAGGCAACAGCACATTCAAAATCCCCATCCGAGTCACTTAACTACAATTTAATAGTTTAACACACTGCCTCTCAATACGGGTTTTCCAATTAAAATATTATCATTTGTCGCTTTACCCAACTGCGACATGTAATTAAAACAATTCAACTCATTTACTTAGTCTCAAAACGAAATGTAACACACACCAGTAATTATCCAATGTTCATACTTCCCAAAATCACTATTCAAAAGGCTTCCCTTAATTTCCAAATTACACCTAGTTATGAAATTTAATTATCCCTAAAAGTGTGGGATGTTACAGGAACGTTCTAAATGAATTAGAAATAAAAAATAAACCATCCTCTAAAAGTTTAAAACACCAACTTTTAACGCATGGAAAAATAATAGTTCCTTACAATTCACTTTTAGGTGACATTTGGGATGGGTGAGCCAAACCGTCCTCAATAATACATGTATATAGGACGGGTGAGCCAAACCATCCCCAATAATTAGTTTTAGGGATAGAAACTCAAAACCGTTCGTAATATATCAGTCCCAATAGAGCATTTTTCTATAGTGATACATCTCTTCTAAGACATTGAGCATAACATATTGTGGGACTCCCATCTCCTTACCATGGAATCATCAAATGATATTTTCTCTCCCATCATTAAAATTAACTCTCTGTAGAAAATTGAGTTGTTCACCTGATAAGTTTTGCTTCCTTGCTCATTTTCACACCTTAGAGATTGGTCCCTTGTGGATCACTTAATTACGCAGTCTCCAACTCCAAACGTTATATAAACAGTTTATGCAATTGTTATATAACAGTTATATAAACATTTATATAGTTGTTATATAACAGTTATATAATAGTTATATAAACTGTTACATCCACGTATGTAATTCAACCCATCTGTATAATTTTGCATGTGTATTAATTTATTGTAGATATTATGTGAATATTTTGCATAGAGGTTGTAGATATTCAGGATTGAATATCACATTTGGGTGCTATGGTTTCAGATTGTGGTGTAGTGCTTGAGGGAAGCTTTGAATGTTGGATGTGATATTTTTTATTCATATGGATGATACTAATTTACTCTTGAGTTTCAATCCCTACCCGCACACACCCAAATATTGCATGTTTTATTGTGAACTAGAGCATCACCAAAGTGTTTCAACATATTTTTGTTCATTTATACTACTATTTTGTGTATATTGGTTTTGATTATAAAACTAGTTATTGTCCACGTGTGGTTGATTTTTGATTAAGTTGAAGTATTGAAGTTGAAATGTGTATGCGTGGTTGATTTTTATTAACTTTAAAGCTAAGTTGCTGGGGTACAATTTTGAAGGAACAAATTGTTTTATTTTTCTTCATTTTAGGTGTAGATCCAATACCAAGACAATTAGGACTTCATTTTTATGGTAATGAAAACTATGTGGTGAGTAAAATTGACATTTGGATTAGTTTTGCATCCTATATCAATTTGTTTAGTTGAAGTTATTTTTTAGATATTACAATTATGTATAACCCTTATAAATTCAATACCATTTATTACTATTATTATTTGCAATGTGAAAATGTAGATATTAACCACAAACAAAACCATACAAGACTGATCACTACTGCTCATCTTCAGGAACATCATCGTTGATACCACGCTGATTGTGATATATATATATAGCAGTTATAACAGTGGCTATAATGATGTTATAAAAGTTATAACAGTTAACTATATTGATGAAGCTCCTCTATTATGACCATGTTACGATATTTTTCCTTTTCTTAAGTTGATTTCACCTACTTTGTAATGTTAGTTGGTACCTCTTGCATTTGTGCGAATATTTGATATTCTCATTAGTCCAATTGGGATTTTAAGAACTCTTTTTTTGAACTTGTACTGATAATTGAGACAATTAAAGCATAATGAAACACTTCGTGATTTGCTAACTCATTTCAGGTCAACTAATTAGAAGACGAGCAATACATAGTCGCACAGATTGTAAGCCTTCTGATATGAACCTTCTGTATGCCAATGGTATTACTTCTTGCAATGGGATTGGTTGCATGGAATTTTCATTTCTTAATTCGGTGCATGATATCTTCATGGACCCGACTGATCAGAATGATCCTTTGCTCTGATTTTTTGGTTCATTTGTAGCCACATATTCAATAATTAACACCTCTTACTTCAATACTGGATTTAGCAAACATCTTAATCCCTACCACTGAGCAATTTATCATTTTTGACTTGTGAAATGAGAAACTTAGTGTATCAAGCTTGGTACTAAAATTTTCCACTAGAAAGAAATGGTATGCAATTCAAATCTATCTCAACATGAAACTTTGGAATTAGTTTTGTAAAACGCTTACCTGTTCCTTTCTTTATTTCACCAACATTTTATGCATATTTTAGTCTTTTTCATACTCTTGTCACTGTGACTATACACACAATTTTAGTGTGAACCATATGCAGAACTCACTTTTATATCACTGATCTGTTAATATTTGGAGGAAATCCTAAGTCCCTTTTCACTTGTATTAAATTGAATAAGAAAACCGATCAATTTCAAGTAAAAAATGATGGTCCTATAAAATTCAAATGAAAAAATAAACGTTAATGTCTACACTTCTATTCATTTGGTTGACTTGGTTGATAATGGGTTCATATGGCTAAGTGCTAAAACCAGTTCTTGCTTTGCATCTGCAGGTACCAACTCATTAGAGTTCACTCAAGTAGCCTTGGAGAAAATTACATGTGGTTAGAAATGTTTGAAGACGTTGACCTTGGCGTTTATTGTGTTGCTTTGACCGAATTTCATATGTATTGACATGGATTAAGATATAATTCAAATTTTCTCATGTATTGTGATGAATTTCATATGTATTGACATGAATTTTCTATTAATGGAATTTGAGCCATATATTTTTAGTGGGCTTATTGTATGTGTATTAGTGTTTTTGCGGACTATTTTTATTGTTGTTGTATTATTTTTTCCATGCTGGTTTTATATTATTATTAAATTTTCGTTATTATAAAATATGTACAAAAATAGTGTAAATGTTGGTGATTTTTAAGGGTAATATTATTTATATATATATATTTTTTAATTTCATCCAAATTTGTCACAGTTCAAAACCGTGCCAAAAGAGTATTAAATTTTGGCACAATTTTGAACAGTGCCAAAAGTGTACCAAAATGTACTCAATCTTCCATAGTTATAAAGTGTGCCATAAGTGTACCGGAAATATCAAATTCTGACACTGTTTTAAAGTGTGCCAAAAGTGTTCTTGTCTGGCTAAATCTGACACATTTTTAAACCATGCCAGAAAAAAATGGCCCTTTTGGAACACTTGATTTGACACAGTTTTAGCTCTGCCATGTTACTATTTTTGGTGTAGTGTTAGGATCATAAAAATCAGAACCCATGGTTTCTTTTTGGTAACTTACAAAGAAATATATATATGTCCTTAATTCCAGCTTCACTGGATCCTTCCTTAGAAAATGTGCACAAATCCACATCCGAACATGTCCCATACTAGGATTGCATCCAGTCCATAGTTTATGGGACTTGTTGAGACTGATTTGGATGGAACTAAGCTCAATAAGTATATGGTATTCTACAATTCAAAAACCTCAAAAGAATTGAATAGATCCGAATAATGCATCATGGATCTAACCAGTTAAAAAAGAATCATGTTTCTTTTTTCCATTGGACCATTTTATTATGGAGTGTGTGGTAAAAATAATTTCCATGTAATACCTACCTCCACTAAGAGATTCCTAAACTCTCCCAAGAGGTACTCACCTCCATGATCAAATCATAAAGTTTGGATTAGTTTACCATTTTATGCTCCCCATATGCCTTGTACAATTTGAATTTATCAAAGGCAAAAGCATAACACATAAGGTAATCATATTAAAATATAGAGTAATAAACAATGATAGTGATGAAGTACACATACTCACCTCTTGATTGGATTATCATATTTTCACACAAATCATAATGAACAATTTTCAAAACAACTTTGTCACATATAACCATTAGTCATGAAATGCATGTTTCTCATTTTACCTTCAAAAAAGACAATTGTTCATTTGAATTCAGTCTTTGAATTCATTTTAGGTTAATAGTACCCCAATAGTACGTTTCAAAGATCTTTTGGTGCCACTTAGATGGTTTCTTTATATTTGGTTATTTCTATTTAGGTTATTCAATTCAATATTTAGTAATAATGGAAAGAAATGATTCATAGTATAAAGATCATTTTCCATTGTGCCAGAACAAATAAAAGAATTATCAACTTTTTTTTTATTAAAAACACATTTATTAAAATAAACCAAATATACATTCATAACAAGCTTAGAATTTCAAATCAAATTTATTATAATAGTTGCCACATAAAAAAAAATTATTAATATCAACGTTCCAACTTCACTAAAATTTAACACTAAATTTCCTATTCCTAATACTACTGCCTCTATGTGATTCCCCATCAGGGAAAACATATCTCCTTCACTAAGCACCCTGGTTATCCCAAAATCCCTATAAATAATTACAAATGAGATTAGTGGCTATTGAATCTACAAACCAAAAAACATGTCTCAATGACTATGAAAAAATCACCGTTCTCATTATTTCTTTCCAAGTAGAACGATCACAACTTCTTGTAATGTAGTTATTGCTGGAAGATATAAGAACTTCATTTCCTCTGTTTACCTGGTACATGGGACTTAGATACAATTTTAACTACAAAAATCTATCCTTGTGAATTTCCCTTTTAATTCTTCTTAACTTTTTGGACAAAATAAGAATGGCCTCTGTCATTAACATGAATTACACTATTCGGTGTTTAATTAAATCCTCCGTAGTCTAGAATTATTTAAGTAGTTGTGCCAAGGAGTAACCGAATTTATTCATAGAATAATTTAGTAAAAATTGCGTAAAATGACTCCATGGTGATAGAAGCATAAAATTGATCGATATTTCCCCATCGAGTTCCGAGAAAATGACCTCCACTTACCCTAAGGTTGACATCATATTTAAAACATGATCCCAAATGGATGTAAAATTAACCATCATTATGTTAACAAGCCTTGTGATACGGTTTTGATCCTTTAACATATTCCGAAGATCAAAATCAAATTCCGATGCTGGTGTTGCAATACATTCGTCATGGAGGCCAATATATAGCGACGAGCCATTGTTCAGCTTCCTCCCACTTTTAATGCCCCATCATCAGGTTTGAGAGGGAAATTTTTAGTTAAAATAAACATACAATCCTCACTTCTTAAGACAATGTCCAAATTTCTTTTTCAACCTATAAAGTTCTTACGATTTAATTTGTTATCTTTTAATATGGAAGCAAGTGGGTTAAATGTTGAGCTCATTTTGAAATCTAATAATAATTTGATTTTTTTTAGTAAATATGAGATAATTAACTTCGATTAAATTTTAATTTTGATTCCCACTATCTCTAATTAGAACTAATCTCATTGAGTATCCAAGTTCTCTCATGATGAACAAGACATATTTTTATATGTGCTACATAATTGAATAACCGACGAGTTCTAGTCCCACAATTAATGAAAATAACTCCAATGGGGGAGAATATCATTGATTGTGTTTAAGTGTGTACCATCGATGTATTCCTCGAATTTGAATCCGCTCGTATGGATCTTCCCCGCTAGGGAGATCCAACTCACTCACATCCGAATTCTCGAAATTATCTGTAATACCCCGTATTTTTATGCTATATTAATTTGGGGATTTATTAAAGTTAATGTGAATGAATTATTTAATAAAAATCTAGAAATTAATTATGTTATAATTATTAACGTGACGAGAGTTAGTAATTATGGGAAATTTGTTGAATATTACTAATGAGCAAAGTAATATATTATATTGGTTATATTGAATGTCATGAGTGAGTTAAATGACAATTTCGGAAATTTAAGTCGGAACGTGCACGTGTCGTGTCGGGACTAAATTTTGATAAATAAAAAGTGAATATTTTATAAGTTTCCCGTATGGTCATTTTGAGTGCGCCAACGCATTCGGAAGGGTCGAGATAGTCAGAAAAGTGTACCCGGGGGTGTAGTTTGGGTCTCGGGGCGTTTTTAGGCCTAATTGGTACCCCGGGAGGGCATTTTGGACATTTCACCTTTTCGGGTAATTAAACTCACGAAAATACCAAGGGTTATATCAGATATCTGGATTTTCATCTAGGTTTAGAAACTCTAAACACAAGTGACGGCCATAGGAGAGGGAAGAAGAAAGCTCCAAGGCAATCCAAGGCCCCAAAAGTCATCCGTTTGCACCACAACCACCACCACCCCGTAGATCGCGCAACGGGCTACGCAACCACACCAAAAACATCTGCAAATCAGAACGTCGAAAATACCAGGCAAGTGTTTATCTTGCTATTTTCGTTGGTGCAATCTCCATATTAGTTTAGGAATGATTATGGATGAAATATGTGGAAGAAAACCCAATTTGTGATAGGAAAATCCATGTAGTATTGGTTGATATGATGCTTCTGGAAACCCTTGCCATGTAGAGGAAATTAACGAGGAAATTTTGATGATTATAAGAAAGAAATTCTGGATAAACATCTGTTAGAAAACTGTTTAAGAAAATTCTAGGGTTCTTGATAATTAGATATAATTTTGGGTTGAAAATCCATGTTTAAATGATGAATATGTACATGCCTTACGTTAGAAACATCTGGTATATTGATATAATGTTAGTAGTATAATTCTTGGGACGTTTGGGGTTAGAAAACATGGATTTGGATGAAGAAAATTGGTAGAACCCGTAACTGCAATTCTGCAGAAAATCAAAATACCTGCTTGATCGATCGAGCGAGCATAGAGCTTCGATCGATCGAAGTTTCGATCGATCGAGTCCCAAACCTCGATCGATCGACCCCTCCTGGCAGACTCCTATTTCCCTTGTTTAATTAGTTAAACTAAATTTATCGTGAAATAATTCTTGGGTATTCTTAATAAAATGTTTTGGGAGATAGGAAAGACCAGTAGGACATATGAATAAGTGTTGGGAACTTTATTATAAGATGAGAAGTTTACTTTTGGGGTAATTGTATAATGAACGATGAAACTACATATTTCAAGTGAGAGATTACGGCGAATAGCTACGATAGTGAATAGAGTTATACCTACTGAATTTTCTACTTGGAAGGATAGAGTCCACCAGTGTCACGTAATAAGTGAGAAAACCCTTCGAGTTAAGGTTAGAGATGAAACCTTATACGTAATGCTATTAATGTGAAATTAAGGATAAATGTTGTAATTATGGGGGACGAGAGGAACCTATATTAATATGATGAAAGTGGTATATTTATATGATTGTGTGTACATATATTATATACATGTGAAAAACATACCGCGCTACTTGCTATCCTTGAGGTTACCTCGCTGGGACAGTCTTATCTCGATGGGACCTTTATGGGGGATATTTACTTGTACCCTAGAAGATAGATATCCTTGGTACAGGCTATCGAATCGATAGTTCAGACGGTCCTAAGAGACGCGAGTATGTGTCATCCTCTTAGAGACTTGGAATATATGCTTCGCCTCGATATTGTTTGTGTATGTGTTAATACAGTTCGAGAGTGATTCCGAATTTGTATTCCTCTTGATATGAGTGGTATGGGGTTTGGATAGTGGAAGTATGCATGCACCATAGTTTTATTTGGGGTGCTGTTATTTTATATATATTATGCGAGTAGTTAATATATATACATGAGATTTGGAAATTTGAAACTGCCTACTATGATTTGATAAGTAGGACATGGATGATGACTCCATAGTAAATACTGTTTTGTGAAAGTATAATATGACACTGGGAAACTTTATAAATTTAATAAAGCTAAAACGAGAGTTGTGCTGCAAATTGGAAGTATTCTTTTTAAATAATGATATTGTTCGGTTTTGGAAATCTTATGAGTAAGTTAAGATAAGCTAAATTATTGGGAAGGTTAGTATGATAAAATGATAAGATAAACCGTTGGGAAGGTTAGTACGATAGGCGTGCACATTAGAAGAGAGGTGAGAATGTCTCAAGAGAGTGTCGCTCTAATATGTTGTTGCATTGGCCTGTATCAATTTAAATACTTGCTAAACGTATTTTAAATCAAACACACTTTCGGGCTCTAATCCGTTTCTCTCTCTCTCTCTCTCTCTCTCTCTCTCTCTCTCTTGTATATATATGTATGTATTACAGGTGCCCAGCCACAGGGGCGTCTTGCTTAGGATCTCTTGGAAGGAACGCGCTGCAGCTTAGGTGGGAGTTGCAGGTCTCTTGATTAGACGACTTCGTTCATTCGGATCCACTCTTAGTACTTTCATTTAGTTGAGCATGTGTATCTCTTTCCATTATTCCGTTGTTATTGGACGTTTGTATTTCAGTTATTTCCAGTATTGTTACTATGGGTTTTATTCAGTTTGATTGTGTTACTTTATATCTCGCATGTTGACATTCAATTGACGAATGTCTTAAATTAATTGGACTATGTTGCAGATATTTAATGTGGTGTGATTCTTATTTATTGAATGTTGTTAATAAAATAAATGATTTTTCCTTAAATAAAATTTGGAAAGTTATGTATGAAAATGGTTTTGACAGTTAGCTTAATTATTTAGGGTGTTAAATTGGAAAAATTTATTTTTATCGACAGTGATGTTGAGAATGAACCAACTATTTACCTTGATTTAATTTAATAAAGGAGTGATCGCCCGGTATTTAATTAGGCGGGGTGTCACATTATCATTTAAGAGTTGTAATAATACCAGATATTATTGTGACAACCCGCATTCCGAAAAAAGGGGTGGCGAGCCCGATACTCCTACAATTACGGAAATCATGGATGGAAATCATTCTCAGCACCACAAATATGACACAAGTATCCGTGAAAACCCCCCATTAATTCAGAAAATGGGTTGCCAAAATATTTAATTTGATGAAATGGTTAAGTAAGAAAAAATAATTTAAACAACCCATTCTAAAAGATAGTGGAATTCCAAGATAACATGTATATAAAGCTTCCATAATGAATATACAAGGAGAGGACCGAATATGCTGTCGGTCCTCACAAAAGTTTAATACAATACATATTACATCCATTAAACAAGCACAAAGTTGGGCCACACGCCCGAATGACCGACCCGATCGTAACTAGAATACAAAAATGAGGGCGTCTAACAAAACATCCTGTAATATCCGCAAATCTTACAGCTCCTCGAAAACAATAAGAGTGGGAATATCAACACGGGGGTCCTTACGGAGGAGCACCTGGGCGAATACAATAACATGCACAATATACAAGAATGAACGGGTCAGGGCCCGGTTTTTATATGATTCCCAGATGAATAATAAGCATGATAGATATGAACAATTAATCATGAATGATGAAGATGAAAATCTAACAACCTAATTATGATGCATACATGAGACAGTTACAATGATATTCCAACAATTAAATTATGCAAGAGAATAAATTATGCATTATTAAATTTAAAAGCTACCATTATCAATTACCATATTATTCCAATTTCCATTCCTTAACAGGAATATAATATCATCATTATTCTCATTTCTTTTCAACTCTCATTCCTTAGCAGGAATATAATTACCATCATACATTTTGTGGCAATATACATATATCAAGTCCCACTTGAATTTAGAAAGGTTATATTCTTATACATATAACGCTTCTAAGACCGCCCCTCCGAGTTTCCCCACTGGGCGCTCCCCTAAATGACTATCATCTTCCAGGGGCCTATCAAACAAGGCAGTCTGGGCACCTAACGCACGTCGGGAAGTGGCCATATGCCTGCGAGTGAGTCATAACCACACCCGAAATTACCTCACTAGCGCAGAATAAAACATAAAACAAACCCGCATATGGCCGAGGACTATAGTCTCCCTGCATTCACTAGTCAGGGGACATCACCTCATGCGCGAGCTTCCCCTATGATAGCATTTAGAGAGGCCTGTTTAAGTAAATTACCATTTACTATAAAAATCATACTTTTTATTTCCAATAACATTTACGTGTTTCATTTTATCTGAAACTATAATCATAAAATATTACATTGATATTCATCATAGGGTATGCCTCGAATAGTTCTCCAAGGGATCACAATCATTCCCAAGTCTTAAGGTCTAATATACCTCAATTTAAGACACTAAAGTCTCCAAGCATGGGCCTACAACCCCTATCCTCCTATTAAGACGTAAAAAGAGAAGGGATGCCTAAACATCACTTTAAACACCCCTTGGACTTAACCCCAAGTGAAATTCTTTCAACTCTAGGGTGACAGCCAGACTCAACTAGGACTCTAAAAGACAAAGTTTACTTCATTCAATAAGGTTCCTAAGTCCCTATGAAAAGAAAAGATTTAAAAGCGAAAGTAAAGTTTGAGGAAGAAAAACAGTGGACCGGTCGACCGGTCCCAAGACCGCGATCGACCGCGTCTCAAGTTTTTGCCAAAGAAGAAAAGCAGAAAGCTCAATTCGGCAGGGCCAGTAGATAGGTAAGGGGGACGCGGTCGACCGCGCCTCAAAATTTATTCCTTTGAAAGAAAGTAGTGTGCCCTCTCCCGAAGGCCCGATCGACCGGTCTGAGAACCGCGATCGACCGGTCATTGCAGACCGAGACCAAGTTTTCCTACATTTAAGCTAAACCCAAAGCCAAGCTTCAACCAAACCAAACCAGCCTCATTTAATGATACTAAATGATCATAAATGCTTCCAACAACATTGATCCATACCAATCAATATTCAAATCTCTTCCAAAGATTTCCAAACCCATAAATCTAACAAAGAAACCTAACTTTATTAAACCATAACTATTACATAACTATCAATACTAATTATTCTCCTTAAACCATCTAATAGAAAGTAGAAAACTTGCTTTGGAGCTTCAATCTCAGATTTTGATGAAGAAGAATGCAAGATCAATCCACAAATCTTCAATCTCTCTCTTCTCCACAAGTTCCCTTCCTCTCTCACTCTCACTCTAGGGCTAGAAATACACTTACGGGAAAATGAAATACTTTAGAAGACTAAATCGTGGTCTTAAACAAAAGTCTCAAATCTTTAAATGTCAATACCGCAATAAAATGATTTCTAATACGTGATATGCCAAAACCAGTCAAAAGTGCCCAAAACATCAAAATACAATATGGCACACATTTTGACTATCTCGCACCTCCCGGAACTAACTACACCCTCCAAATTATCATTTCTAAATTTTATAACACATTTTAAGTTTCGGTCTCATTTCTAAACCAAAATGTCATTTTAATTCTCATGACACAATATAACACCACATGGTAGTATTCACCCACACATAAGGTAAATGTGCAACATTTTAGTAAATATTAACTTATCTTATGAAATTAATATTTACTCCACCAACCAATCATTTTATATATAAATACACCATGTGGTAAATAAATATAAAATAGGCTCCCAAAAGTGAGGGTTGTTACATACTCCCCCCTTTATGAGGGAATTTTTCCCCCAAAATTCGCACGTACCTTGGATAAAGAGATGCGGATATTTCTCCCGCATATCATCCTCACGTTCCCATATCGATTCCTCGACGCTTTGATGACTCCATTTCACTCTAACTAAGGGCACCACTCGAGATCTCAACCTACGCTCCCCATGCTCTAGAATGGCAACGGGTTGTTCTTCATAAGAAACATCGGGTTGCAACTCAATATCCTCAAAAGGAATATGCCAAAGAGCGCCATCACATCTCTTGTACTTTTTCAAAGAGGAAACATGGAAGACATTATGGATTTGTTGTAGGGGTTCCGGTAGAGCAAGTCGATACACCACTGGACCCACCTTAGCAATCACTAGAAAAGGTCCAATAAAATGCGGCGCAAGCTTCCCTTTCTTTCCGAAACGCTTGATACCTTTCATAGGTGACACTCGCACCAACACTTGGTCTCCGACCTCCAGATCCAAATGCCTTCTACCCGCATTGGCATAGCTCTTTTGTCTATCTAGGGCTATCTGAATGCGATTCCGAATAATCTCGATCTTAGAAGAGGTATCCCGGATCATTCAGGTCGGAGAAACTTATTATCTCCCACCTCTAACCAACACGTGGGAGATCTACAGGGCCTACCATACAATGCTTCATAGGGCGCAATCCCAATAGTGAACTGGTATGAATTATTATATGCAAATTCAACCAATGGGAGATATTGTTCCCAACTACCTTTAAAATCAAGCATACATATACGAAGCATATCCTCCAACATCTGGTTAACTCGTTCGGTCTGGCCATCTGTTTGAGGATGATAGGAAGTGCTAAATCTCAATTAGGTTCCCATGGCCTCTTCAAAACATTGCCAAAAGTGGGAAATGAAAATTTTATCTCTGTCGGAAATAATGTTCAAAGGCACCCCATGCAATCTAACTACCTCTTCAATGAACAATCGGGCATAATGAGCGGTGTTGTAATCGGTGTGGACCGATAGAAAATGTGTCGACTTTGTCAAGCGATCAACGATAACCCATATAGAATCGTGACCCTTTTGTGATGTTGGTAAGCCGGTGATAAAGTCCATTGATATGCTCTCCCATTTCCATACCGGAATCTCCAACGGTTGTAACAAACATGTCGGTCGCTGGTGTTCAATCTTGACCAACTGACAAGTAGTGCATTGATATACAAACTTAGAAATATGTTGCTTCATGCCTGGCCACCAATACTAACGGTGCATGTCTTGATACATCTTGTCATTACCCGGATGCACTGAAATTTGGAACCATGAGATTCTGCCATCACTGCCCGTCTCAAATCCCCCTCCTCCGGGACAATGAGTCTTCCATGGAAGCGTAGTCCACCCTCTAAACTTACCGAGTAGGATTATGCTCCCTCAGACAATAATCAGCGTATGTGATCTTGACATTCCATATCCTTTCCTTGGGCATTTATGACTCATGCCACAATTGTAGGAGTAACGATCATTACGGACATGAACGCCCTAGCAACTGCATCCTCATGACTGAGCTATTTCCACTTAGCTTTCCATACATCAGCTAATTCCCCCTCGGGCTTTCTACTTAAGGCATCCGCCACCACATTTGCCTTACCCAGATGATAATAGATATCCAATTAATAATATTTCACAAACTCCAACCACCGTCGCTGACGCATATTTAAATATTTTTGAGAAAATAAATATTTGCAGCGATTTATGGTCCGTGAAAAGACTAAACTTCTCCCCTAGGAGATAATGCCTCCAAATATTCAAGGCAAAGACAACTGCGGCCCATTCTAAGTCATGCACCGAATAATTTCTTTCGTGAGGCTTGAGCTTTCGGGAAGCATAATCGATAGCCCGTCGCTCTTGCTGAAGCACACCTCCTAAACCTTGTAGAGATGCATCGGTGAAGACTAGATATTCCAACCTTGACTTTGGTATAGCGAGGACTGGAGACGAAGTTAATCTATCTTTAAGATCATCGAATGCTGCTTGACAAGAATCGTCCCAAACAAATCTCACCCCTTTCCGGGTCAAATTTATCAAAGGGCTAGCGATCTTGGAAAACACCTTAATGAATCGACGGTAATAACCCGCCAAACCCAGAAAACTGCGAATTTCTGTAGGTGTCGTGGGATGACCCCACTCCCTCACCGCAACTACCTTGCTCGGATCCACCGATATGCCCTGCGAAGTCACAATGTGACCCAGAAATTGCACTTCCCTTAACCAAAAACCACATTTCTCCAACTTAGCATACAATTGGTGATCCCTCAATCACTGTAGGACCAACCTCAAATGAATAGCATGGGCAGCTTCTGTTTGAGAATACACAAGGATGTCATCAATAAATACAATAACAAATTGGTCCCGGAAGTCCCGAAATACCCTATTCATGAGATCCATAAATACGGCAGGGGCATTGGTTAGTCCAAAGGGCATAACCAAATATTCATAAGACCCGTACCTCGTCAGAAAAGTAGTCTTGGATACAACCTGCTCTCGTATCCTCAGCTGGTGATACCCCATTCTCAAGTCTATCTTAGAGAAGTACCTAAGTTGATCAAATAGGTCATCAATACGAGGCAAAGGGTATTTATTCCGGATGGTGACCTTATTCAATTCTCTATAGTCAACACACAACCGGAGAGAACAATCTTTTTTCTTCACAAACAACACAGGAGCAACCCATGGCGATGTACTATGCCTAATAAATCCTTGATCCAACAACTCCTGAATTTGATCCCTTAACTCCCTCATTTCAACAGGAGCCATACGATAAATATCTCTCGCTATCGGTCGAGTTCCTGACGCTAAATCAATCACAAACTCAATCTCTTGACTCGAAGGTAAACCCGGTATTTCGTGGAATACATCCTCAAAATATCGAAAAACCGGAATAGAATCCAAGGGAACAACTACATCCTAAGAAATCTCTTCCACAATGCAATACAAATAAGTACTAGTATCTCCCTCCAAGCGAGGCATAACCACCAAGAACATTTATTGTCCCGAAACGGCGAAGACTATACTCTTCCCGTAACAATTAACTATCGCATGATACTTAACAAGTCAATCCATGTCCAAAATCACATCATACCCGACCATGTCTAGGACGAGTAAATCGGCCTCAAAGCATAAATTACAAATAGTAATTCCTATTTGTTTGCAAACAAAGAAAATGAGCGAACCATCACCCATAGAGGACTCAACACTAGTGCATGTGCTCTCTGCAGATTTTATCAACTCTGTAGACTGAGAAAAACTTCTAGAAATGAATGAATGTGGCGTACCCGTGTCAAACAAAATGCGACCCATGTGTCCCTGAATAAGGAACTTACCCTCAATCGCAGGTGGCGCTGGCTGAACAGGAGGAAGCATAGCTTCCTGAATGTGATAAACTCTCCCATACTGTAGTTGACCCTGTTGCGGAGGGACAACCAAATTTGGTGCCTGTGAGAAAAACTAGACATAAGGCTGCTCCGGGGTTCTAGGAAGTTGTCACCCAATCATCTGAGGACAATCCTTTTTATAATGACCCGCTTCCCCAAATTAAAAGCACTTCCCCACCATATTCTCCTGGCCTCGACCCATATTATTTCTAAACTGTCCGAGACCCTGGCCCAGATGGCCTCTACCTCCATGACCACCCCGACCCGCTTGCTGTTGCGAGGCACCCTGTCCTTGTCTATTATTACCACAAGAATTAAATCCACCAAAGCATTGTCTGTTCGACAAGTCCCCTTGCTGGGGATCCCTTTCACGTTGCTTACTACCCAAAGATTGGGATGAAGAAAAAGCTCCTCCTCCATTCTCACTTACTCCTGGCATCCCTACTTGACCCATACCTATAGCTTTCTTGCTACCCTGCATGTACAACCGATGCTCTTGGCAATGGAGCAATGCCGTATTCATCACCTCACCAAAAGTTTGCAAAGCTGGATTACCTAGCAAATATTGTCGGATTCTCTAGTTTAGACCTCCCATAAACTTTGAAACCTTCCTTTCTTCTAGAGTCACCTCATTCGGTACAAAAATTTCCAACCGGTTAAACTCCTCTTCATACTCTGCAACATATCTCTCTCCATGAACCAGATCCTGAAGTCTCCTTCTCATCACCTTTTGAATCGCGGGAGGAAAGTATTTTTGGTCAAACAAGACCCAGAAATCAGTGATCGACATAGTGTGCCTCTGTTCTGGTGTAGTCATCAACTCCCACCAATGTAACGCGTCCCCGACAAGCTTGAAAGTAGCAAGGACTTGTTTTTTCTCCTCACCACAATCCACCATTCGTAAATAGCGATGAATATCTTTCTTCCATTGATTTTCTCGAACAACATCAGAACCTCCATCAAACTCTGGGGGATGGCCCTTTAAAATGGACTCCCTAACTCTTTCCCATAGAGAAGGTCCCGTAGGAGCATGGGCATCCTGATCTCGCTGTTGATCTTGTGGCATTTGTTGAGCTACTGCGGTCATGGAAGCATTCACCATTTGAGCCACAATGTTGGCTACATCGGCAGCATTAAAAGTTCCTTAGGGCGGCGGAGGACAAGCATCCTCTTCTACATCTCTATTGCGTCTCACTGGGCAGCCTCTCTTAGGCGGCATCTGAGATGAAGGAACAATAGAGTTAGAATACTATTCAAAACAATCTATATTGCAGATAATTGCAAATATAGGCAACAAAACAGTCCCAACATTAGGCTCTATATCAAGAACGCTACGGTAGAACGTGACAAGTCCACATAGATCCTAGTACTCTAGAACCTAATGCTCTGATACCATCTGTGACAACCCGCATTCCGAAATAAGGGGTGGCCAGCCCGATACTCCTACAATTACGGAAATCATGGATGGAAATCATTCTCAACATCACAAATATGACACAAGTATACGGGAAAACCACCCATTAATTCAGAAAACAGGTTGCCAAAATATTTAATTTGATGAAATGGTTAAGTAAGAAAAAATAATTTAAACAACCCATTCTAAAAGATAGGGGAATTCCAAGAAAACTTGTATATAAAGCATCCATAACTAATATACAAGGAGAGGACCGAATATGTTGTCGGTCCACAGCTACACAAAATGAATCACAACATTTTAATACAATACATATTACATCCATTAAACAAGTACAAAGTTGGGCCACACGCCCGAATGACAGACCCGATCATAACTAGAATACAAAAATGAGGGCGTCTAACAAAACATCCTGTAATATCCGCAAATCTTACAGCTCCTCGAAAACAACAAGAGTGGGAAAATCAACATGGGGGTCCTTGTGGAGGAGCACCTGGGCGGATACAATAACATGCACAACATAGAAGAATGAACGGGTCAGGGACCGGTTTTTATATAATTCCCAGATGAATAATAAGCATGATAGATATGAACAGTTAATCATGAATGATGCAGATGAAAATCTAACAACCTAATTATGATGCATACATGAGACAGTTACAATGATATTCCTACAATTAAATTATGCAAGAGAATAAATTATGCATTATTAAATTTAAAAGCTTCCATTATCAATTACCATATTATTCCAATTTCCATTCCTTAACAGGAATAGAATATCATCATTATTCTCATTTCTTTTGAACTCTCATTCCTTAGCAGGAATATAATTACCATCATACATTTGGTGCAAATATACATATATCAAGTCCCACTTGAATTTAGAAATGTTATATTCTTATACATATAACGCTTCTAAGACCGCCCCTCCGAGTTTCCCCACTGGGCGCGCCCCTAAATGACTATCATCTTCCAGGGGTCTATCAAACAAGGCAGCCTGGGCACCTAACGCACGTCGGGAAGTGGCCATATGCTTGTGAGTGAATCATAACCACACCCGAAATTACCACACTAGCGCAGAATAAAACATATAACAAACCCGCATATGGCCGAGGACTATAGTCTCCCTGCATTCACTAGTCAGGGGACATCACCTCATGCGCGAGCTTCTCCTATGATAGCATTTAGAGAGGCGTGTTTAAGTAAATTACCATTTACTATAAAAATCATACTTTTTATTTCCATTAACATTTACGCGTTTCATTTTATCTGAAACCATAATCATAAAATATTTCATTGATATTAATCATAGGGTATGCCTCGAATAGTTCTCCAAGGGATCACAATCATTCCCAAGTCTTAAGGTCTAATATACCTCAATTTAAGCCCCTAAAGTCTCCAAGCATGGGCCTACAACCCCTATCCTCCTATTAAGACATAAAAAGAGAAGTGGTGCCTAAACATCACTTTAAACACCCCTTGGACTTAACCCCAAGTGAAATTCATTCAACTCTAGGGTGACAACCAGACTCAACTAGGACTCTAAAAGCCAAAGTTTACTTCATTCAAGAAGGTTCCTAAGTCCCTATGAAAAGAAAATATTTAAAAGACAAAGTAAAGTTTGAGGAAGAAAAACAGGGGACCGGTCGACCGGTCCCAAGACCGCGATCGACCGCGCCTCAAAATTTATGCCTTTGAAAGAAAGTAGTGTGCCCTCTCCCGAAGGCCCGGTCGACCGGTCTGAGAACCGCGGTCGACCGGTCAATGGAGACCTAGACCAAGTTTTCCTACATTTAAGCTAAACCCAAAGCCAAGCTTCAACCAAACCAAACCAACCTCATTTAATGATACTAAATGATCATAAATGCTTCCAACAACATTGATCCATACCAATGAATATTCAAATCTCTTCCAAAGATTTCCAAACCCATAAATCTAACAAAGAAACCTAACTTTATTAAACCATAACTATTACATAACTATCAATACTAATTATTCTCCTTAAACCATATAATAACAAGTAGAAAACTTGCTTTGGAGCTTCAATCTCAGATTTTGATGAAGAAGAATGCAAGATCAATCCACAAATCTTCAATCTCTCTCTTCTCCACAAGTTCCCTTCCTCTCTCACTCTCACTCTAGGACTAGAAATACACTTAGGGGAAAATGAAATACTTTAGAAGACTAAATCGTGGTCTTAAACAAAAGTCTCAAATCTTTAAATGTCAATACCGCAATAAAATGATTTCTAATACGTGATATGCCAAAACCAGTCAAAAGTGCCCAAAACATCAAAATACAATATGGCACACATTTTGACTATCTCGCACCTCCCAGAACTAACTACCCCCTCCAAATTATCATTTCTAAATTTTATAACACATTTTAAGTTCCGGTCTCATTTCTAAACCAAATGTCATTTTAATTCTCATGACACAATATAACACCACATGGTAGTATTCACCCACACATAAGGTAAATGTGCAACATTTTAGTAAATATTAACTTATCTTATGAAATTAATATTTACTCCACCAACCAATCATTTTATATATAAATACACCATGTGGTAAATAAATATAAAATAGGCTCCCAAAAGTGAGGGTTGTTACAATTATGATTAATACCATCCATTAAGGGAGAAAAAAGTTATCGTGAAGAATTAGCTACATCGCATGCTTAAAACACAAATGTAGGCTTTGGTGTATATGTTCAAAACCCTCTCCCAATTACCTTTTTAAACTGATGCGTATTTTGAAAAATAAATCATTTAATTCCAAATGCTTGAATTAAATCCTGGGTAATTCTCAATTTAGTTGTACAAATTAAATTACACGATCATGACATTTAATTTTTAAAAACTAAAATAATGTTAAAATAAAAATAGAACTTAGTGATCACAATTTCATTACTTACCCGATCAAATTAAATTCAGAATATATAAAAATAGATTTTCCTATAAAAATCGTGATTTAGATCGTCCTCAAAATTAAAAACTATGTTGTCTATAAAATTCTGTGCCCCTAATTAATTGATTAATTAGCATGAATAATTATGCAACAAGTAATTATGAGATATAAAAATATAAATACATAAAAATAGATATAAAAAAAGACTTAAAGTCCATTTCCATCTTGGGTTAGACGTCCTTTGTGAGTAAACTAGTTGAGGATTAAGGTCTCTTGAATAAAAATCATTGGTATAGATGAGCCCTTGAATAAAAAGAGCCCAAAGCAAAAAAAAAATGAAGACGTAGTGTTACCACGTCTATGGCGGCTTTGACAACTAATATAGCGGTATAGTCATGCTGTTATAGTTGCTTTGCTGCTTATCCCATTGCTCCTTCTGAGTCATTTTATTTTCTTCTTTATTTTGCAAGCTTTTCAAACTCCATGTATGGACCTTTAACTTTCGCATACCATTATGGGTTTACTACATAACCAAACCAAAAAGAAAATAGGAAAAAAAAATTACATCCCCTAACTAAGTGCCCCATTACAACGATTTAATGCAATAATTACAAAACATTAATTATTATAACCAAACCTAATATAGAAAAAAACTATCGATTAACAATGTAAGATCAATTCACATAAAACACACTCATCAAACCATAATGGAATTTATACAATCATTAAAATCCTACAAAACCATCTTGGTGTAAAATATACACATCCATGCACACATTTTTTAATATGTCACATACATTTCAATGCTCCACAACAAGGATCTTTCTATAATATGATCAATTTATTACTCGGGTTACGATATCAATTGTTGGGGATTGTTATTTAAAAAATTAGTTTCCCCCCATAAACATTGAATGATCATGAATTAGAAAGTAAAGAAATAAACAATATATATATATATATATATATATATATAAATAAAGTAGGAAACTTATGTATGTCACAAGTTTGAACTATGATGTCATCTTTATGAAAAAAATTAACTTCCTATTTTGGCCCTCAAATCTTTGATTTCCCCCTCTTTTTTTCTCACTAATTGGTTCCCCTCTTTCACTTTAATTCAAACATAAGGCTATTTTGGTAAACACACACCAAAAGCACAACTTCTCATCCCACTCTCCCATACTCACCCAAACCCCCACGATCTCCCCTCTCAAACATCATCCCCTTTCCCTTCTTACCAAAAACCCACGCCCACCCTACTAGACCTACTCATACGGTGCCTCCATCTGCCAAAACTTTTTTCTCTCTCTCAGCTAAATTCTCTCTCTCAGGTCTCTTTGGCTTCTCTCTGCGATACTATTTTTTGTTAGGGTTTGGTGTTGCATGTATACTCCATATTTTTGTGTTGTTATGAGAAAACGTGAATGATTATTTTGTGTGGATTTATATTCAGTGGTTTGAGAATGCATGGGATGATTGGTATTACGCATTTCAAGGGCTAAAAAATGATTTATAAGTTGGGGTTTAAGGGATTCAAAGTTGGGGTTTTTGAAATTTTAGATGGGATACATCTTTACCATATTTACTCTCTTCTTTATGAATCTTCGTGTTTATTTGAAGATATTTTAATAGTTCTTTTATGTTGCAGGTACTCATATATTTTAATTTTTTAAGATCTGAGCCATTTTAATTTCTTTTATGTTGGAGGTACTCATGTATGTTGCAGGTAATCACTTCTGACATCTGCCTATTTTATGTCTATAAAATTTAGATTTTGAAATTTTGAGTATTTTTTAGTTGTGTAGCAAACATAACCACATTTTATTATATCATTTTGTTACTTTTAGTGTGATCTTAATCTAATGTATTCCATAATCATGTCAGTTATTTTTATTGCAAGGATGAATTCTGTGAAAATATAGCCTTTAGACACTCATGTAGATGACTTAGATGTCTTTCTGCCCCTCATGTATCTTATTTTAATGTCAACCGTTTATTGCAAGGATGAATTTTGGTCGTTGTAGTTTTGGGAAAAAATATTTCTACATTGTTCGATTCAATGTCTATATGAGGTCATCGTATTGTTTTAATACATATTTCCACATTTTTTAGGTTCGTAAGATAGATTAAATTTGATTTTGCAGATTTGAAGTTTTTTTTTTTTTTTTCTACTATTTTTCTACTTTGCAGATAGTGGTTAGGATTAAATATCAGTGGCACTCCTGATAATCTTATGAATGTATTTCCATACACAGATGGTGTTAGTAAGTTTAATAATTTTTAAATTTATCTATACATAGTTGCTTGGCATGTGTTTGAGAAAATGACTACCCTAATATTTCATACTACTAATAGTTTTAGGTTTAGTTGATAATTTGACGTATCGTAATCGAATTTTTAAATCAAAGGAAAACCTTACAAGGTGTCGATGTTTTTCAAATGTATTTGGTTGTCCTTGTATAATCTTTGATGTTTTTGGATGTTCTTCAAATGTATTTGGTGTGTACAAAAAAGAAAATTAGTTAACGGGTGGAGCCTTAACAAGTTTGGGTTCTATTGGGTGGGCATGATAAGACACAATAGTTAACTAATTATGTGTAATTGTGAATAAAATAATAATATATGTTGGTTATACAGTAGTCCTTAATAGGTTTGGATCTTGAATGATATTTTAATTTATTATTTCATACATACTTCTCCATATTTGCAATTACATGTCCAATTTAAGACCTGATTGTCATTTTGCTTCTCATTTTTTTATTT
Organism: Sambucus nigra; assembly: GCA_949130495.1. NCBI lineage: Eukaryota > Viridiplantae > Streptophyta > Magnoliopsida > Dipsacales > Adoxaceae > Sambucus > Sambucus nigra. Next base: position 10,266,618 of record OX422218.1, on the reverse strand, counting down.
TCTTTATACAAACATTAACTTTTTTTCCTCCAAGTTGTGTGGGTTTCTCGTCTCTCTCTCTATCTTCTAAAATTTAGGGCTATTTGAACGGGAGCTTGGGATTTTTTTCACCTCCCAATTTTCGGGTAAAAACTCTGAGGTAATATAAGATTTTGTTCCTTTCCAACCATTTTAATTTCTTACCATTTTACTGACCATATTAAATTTCATATATGTTTTTTTGTATATAGATTTAAAGATACTTATCCTGTCATGAGATGAAATGATTGTGGTTGCCTGTCATTACTTGATTAATTTAAGTGAGCAATGCATGTAATTTAATTATTTTGCTTATCTTCCTCCTAATATTGGTAATTTTCTTATATTATATAAAGCTTTAATATTAATTTTTTTGCGGAATTATTCAATGTAGGTACATGAAGTGATTAGATGACAAAGTAGAAAACGGGACTCGAAGTCCAAATTCTCCGAGACCCGGAGGATTCAATACACAATTCAAACATGAACACAAGTTTCGTGTATGTGAAACAACACTATATGCTTCTTTACATAGTTAATCCATTTTCGTAGTTAGTCGATACATCTAAAGTGATCGTTTAAGTTTAAGCTTCTTTTCCTGGAATCTTTGATGCTTTATATGAACAAAATATACATTTCAAAAGATTAATTTTCCTATCATCTTTGAATGTTCAAGTGTTTTTTATATTCATTTCATTGATTTTTTGCAGATCATTATTACTTAGATGGTACAGGCCTCAACATGGTATTTTAAGCATTACGGAACCATATATGGACAAATAAGGGGCACTAAGAGGGTTTTTTGACAATTTTGGGAAAGTGTCATGTGAAAGAATGTAGTCTGAAATTATGAACAAATTGGATACATGTTGTGTAACTAATAGGGTTTTTGACAATTTTGAAATATTTTCCCATGTATTGAGTTGCATAGAGTAGTTTGGATTGGATCAAGAAGTAGAGTTTCATAGAGTAGTTGGAATGGGTTTATGTACTTTGTTAAGGATGTATGTCATTCATGTTAACTATATTAACACTTGGTGTGATTCCAGTTAACTATATTAACATCTCAAAATATTAACACTTAGTTCACTATTAACTTTGTTAGTTTTTCTTTACACACAGTGTATGTTTCTAGACTTAGTAGTGATCACTCGATCCCCACACGGGGCATGTCTCATCAACATTTAATGACCATCTTTATTTGGGCACGTCTCAGCAAAGCTCTGCTCTTCTGATCTGTTTAAACAATGTTAAATGGAAGCAGTGCATGTTTGTTACTGCGCCTCCTACTGTTTGCTACACGTGCGGTTGCCCAGGGCATTTGTCCAGAGATTGCCCTTTCGATCCCAAGTCGATATATATATATATATATATATATATATATATATATATATATATATATATATATATATATACTGATAATAATACTAATACCACATCATCCCATAGCTTCCTCTCTTCAATGATGGCATCGGTTACGTTCTTCACCACTTCCCTCTCTCTTTCAAGTACCGTGGCTATGGACACGAGGTAACTAAAATGGATATGTGGTGTAACAGATGAAATATATGCTCCTTTTATTTTATTTTACAATTTTTAATGCTTCAGATGAAATGGATATGTGGTTACAGTATTTACCATTTTTTATTTGATGGTATGAGCAGATTTATTGAATTTGAAGAAAAAATGATTGTGCCATTCTTATTGAAAAGTTTTACGTTTAGACTCATGTCTCAACAATGTTTTAATAACCATCCGTATATTGGGCATGTCTCAGCAATGCTATGCTCTTCTTATCTGTTTACAATTGTATCTAAAAGCTTTAGATTCAATTTGAACAATGTTAAATGGAAGCAATGTATGTTTTTTAGTGCGCCTCCTACTGTTTGCTACATGTGCGGTTACCCAGGGCATTTGTCCAAAGATAGCCCTTTCGATCCCAAGTCTAAATATACTCTGATAAGAATCTTAATACCACATCATGCCTGAGCTTCCTCTCTTCAATGATGGCCTCAGCTACATTCTTCTCCACTTCCCTCTCTCTTTCAAGTACCGTGGTAGTGGATACGAGGTAACTAAAATGGATATGTGGTGTAACAGATGAAATATATTCTCCTTTTATTTTAATTTACACTTTTTAATGCTTTAAATGAAATGGATATGTGGTGACGTGGTTTAACATTTTGTATTTGATGGCATGAGGAGATTTATTGAATTTGAAGAAAAAACGATCGTGCCATTCTTATTGAAATGTTTTACGTTTAGACTCATTAGTGACAGATTTAGATCTGTTGAATTAGGCAACTCCCATCCCACAAAAAAAATCCCCAACTTATAGGTATTATTATGTTTTGGTGTCTCATCCAATGTAGAAATAAGTATTATTACGTTGTTGCTTAAATTCAACTAAGTACTAGTGTATCATTATGTCAGAGAAGTGATTTAACTAATGGATCCAATATTTCTTCAAATTTAGTTTTAACTCAAGGTTGATGCCATGAATATGGATCTGCAAATTCTTGCTATAGGATACTGAGTTGAATATAACCATAGGATGCTATGTTTTGAACTCGATATTTCGAACTCACCATTGTTGTATAGGTATTACAATGGTGTCAATCAGTTATAATGTTATGTTATACCAGTTATCTAGAAATAGTTGATCCCAATGGTCAAAAAGTGGCTACTTTTGATCAGTAGCGAAGTCATTTCCTTCTATTAGGGCAGAAAAGTATCTTATGTCTCCACCTGAGTAAGATAGGAGTACCAAATTATATCTCCATTTGAGTAAGGAAATGATTGCATTATCTTATATAGTCAAGTAACTTATTTCTCATGGCTTCATCTCTTGCTCTCATGCAGTCATTTCCTATCTTGCTCTCATGCATTATTTGGTACGGAAATGACTGGATTATTTGGTATGGAAATGACTGCATTATTTGGTACAAAAATGAATGCATTATTTGGTACGAAGAGTATCTCTTATCTTTAATTTTCTTCTCTCAGGCAGCAAAGTATCTTATATGGCAAGATAAGAGTACCAAATTATCACAGAATCTTCTCTATTGATGTGAAGCTTTACTAAGTGGAATCGACTCCAACATAATTGATTATGTAAGTCTTTCACGCTGGATATATACACTGTTTTATGGTTTTTCATTTTGATCTAGGCAAATGATTATATGGTTATTTTTAACTTAAATCCCAACTTTTGTGACATGTTTTCAGTTACACTGCAATACCCCTGTATTTCATAATACATTTTAATTTAGACATGCAATAAAAGTCGGTTCTCAATTTTAACATTTTGTTGCATTTTTTCTTAAGTTTGTGTTATTAGTGAAAATTAGTTTATTATCTAGAAATAGTTGATCCCACTGGGCCTACGACAAAAGCATATCTGATCTGAAGTATTTCACCTCTGGATGAAGTTGCCTCAATAATGTCCCATCGAAACTCAAGAAAGAAAACCAGTAGGTAAGATACAAGGCTTTCTCATGGTGGACACGTTAAAACTCTAAATGTCTTACAGCGGTTGGAATAAGTAGGTAAGAATATTAGTAGGGAAGAGAACAAATTTGAATCAACATCAGTTGGAAAGCGTCCCCCATCACCTCCTTCTTCGGTGGAGCACATCCTTCATGGTGGAATCGAGACTTACAACATCAGTCATATTTCTTATATCAATTAAAGGGTTAAAAATACAAAGTTAGAGGGTTATATCAGAATCAGTCATATTTCTTACAGCAACAATCACATTTCTTATATAATTTGTTCTTTTTTCTGATCAAATTTTTTTAGATTTTGATTATCTATTATGGGATTTGTTTGGTCACCAATTTTGTTAGTTTCCTAGATGGTTTAGTAGCTATGTTTAGCTATGATAAAATGACTATGAATATAACGTCTTTTTACTATTTACTAACATATTTACACTAGATCTAAAGAAATGATATTCGGTTGTTTGACCATTGCTCAACTACTTAGCGCTTGAGTTGGTAATAAGTTGCGGATTAGCGTTTAATAGTTATAGGTTTTTTATTTTTTAGGCTTTGATAATTCATAGTTTGTTCGACTTAGTTAGGTTTTTTGTAATGGTTTATTATATTTGTAATGGACTTGAATCAGGATACCGCATTAAAAATATTTATAGTTTCCATGTTAACATGTTTTTTTTTAATTTTGACAAAATGAAGGGCCTTTACTATTTGGAGCTCTAATTATTTATCTTTGTTGTGCATTATTTGTCCCATCTAATGTTGTTTTCCAATTTTCAAGTGCCTAACAGAACATATATATACTCATAAGGTAATGTTTTATGATCTTTGTCGGTTGCATATTGGTTTGAACTTTAGAAAGAATTTGACTTTGTTTAATATGGTTGAAGTTGGTTAAGTATAATTTTAAATATTGTTATTGCCTTGATGTTCACCATATTATAATTTCAGATAGCTTTGTTAGTTCGTACTTATATTTTTTATGTATGCTAAAGTATCCAAAGCCTTGGTGTTGCTCATTATTATGTTTCATATAATACCAAAAAGATAAGAGAATGAAAAGTTTATTTTTTCTTTCTTATAGTTCCCAAGTAGGGGTTATAATCTATTATGGCCTATTGGTTTTGAAGCAGTGAAATAAAAATTCTTTATTTTCAGGACCAATGCAGACAGTGGAAGTAAATATTGGGGATGTACAAAGAGGTCAAGTAATACATGTTATGCTCTGATATGGTTTTTAGGCTAATGTGACTAAAGCATATACTCTGACAACTAATGTCTTGAGTTTAAGTCTCATATATTTCATTTAGTCCCCACTTTTGTTCTTGCAATGTGCATCTGTTTATTTTGGGAAAATTTTGTACCTTGCTTTTTCATGTGCGACTAGGGCACACGCGATGGGATTATTAGAAACTAGAAATACATGAAAGACTTAATCTTTCAAGCTCTCCTTCCCACTACCTAGAAATTGTGGCGTTGCCATTGGGCTATGAAACTTTGTTCGACATATTGCTAAACTATTTCAGTGCCAGTGTGGGGGTGCAACAACAAATTTATAAAAGGTAATTAAAGTTTTTCTTCCTATTTATTAATCCTTGTCATTTTTACTTAATATGAATTTTACATAACGATAATTATCATTATTATAATAACTACTATAATAATATTTATTTTTATTATTTGTTTGTAGTTCGTGCTTGAGGAGTTGATCGGCTGACCAAAAGTGTTGTTGTGTTGTAGATCCCGTTGTATGGACATTGGTGTCATTATATAAAAGACGGTGAAAATGAGATCTTTAATGGGATGGAAGATAGGAAACATATAGATTGAGCATTTTACATATCTTTTTTTTCTTCAAAAGTGTTTTCATAAAACATGATGATGTATGTTGGCAATATTATGAACTTATTTATTTCTTTTGTAAAATATTTATTTTAGTTGGACGCATTCAATACAAGGTTGTTTGGACCTTGCAAAATGTGAAAACAACTAGAAATGGGTACTCTATATGTTATACATATCTAAATAGACAATGATATTATATTTGAATTACAAACTATAAGTTTTGTTGTTGATGTATTTTTTATTTCTCATACATGGAGGATAATCCTAGAAATAAAGGAAACTTTTCCCAAATTTTTTAAATTGTTTATGATTATTTATTTATATAAAAAATTAGACTTAAGTTATACATGACTTCATATGTTGAAAAAAATTCTTCTTGCCTTCAGTTAAAGGGCAATACGCTTAACTGCAGAATCTTGAATACGCGTATGTCGGCTAGCTTATCACCATATATGAAGAGGCTGCTCCCGTGTCTCGAATCCCAGACCAAATGTAGTTTTGGCGAATCTTTATGCCTTTCAAAATTATCAAGGCACGACTTTATGCGTTTCAAAATTATCAGTGTGCCTTCAGGCATGGGCACACCCTAGTATATATATATATATATACTGACTTGGGATACATTGGGTCTCAATATACTTAGGGTGTTCTATTTGTGAAAAAGGACTATACTTAGTACCAATGACTAAATAATTAAACTCACTTCCAAACAGTTACTCCAAAGTCCCAAACTACATCCCCTAATGTACAGAAACAAATTTCCAATTGAGTCCTTTGTTGTTTTGGCTCAATTTCGGACAAAAACTTTTGAGTCATAGGATAGATTTCTTGACCATCCTTCAAGCCTATGACATGCTAAAGTTGAAAACGTAGCGGCTAGATTTGTAAAGCGTCATCACTGCCGGTTTACATGTGCCTCGCTTCACGTCATCAACGTAGTTCCAATTACTCCTAAGGTATGAATGCATTATATATATATATATATATATATATATAGGAGCTTGGAACATTTTTTATTGGGTGAAATTTTATTTTAAAATGAATTCTATTTTCAGAAGGTTTCTATAGAACTTTAAAGTAAAGTTTCTGGGCTTAAAAGCAAAATTTATAGAATCTGTCACTCCGTTCGATATTGTCGTTCGAACGAGAATGTCATTCGAATGAGTTTGTCAATGACTTTACCCATTGGCCACTGCGACTCCATTAGAAGGGTCGTTCGAACGAAGTCTCGTTCGAACAAAAATCTCGTTCTAACAAAATTTTCGGCGGGAAAATTATTTGGCAGTTTTTGACAGTTTTTCACCTCTATCCCACTACTTTTTCTCCACTAACTTTTGACAGACTTATCTAGTGCGGGAAAAACCTTTTCTAACTAACATTTTAATATTCCTCCATCTCCTAGAGAGAGTTTTGATAGTGTTTCAATTCCAAATGGAAAGGTTCAAGTTTGGGTTTGCTTTTTCATCCCTTAAAGAAGAAAAAAGATTTTGTTTTGCTGCGGCATTCTCACATGGTGAAAGGCACCATGTGTGGTTGATGGTTGTTTGGTCTCAGTTGGTGGACTCCAAGGTTTAGGTCGACTCCGGGATTATTCATTAGGCGAAGGTTGAAGATCGAAGGAGCCCGTAAAGGCTTGAAGGGAGTCGAGTCGGTTGTGTAAGTCCTCTTGTCGAGTCTTTGTAAAATTCATACCATACTTAGTGAATTTGTTGGACCAAGGTCGTCCGAGGTTTTTTTATCCCGTCGTGGGTTTTTCCTCATACATCGCGGCGTAGTGGTTAATCTCTTTATTTTATCTTTTACAAAATACCTAGAATGCATGTGTAGGTAAAAAGATAAAATTGGGATATTTAATTTGGTGCATGTTTATTATCTGGGTAAATAATGTTTAACTTAATTAGTTCAAGTCATTAATTTTATTGGATAAAATTTGTTATGGCCTATTTCGTAAAAATGAATTAATTAATTCTTAGGCAAATTTCTAGGACTTGTATTAAATTGGTTTTTTGGGCTTAAAGTAAAAATTCACAAATTTGATTTTTAGTATAATTTTAATTTTTAGAAATTAAAATTTGTTTTACTTTAGTTTTAATTTGTGAAGAAATTAATTTTAGCTTATGTAGTTGTTTAGTTGAACCATCTTTATTCCGCATCTCGAAAAGGAAATTAATTTTTGTAAGATTTTAAAATTAAGGGTCCTTGCATTCCAACAAGTGGTATCAGATCCAAAATGATAAAAAGTACGGACACAAATTTGCTTGACGGCCCTTTAGGATTTTGTTTTGGTTTTTGTCCCGGAATACCCAAAGGGGGAGATTTGTACGGACACAAATTTCCATTTGAGTCATTTGTTGTTTTGGCTCAATTTCGAACAAAAATATTTGAGTCATAGGATAGAGTTCATTACCATCCTTTAAGCCAATGACATGCTAAAGTTTAAGATGTAGCGGCCATATTTGTAAAGCTTAATCATTGCCGGTTTACATGTTCCTCGTTTCACATCATCAAACGTTGTTCCAATTACTCCTTTGGTATGAATGCGTTACATATATATATATAGGAGGTTGGAACATTTTTTATTGGGCCAAAATTTATTTTAAAATGAATTTTATTTTCAGAAGGTTTCTTTAGAACTTTAAAGTAAAGTTTGTGGGTTTAAAAGTAAAATTTATAGAATCTGTCCCTTCATTCGATATTGTCATTCAAACGAGTTTTTCATTCGAACGAGAATGTCGTTCGAACGAGTTTGCCAATGACTTTTCCCATTGGCCACTGGAACTTCGTCCGAAGGGTCGTTCGAACGAGATTCGTTCGAACGACATTTTCGGTGGGAAAATTGTTTGGCAGTTTTTTGTAGTTTTTCACCTCTATCCCACTACTTTTTCTCCACTAACTTTTGACAGAGTTATCTAGCGTGGGAACCAACCTTTTCGAACTAACTTTTTCATATTCCTGCATCTCCTAGAGAGAGTTTTGAGAGTGTTTCAATTCCAAATGAAAAGGTTCAAGTTTTGAGTGTTTGTTTTTAAAAAAACAAAAAATCATAAAACACATTTGTTTACACCCATTGGTTTAGTTTATCCAAGTTCCTACATTTATATTATTTTCTTGGAGTATTTGGCACCGGGTTCACTTTTCTACCCAAGAAGAGAAGAGTTTGGGTTTGCTTTTGCATCCTTTAAAGAAGAAGAAGCTTTTGTTTTGCTGCGGTATTCTCACATGGTGTAAGGCACCATGTGTGGTTGATGGTTGTTTTGTCTCAATTGGTGGACTCCAAGGTTCCTATCGACTCCGGGATTATTCTCTAGGTAAAGGTTGAGTCGAGTCAATTGTGTAAGTCCTTTTGTCGAGTCTTTGTAAAAGTCATACCATACTTAGTGATTTTGTTAGGCCAGGGCCATCTGAGGTTTTTTTCCCGTTGTGGGTTTTTCCTCGTACATCGCGGCGTAGTGGTTTGTCTCTTTATTTTATCTTTTGCAAAATCACCTAGAATGCATGTGTAGGTAAAAAGATAAAATTGGGATACTTAATTTGGTGCATGTTTATTATTTGGGTAAATAATGTTTAACTTAATTTAGTTCAAGACATTAATTTTATTGGATAAAATTTGGTTTGGCCTATTTCGCAAAAATTGATTAATTAATTCTTAGGCAAATTTCTAGGACTTGTATTAAATTGGTTTTTTGGGCTTAAAGTAAAAATTCACAAATTTGATTTTTAGTATAATTTTAATTTTTAGAAAATTAAAATTTGTTTTACTTTAGTTTTAATTTGTTAAGAAATTAATTTTAGTTTATGTAGTTGTTTAGTTGAACCATCTTTATTTCGCATCTCTAAAAGGAAATTAATTTTTGAAAGATTTTATAATTGGGGGTCCTTGCATTCCAACACTTAATTTATTTACTCTATCTATTTAATCGTAATTAATTGTACTAAATTTTGACGACTATGTTCCATTTTAAGTATCTCAAAATTACTCTAATAATGAGGTCTTATTTGCGCAGTTGATATGGTACATAATATGATTTCATGCGTTAAGCGCACCAGCTTGGTCAAATAAATTAGCCGCTACTTTATTTTAATCAACTTCTGATTTATTCCTTGGTAATAGACTTTGAGAACGCACTATATGTTGACTTACTTGAGTCTTCATATATAGGAGTTCTAGCGAGTTTGGATATCTAGACAAAATAGTTAGATTTTTATGATAACTCCATCTCCTCAAAGGTACAAGCTCTAAGAAGAAATCTTGTCCAAGAGAACCTGCAAAGGGAAGATATGTCTAACCCTAAAACCACAAATATGAAACACACTATGCCTCATTCATATCACCTATTTGCATTAATGGTTCTTCAACATTTCAAGTCATTTTAAAATAAATTTAATTCAACTCAAATCATTTTATATATTTTTAAAATAATTTTCAAATGATTTTGAATTAATTTTAAATTATTTTTAAAAGCGCTGTGGGTAAAAATTGGATTTCAGAAACTTATTTTCTTTGCTGATTATTTGCCTGGGTAGAATCCAAAAGCGCTAGAGATTTCAAGGTAGGATTTGTACTTATTTTCATACACGCATTTTTGTCTTCATCTGGGGGGTACACTTGTTGGTAGCCTATCGATCGGATTTGTGTTTTCTGTTAGACACAGAACGCGTACACATTTTTAGCCCTTGGATCAAACTTATCAACATACTACATGTGTCGTGAGGCAATCCTCGTGAACCCAGTTTCAACCAATCACCAAAAATTTAACCCACCGCTAGTGTTGAACCATTGGATTAAAGTCAATTGGTCAAGACTCAATCCCATCCATAGGATTGAGGTCAATGTTTTGGATCCTTCTTCTACTAGTATAGAAAGGACCCAAGCCGCAAAAATTTGAGACTTTTGCCATTTCATTAAATCTCAGAGAAAAGAGAGTATAAAGAGAAGAGAGAGAAAGGAGAAGAGAGGGAAAGAAAAGAGATAGATTAGAAATAAGAAACCCTAAGTTTTCTTCACAATTCAAACCTCTGAGTGTTTTTATCCCAAACCAAACACCAAAACCTAAAAGTCCCATACACCAAAAAACTCATATTTTTGGGAGTCAGATCCTTCTAGGGTTTATGTGTCTTTGGTGTTGTGTTTTGGTTTGAAGACCTCTTCAAATCTTTGATTCTCCCAGAACTCATCTCTAAGAGAGACTTAATTTTCATTATTGAAACTGAGTTTTTCTAAAAGAGAACATCTCACATTTTGTTTTCGTTTTCTCTTTTTCGATCTGGTATTTTAGATCTATTCTATTTCAACAAATTTTGAAATAAAAAATTTTAAGTTTTAAAATATTTTTCAGATCTAGTGAGTTGTGTGTTTCTAGTTTTTTATTTCATGTTTTATGAAATACTGGTGAAAAAAAATAAAAACAACACAAAGAACTCTTGCTAAAAGTTTTAAGACATAACCATTGATCTGAAAAGAAGTTTTATGCCAAAAATTGTTGAATCAGTCTCTGCATGCTAAGTCTGAATCTATTTTAATAAAGTATACTTATAGTCTAGTTTGGATCTCAATTGGAGGTTTACAATTTCAAAAATACTGTCAAAACACTAAAATTGTTTAAGACCTTGAACCGTCTTCTGAGAAAGGTATCCTTGAGATCTGTGGATAAATAAAAGATCAAGAAGTCTTGGCTTGAAAAATCAAGATCAGAAATAACCTATTTGCTAGGAAAGTTTGTATAAATGTTGAGAGGGTGAGTTGCATGTTTTCATGTAGTAGAACATCACAAACACTATCTCACATGAACACTTAGACACTATGGTTCTGTGTGACAATCTTGGATTTTGAAAGAGTTGTTGGAATCAAAATTCAAAGAGAAGGAGATCAAGGAAAGAGCAAAGAAGCAGCAAGAAAAGATCAGTCCAATTTAGCTTACCTTTGGAGTGGAGAATCTCAAGTAGGTATATTCTGAACTTAGATTAGGATCTTCGTGGTTTTATTTTAAGTGTTGTAACTTGATTATTTATTCTAGTGAATTTTTGTTTTGTGTCGTAGAGGGCACCGTGGATGTTTCCCTTATTTAAGAGTTTTACCACGTTAAAATTCCTGTGTTTATTTCTTTGAATCTTCTTAATTGTTGTTGTGACTGGGAATGCATGGTAACTTTAAAAATAAAAAATTCACGTGTCTATTCCAAATTCCTATGTTGTTGTGATTGTGATTGGGAATGCATGGTATATTCTTAATTCCTGTGTCTATTCCTTGTTTAGTATATGTTTATTAAAAATTAAAAAGAAGGTAACCAACTATCAAATTCAAACCATACATTCAAAAAGTCTTATATAACATATCTTGTGTTTTTCGAAAAGAGTTTTGCCCAAAAATTTTATTCGGAGTTTACACAACTTATGACAATTTGTTATTAATCTTGTAAACAAGCTTTTCACCCTAAAGCGTTTCTTCAGACTTAACTAATTTGATACGCTTCCTGATATTAAAATAATCCATTGATCAAATATATTGAGAGAATCAAAACATATAAGTCTACCAAGTGGGTATCATAAATCAAGGCCTTTTTTTAACGCGAATTCCTTGGAATTATGATCTCAAACATACATACAAAATGATTACCCAACTTGCGAAAATTTAGATCCAACCCATAAAAATAAAATCAATAATTATTCAAGCATTCCAAGCATCTTTGAACTACCAGAAAAGTTCTCGAGCCATTAGACAAGTTTTTATAGTTTCATATAAACCATTGGGATTATAGTCATAACTTTATCGATAGGATATCAACTTCTTATCTAGTTTATGAAATGGTCAATTATACTGAACCATAACTCTGATCTCTCATGATTAGGTCGAACACATATCTCATTAAAATTCCTACTAAGTCAATTTTATCGACATTAAATATATATTTGAAAGCAAATATAAGTAACTCTTACAAACTTGATTCTTATTCAAAACGAATTGGACACACATTTATTAAAATAAACATCATACATGGTTATAAGAATAAAAGCCAACGGACCACATTAAACCTGATAGACATTTATTGTAAATTAAAATTCATACACGGTTTGAATAATAAAACCCAACAGATCATATTAAAATAAAAAGCAATACATAATGTAGAGTACTGGGGCTATAAGCTTTATTCTTCTTGTCCTCATGCACATGAACGAATTCCATGTCGAATGGTTAAAACAATTATTGTTTCAACAAGGGACGGGATCGACAAATAAGGTTGTTATGTAATCTTTAGTCTGCTCAACATTTGTATACCCATCTCCGTACCTATAGATAACATGTGTCACGCGTGCAAGGTTGACAATTCTCAGTAGGAGATGCAATGAGACTTCGGTTGGCCTGAGGCATTGCTCATTCATATCCTTCCATGCATTTGAGACTTTTTTCTCAAACTCAAGGATTGTTGATTCCTCCGAGACACCATATTGATTTACGTAGCATTCGACGCTGGAGGCCGCGTGTTCCCTCTTTTGTTCAAACTTCATGGTTCAATTTTGTAATATAAATTTAGAATTGATAATGATAGAAATAATGATCGAAATTTCATGTATGGCTTTGTAGAAAAAATATATGTTTATGCGTCTTGAAAAAAAGAGAAACTGTGATCTTTATTCAAACGAACTTCATAAAACATATTTGAAAAATATGAAAAGATTTGATAATAAGTGTTAAAACAATAAAATAATTTTTATGTCAAATTTGAAATATTACTCTAAAATTAATTTTTTTTAAACACTTAGGTCCATAAAACACTCACTTACTCAATATTCATTTATTTTTAAAAGTCCGCGCTAGAGGCACCCCTACCCCTATCCCCACACATCTGTTGGAGATCTGACAAACCTCGACAGAGATCCGATGACCACTTTTGGAACTCCAACAGGCCTCATCAAAGCTGTTGGAGCTCCCGCGGTGGGGTGGGGAAAGGAGGGGATGGGGGGGCGCGGGGGCACTAGCGAGAACCTTAAAAAACTAAAAAGTATTGGATAAATGGGTGTTAGATGAACCTAGATGTTTAAAAAAAATTATCACATTTTTAGAGTAATAAAAATAGCTTGTGATGGAACCTAAAAGGCAAACTTCGTGCAAAATGCACTTGCCACTGCGTGGCATCGGAGCAGTTAATTGTACACAACTCTATTCGTGCATATGTAGAGAGGCTGTTTTCTCAACTCGAACTTGAACTTATCTCAAATTTTTATATACACGTAGAGAAACAATTATATATATATATATATATATATATATATATATATATATATATATATATATATATAGAGAGAGAGAGAGAGAGAGAGAGAGAGAGAGAGAGAGAGAGAGAGTTTCCAATTAGCTGAATCCCTTTAAAACTATACAACAGAGCCCTGAAATGAATACTCAAACTTATTTAGAGATCCACGTGGAACTCCCTTTCTATTTGCAAATCTCTGAATTTCTTTAGTTTTTGGTAGGAAAAACTCTCATTAAATTTACTATTATTCCTCCATATTATAAACATGAGTTTTTTTCCAGTAAAATCTTTTAGCATTATATTTTCCCCATAACCATAAATCCCACCTCATCTCCCCTTTTTACAATTTCGAGTCGGTTTATGTCCTTCTCACTCACTCTCCTCCTCGGAATCTTATAAATTAACCTTTTATTGATGAGAATTTCATTCCGAACCAGAGAAGACAACGATGTCTACCATCCAATTTTCAACATTGATGAAGCATAACAATATGGGTGAGACTATTGGACAACCCCAATAAGCGGGCGATTTGTTTTGTTTAGAGGTTCAATATTGGTGATTTTCAAAATTTCTTTGTAAGATGTATACTGAAATTCTGAAACTATATTAATAATGTAAACTTATTTCTCTTTTAAGCTTAACTTGTGTACATCATTAATTTTATCATGTTACCTATTTTTGCTTCTTCAAATATACATTGAATTGGTTATGACTTTTCCTTCAGTTAAAATGGAACAAAGAATATACAAATTATATGGTAGGAATTTTTTGTGTATGTATTTTTGGTTTGAGTATTTTTTTATGGTGCACATTGCTCATTTTCTAAAATGGCACAAAGAATATTCAAATCATATCGTAGGAATTTTTCCCTTTCTCTAAGTCCACAACTTCAAAAAACTTGAAAGTTTGTTATTCGTTTTTTACAGCGATAGTGAATCAATATTACTTAATTTTATGAAGGAAAATGATGTCTCGTTTTGTATGGCAATGGTTCCCTTTTAATAAATGATATGTTGTCTTATAAATAATTGTTGATATACAAGCCACGTGGATATAGTGTCAGTTTACAATAATAAATTTCCACCCACTATGTTGGAGGGTAGCCCCACTGTCTTTAAGTGTTTGTTGCTTTTCTTTAAGAACAAGACGTATACTATTTTATTGACTTCCAATACCCAATTTTCAAGTTTTTTAGTAATACAACCACTATCCCATCGCAATTAAAATTCTCAAAGGATTTGGAATCTACAAGGATACACTTATTTTATATGTATTCGGTGTCCAATACTTAATTTAATTTTTTTAATGATAGACACCCAATGTTGCCCTTGTGAATGGGGGGTTAGGCCATTCATTGACAACATAGAACTACTCGGGTTATGGTCCTAGATACAAATATGGTCTATTTAAGTAGCTTATACAAAATACGGTCGGGCGGAAGTTATAAAATGTTTCCTTGGGATGTATTTGATGAAATTTCATGTCTTATGTTAACAAAGGCGATACATGCAATTTCTCTTTATTCATTAGTTTCTTTGATTTATTCAATAATTCAAAAGTACTCCTTTCTTAGTCTACTTTAAGTAATGAAAGTTTTTGGTTTAATGCTTGAGTTGAATAATTTTGTCCAATGGTACTCCAAAATCGTCTTAATTATTAGGAAAGAAGCCTTTCAAAGGAATTTACATTTTTTTGAGAAAAAAATAAGAGGGTTCATCAATTTCAATATCACATTGAATAGGATTAAACTGATATTTTTTATTATTTAGATCTTTCTTCAAATATTAGTAATTAGGGTGCAATTAAATTATTCATTAAGTCGCATTTTTTTTGACAAACTTTTGCGTGGAATAAAAATATAATTAAATTAATAAATTTACAACATCCGCACATTGTCCATTACACGAGTTGCATGAAAGTATTTTACCTACAATAGGAGCTTTGTAATAAAAGAAACTAATATGCGTGTGCGGGAATTAAATTTTAGCTTTTGTATACCTTATACGAGACTAAATCATTTTGAAGCCGGCCACAAATCCCACAAGCTGTTACAATTTGGGGTTTCTTTTGTATCCATTCGAATGCCTCTTCGGTGGCCAGATTCCCCATTCCCACAAAGGATGTTGCTGCAAGCGTGTGATAAGTAGAACTTGGCAATGCATTTTTCATATAATCATCAAATGATGGTATATATCCACCGTTGAACCATTCAGCCTTAAGATAATATGATCTAATCAGATCCTGCGTCTGGTATTAAAAATAAACTGAAATCAATGAGTGTGAGAGAGAGAGAGAGAGAGAGAGAGAGAGAGAGAGAAATTTGAACGTCAAATCATGTACTTTTGCGGTCTAATGTTGTTATTATCTCAAATATACAGTTATAAATCATTTGAAGGAACGTTGTCATACTAATTCTCTTGAATGATAAACACTATAAAGTCTCCCTTCTTTTCTCATTTCTTGTTCCATTTCTTCGTAGAGATTGAGGAGCATGCCATAAGGGAGTTTCATGTACTCAGGAAGTTGATCAATGATGCCAATATCCCACCTAGTAAGTAAAAGGATTTTATCAATTTCTATAATTGATTAAATAAAACAATGCTTTGAATTTTTTCAAATCATGTTTATTTTTTGTCTATAAAATTATTATCCACAAATATACTAATATTTAATAAATATCCACAAAACAAAATGGTCAAGGATATGATAAGGAGTGATAAAGTATATGGTTTCGTGTGAGAACAATTTTAACCATATTCAAAGATTTACTTTCATTATGTATCTTCAATTTTTCATATTGATAGTTTCTATATCTGCAGTACATTTCTTATGCAGATTGTATCGTATTTTAATAGTGCGGACCGGACGTGCATCATCATGCGGTGAGCCTCAAAATTTTTGTATCTTCTTTTCTGGTTTCACCGTTGGATGTCACATGTCTAGTCGGAACCTGTTAAAATGCAAAACAATCCGCACAAGAGTAGTACTACTATATACTTAATACTATTAGATAATATAAAGAAGTTAACAAATATTTTAACCATTTTTTGTATTCGTCGAGGCGAATAATATTTTATCGTGAATGAAATGAGGCCTTACTCGTACATAGTAGGAAGCGGGACAAACCTATTTGATGCGTTTGTAAAAAGTTGAAGTTCCTCAAGTGTACCATAAGCATCATATGTATCGTCTATAATTGACACCATCATTATGATTTTTGTGAGTATGATGCGTCCAACTGAAAATTGAGGCTCAAAGTACGTTGCCACTGTCCATAAGTAGCACTCCACAATTCTATCTCTAGCATACGAAAGCTTTGTTGAACATTCTGAATCCTTCCACCACCTGAAAATTTGATATTAGTATTCATCACATGCACAAACATAAAAAATGGTAGAGTTTTTTTTATCCAAGTACTTTGAGACATGGCTTAGTTCTTGTTGATGTTGTAATTGTACCAAGTTGAAATCCATCTTAGCAAGCTTTAGTATCAACTCATTTCGGGATTCGTCATCCTCATAGGTAGATATGTAAAGTCTTGCCTCAACTCTCGGTATGCCCATGTGGAATGGTCCTCTTAAAGCTTGGTTTACTTGTTTCTTAAGGGTACAACTTAGAGTAGACACAACTGATTCAAGATGAGCAGTTGTGAAGGAAAGTGCTTCATCTAGTATTTCTTCTCCCCTTATTCTAAGTTGTGCCGCTTCATATAAGCTTAGCATTCCCTTAACGTCATTAGCTAGTGTTTCCTCGAACTTCCCAGTAGTATTGTCCGTGAATTTGTTAAACACATCTGATTGAAAAGAAAATATATTATGTTAGTTTGTTTGAAATAGGGGAATATATTTTAGTCCATACCTTTTTATTTTGTTAAAAAAATCCCTCACGACATAAAAACGGTCAAAACGTGCCCTTAGTGCGGACCATTAAAAATACAAAAATATTGGTTGAATGAGTGTTTGGGGGACTTCGATTAAATGTGTATTAAAAAACATTTGTGTAACAATTTAATAATGGATCCTTTAAAATAATATAAGCCTAGACAAACTCTCTAACTCAAGAAGTTCTTGCCATGTTGCTGGGGAAATGGATAAAATCCAAAATTTATTGAAAAATGGATCAAATACCAAAAAGTTCCTCGAACATTTTTTAATACACATTTTCTTCAAGCCTTTTTTTTAAACCAAAAAGTCCTTTATTCTGTTATCTTTAAAGGTCCGCGCAAGCGACATGGTAAAGCCTTTTTGGCATGGCGAAGGATTTTTTTTTGCAAAATAAAAAGACTTGGACTATACATATATTAAAAGAAGTTCAAGGGACTATTTGATATATGCCCTTGAAAAATAGGACCCTGAAAATACAAGCTTTTGTGTATAGTTAATGTTTTTCTCATCCACACAAATTATCTGAAACCCAAAATATTGGGTAACAACGTCCCATTGGTGTGATCATTATACTTACCACAAGGCATCTTGTAACCATGTTGTCTGAACACTCGAAATTTAACTGAAATGTTGTACAACTCGGATTCCTCTTGGTCATCAACTGAAATGTTGGGCGTAGTGAAAAGTTTTTCTAATTCGTTTTCAATCTCTTGCTCGAAGAGATAAGATACACCAAGGCGATGGAGTGGGTTGATCCACTTAACAATTTTGTCAATTGGATTAATGGTCCTATCCAAAAGCATTTCTCTCACCTCTCCTTTTACCTTTTCAACCCCTTTAGTGTAACGTTCAAATGCCTGCAAATACACCTTAATTGAGAAATATATATTCACCCACAAACACATACCGAAAGAGATAGTTAAGAATTAGAGAAACAACATATCCCACTGTCATGAAAAATGTTATTTGTCCTCAACTCTATTTCTTCAACTCAGCACTTGAGGATTTCTGTACATATATTCTCCTTTTATATGTATTTGTACTTCTGATAGTTGAGCCTAAGGTGTGTTTTTTTAATTGAATCATTTAAACTTAAGAGATGCCAAATAGTGTTTTTTATTTAAATGATTAATAAGCTAAAAATTATTTTTGCCTCATTAAGATATAAATTTACCCTTGAAGTCTGAATCAGTCTAAATACATTTATTCACAGGTAAATTAAGACATAAAAACGAACATATTTATTTTATTCAGATTTCAAGTTCAGACTTTAGATTTATATGAAAAAACTAATGCAACCTAAGTCCCCTGTATGTTTCTATTTAGGTTTGTAAATTTAGGACTTTGGTGATATTTGTTTTTAATTTTTAAATCTGAATCTGAACTATTCAGACTTAAGTGGTACACAATAGTATTTTTTTAAAGGATTAAGAGGTTAACGGTATTATTGCCTTTGCATGATTAAGAAATTTATTTGTCTTTAAAGTCTGAATCTGAAGTCTGAATCAGTCTAAATACATTCATTCAAATGTTCATTCAAACATGAAAAAAAATTGCAGATTCAGATTTGAGATTCAATCTTCAAATTTTAGATTCAGATGATAAAACAATGCAACCTAAATTATTTATTCCGATTCATTTCCAAAGAACTTGATATAATTGTAATAGAAATAAAGACGGTCGGAGGTTATAATACGGTTGTTACCTTGAATTTAGGTTGAGCCTAACTTGAATAATATATTCGAGTCTAACATACATTGGCCACATGATATTTATCTCACTGCGATAATATTAAAGTTGATTTTGGTTACTTAGTGATAAATCTTATTCTTATGTAAGTGATCTTAGAGCATCCACAAAAAAGATGTTATCTAACAAGAAAATTTGTATGTTTACAAATTCAGAGGTTTGCAGTGGTGGGAGTAAGTAAACAATTTGTAGTGGTTCTCCAAATATACAAGTTGACTGGAGAATTTGTAAAGAGTTCCCACGAACTTCACAAGTTCATAACAAGTATTATTATCACAGTAAAAATTAACAACAAAGTATATTTGGATTCCTACGAACAAATATAATTCGTAGGAACTATCAAAACCAAAGACTTTCTACATACCAAAACATTCGATTATTTATTAAGCCTGTTTGTTGTTCTAAAATATGTATAATGATATTTGGTTGATTTAAAAATTGAGTTTGGATATATATAAAGTGAATATATTCACGATTAGAACATGCAAGTGCTGACACTACTGGTGAATCATTTTGAACACCTTTGGTACTGTTTTCTTCTGTGTGTTTTCCAATCCAAACAAATCCGTTCCTCAAGATATTCTAAAAAATATGCATAATGAAAAACATGTTGAATATTTTGTTACCGAATTATCTAGAGATTAGTCTGTGAAGTGATCTCCCCATTTACTTTGAGGAAAGTTGGCCAAAGGTCGAACAAATGCTGCACTGGAGGCCATACAGTGACAAATTCAAAAAATTGATTGAATTCTTACTATCAGTGAGAAAATCTCCGACCCTTGTGCATTAAGCATCTGTATGATGTATCTTAGTTTATTTATAGACCAACGCTCAGTTGAACTTTGGTTCTC
The DNA here is from genome assembly GCA_949130495.1 of Sambucus nigra. Lineage (NCBI taxonomy): Eukaryota > Viridiplantae > Streptophyta > Magnoliopsida > Dipsacales > Adoxaceae > Sambucus > Sambucus nigra. Next base: position 10,246,525 of record OX422218.1, on the reverse strand, counting down.
CATTTCCAGCAAAAGGAAATATAATTGTTATAATTTGGACACTTGTACAAGGAGGATAACAAGCTAAATGTGGCTTGCATGCTTTTCACCAGATTTAAATATGAACACAAAAGTGGGTGGTGGAAAACAAATCTGCTTAAATGTAATGTCCCCCAGGTTTGCTTATAATTATGTAGACATGTTAAAATTAAATGTAATGTCTCCCATGTATGCTTATACTTACGTACGATATTTGCTCAGGCTAGTTTTCAAGCCATAAAAAAAAGTTATATATCAAATAGTGCTGTTTTCTTCTGTGTGTTCCTCAAGATATTCTAAAACATATGCATAATGGAAAAAATATGCATTGCGAAAAACATGTAAGTGAATATTTTGTTACCGAATTATCTAGAGAATAGTCTGCGAAGTGATCTCCCCATATACTTGGAGGAAAGTTGGCCAAAGGACGAACATATGCTGCATTGGAGGCCATGTGGATTCAAATTCAAAGTACTGATATCGAAATTTCCTTGTGCATAAACCATTTCTATCTTAGCTTATTTATAGAGGAGTTTGGTTCTCCATTTCCACCGAAAGGAAATATAATTGTTATAACTGTTGACTACTTTTCAACTTGTACATTGTTTTTCAACTTGTACACTGTTTTTTTAGAGCGAATCTAGATGGCCGCCTGACAACCGCATTTCACATTATTATTATTATTATTATTATTATTATTATTATTATTATTATTATTATTATTATTATTAAATTTTCTATTCTTTTCTTATAAACAAATGTCATAAAAACAGTTTTTTATATTAAAAAATAATTTTTTTAACACTTTTTAATTTATAAACAATTTTTTATATTAAATAGTTTTTTTAAAACAATATCAAAAAAAAAATTTGTTGAATATGTGTTGGCGTCAGCGACGCTAATTAATCGCGATATTTTTTTCAATAAAAGACACAATCAACAAATGTTGTGGTTCCGCGCCAGCGGCAGTAATTAATCGTGATATTTTTTTCAATAAAATATCGCGTTTAATTAGTGTCGCTAGCGCAGACCCACATTCAACAAATGATTTTGATCCGAGAATGAGGGCCCCCAGCGGCACTAATTAATTGCGATATTTTTTCAATAAAATGTCGCCATTAATTAGTGCCGCTGGCGCGGACCCACCTTCAACAAATGATTTTGGTCCGGGAACGTGGGTCGCTGCCAGCAGAACTAAATAATCGCTATATTTTATTGAAAAAATATCACGATTAATTAGTGCCACTGACGCGGACCCACATTCAACAAATGATTTTGGTCCGGGAACATGGATCGCCGCCAGCGGCACTAAATAATCGCTATATTTTATTGAAAAAATATCCCGATTAATTAGTGCCGCTGGCACGGACCCACACTCAACAAATGATGTGGGTCTGAAAATGCGGGTTCGAGTCAGCGGCACTAATTAGTCACGATATCATGTCAATAAACATATATTTTTTATTTATGAAAAATATTTTTTAATTTTAATAAAAATTGTTTACTTACAAAAACTTTTTTTTCTACTAATAGAAAAATTGTTTTTTTTTTGTTATATAAAAAACTATTTGTGTATTATAATTATTAAAAACATAACAATAAGAAACTTATAAAAGGAAAAAAGATAAAAGATAAAAAATAAAATTAATATAAAAATTATTTTTATATTAATTGTTAAGAACAAAAGAATAACACACACAAAAAAATGATAGTGTAATGCGATCGTAGGCGGTAAAGTTTTCCTATTTTTTAACACACAAGTGTCCAAATTAAAGGCGGCTTGCATACTTTTCAACTTGTACATTATTTTTTTTTCCTTTCAATTACCTGGTCATTAGAAACACTCTTATCTTAAAATTATTAATTATTTACAGTGTTGATTACTCTCATTGGTGTGTGGTAATTGAATCCAAAAAACCTAAACTCCATAGCTATCTTTAATGGGAAATATTTATCAGAATAAAAAAATTTAAAAGTTATATCATGTTTGTTGACTAGCCAAATTACATACAATCTTGACATGAGGATAATCATGAATTTGTGGGTACTTTCTAATTCATTATATGACCAAGAGGCTAACATAATTTATAAAATAAGGAAAAAAAAATTTCCCCCTCATGACATCAAAATTCTTATGTGAATAATACCCACGCTTATACTTACAATTTCTAAACTAACAAAACAAAGAGAACTAAAAATAGTTTATTAAGAATCAAATTTATAATTATGATCATCATTATCATAATTTTTTTTTAAATATAGTTAATGTTTTTTTAAAGTAACTTTTGCAATAAATATAAAAAATACCAATTAATTATGAAAAGTTTGGGTTATTACAATCTACCCTCCTTAATGAGTTTTCGTCCCGAAAATTATGTTCAACATGTATTTGATAACTTAACAAAAAAAAAATATCGCGTACAATATATTTTCTTCCCTTAATTAATTCGATAAATTCGGAGCGTTACAATCTACCTTCCTTAAAGAATTTTCGTCCCCAAAAATTTATTAAAACAATTTATGACCACAAAATAATCAGGAAAGTAATTTGTAATGCAATCATATAATATATTGCGTTCTTACCTGCTTAGAACCAACATAAAAATCATAACCAACAACATAAGCTATACATGCTTGAAGTTACTGGAGCTATAATCATAAAAGTAGGTGGAACACTAGTATCCAAGGAATTGTGGTTTAAATTCCGTCAGGTATAACTCAATATCAAAACAAACATTTTAATTGATGTTTTCATTAATTAATTATATTTATAATCTAATGTCTTTGTATTATGTTTTTTTTTCCAAAACTATTCCTCTAAATTCAGAGTATTACACTTTGGAATCTCAACATACGAATTTAAATTTAGAATTTCCTCTAAATGTGACATTTCGTCAAAATATTTTGAGTCATCATCATCGTAATATTTAGACTATCTTCTAACTTATTCAAATTTTGTAAGTTATCTGAAATTGCAGCAGCCACCATTCACCTTGCTTGGACTGTTCAGGAAATTAAAACAAAGTTGGCTGTGTTTGAATCCAAGTGTCTCAGTACCAATCTAGTAGCCATTGTGTTTTAAATGTATTATACGATAGTGGGATCCACATGTATTATAGTGGAATCCACACTTTGATACAATCATTTTAAATTATTCAAATATTTTTTAATACATATTTAATTCAAGCGTTTTATTTTGTACCAAAAAATTTCTTATTCTCTTATTCAGTATGATAAAGCCTTTTTAACATGATAAAGCCTTTTTAAATTATCTTCATCTTCATCCTAATATTTTGACTATCTTCTAACTGATTCGCATTTATTAAGTTATCTGCAGCAGCCAAAATTTCACCCTGGAGCCTGACTAGCTACCACATCTTCATCGTTCAAGAAATTCAAACAGAGTTGCCTTTTCTTGTCGATTCTTGACAAAAGTATGTTCCACACACTTTTTTGTTGTTTGTTTATAGAGAAATACTGCATACAACCAACTCTCAGTATCAAATTAGTACCCATTGTTCTTTAAATGTATTATATCATAGTGGAATCCACATGTATTAGTGAGATCCACACTTTGATACAATCATTTTAAATACAATGTGTGGTCACAATTATTGTGCAACACAAATAAATAAGAAGAAAGCTTTCACCAAGTGAGAACAAGGAATATAAAATGACAACCACACAACAAAGAATGTACGTGGTTCAGCAAAGATGTCCCTACGTTCACGGTGGTGCAGTCGATATTATTTCTATATACTCCGGAGAGTAATTACAGAGAATACAACTTGTCCCTTTTCCCGGACCTAGGGTTTAATATATATATGTACATGTGGGTAAGTGGAGGTGATGGGTTCCTCCACATTTTCCATCTCCCCTATAACTTTCCTTCATGGGAATGTGGAGGGAGACCGGATCAATAAAAGAGAAGAGGGGCCTGGTCTTTGGGCCGTCAGGACTGGGCTACTCGTCCAGGCCTATAGTTCTAATTTCGGGTACCCACAATTGCCCCTAAATTTGTTGGGCCATGTTTATGGGCTCAACAGATTTAAATGATTAGCCATAATGGCTATTTTGCGATTCCTCGAAGGCTGTGGAGTTGATTTTGGCAGCACCCGCTTCGCTTACTGTGCACTATGATTAGAATTTGATTGATTGTTGGAATAGCCACTTTTCTCCCGTCGCTTCAGTCTTTCCAGTATTCTTCTATCTTCTGAGAGCTCTAGTGCCTCGTACCTTCTTCTCTCAATTTCCATTCCCATTGCTTCTTAGTTGTCTGAGCTCGTGCTTCTTCATCACCTGAACCGATCTTCTATTTTGTAAGTTTCTTGTGCCCTTTCCTTGTACTTTCTCTTTGGTTTGTAGCTATTCTTGGGTCTTCCAATGGAGAAGATTGGAAATAGGTCAATCTCTGAATTTAGGAAGTTTTACAACATCCCTGAGTGGGTAGATATTGAGTGTTGTGCCTCCCCTCCTAGGAATGTTAGGGATATAGATGATGCTCACCGGATCCATGTTCTGTTGCTTTCCCAAGGGGGACTCACTTTTCCTCCCAATGATTTGTTCCTGCACTTCTTTGGCTATTTCAATATTGTTCTTGCACAATGCTCGCCCAATGTGTGGAAAATAGTAAATGGCGTCCATAGGATAAATCAATTGTATGAAACTAGGTTAGGGCTCGCCGAGGTCTGTTTCTGTTACTCCTTTTCTCGAACTAGTTCTGGTGTCCTTTACCTCAAAGCTAGGAGCCCTGACAGGGTATTGGTGGTAAATCTACCTGATTCCCATAAGGACTACTGGCAAGAAGGTTTCCTAGTTAGAAATTGGCAGTTTTCTCCCCAATTTGAAGGGTCGAGGTCTGAGAGGTTCTCTGTTCCCTTCTATGGGGAGGAATACATAGGTAGACATTGTATTGTTATTTTGATTTTTGCTGATTTGTGACCTTTCTAACTCCTCTTTTGCTTCTTCTTCCACAACGAGGTCAAAGAATTTGGAGCCTGCTCTCAGTGAGGTTCGTATCTCGAAATTGGTTAAGGCTTGGAATATCATGGAGCCTCTGGGTGACGGCGAGCATCCCAGGTCTGCTGCCTTTCTGCTTGAGTACAAGAACGTTGGCTCCAGCTTCATAGTAAGGCCTGTGGATAGTATACCAGAGTTTGACTCCTTCAAAGAGACTGCTGCAGAGCCTATCCAGTTGGACGAGGAGGAGAGCAGTTCTGAAAGTGACTTTGCAGGAGCCGTGAGTAATTTGGGTGGAGGGAGTTTTGATAGTAGCAGTTCCTCTGACCGTGAGGAGTTTTCTGAAGCTCAAAGATCGTCTAGCACTTCTAGCAGTTCAAATGAAGAGATGGTTCCTTCGAGGAAGAACTTGATTAGAGATGATGATGATGAGGACCACGTGCTCCTTGCACAGAGGTCAAAGAAGCAAAAAGCTACTTCTGGGGCCGTGGCTACTGGTTCCCGATCCTCCGCTCAGGAGAAGGAGAGGAGAAGGAAGGAAGGAAGAGGAGCAGGTGAGAGAGAGAGAGAGAGAAAAGGAAGAAGAGAGGACGAAGATGGAAGAGAAGAGGAGGGTGGAGGAGAGGAAGAAGAAGGAGAGTGAGAAGGAGGAGGAGAGAAGGAGGGCAGAAGCGAGGACGAAGGCCGGGCAGGCCTTAGTCCCGGTGTTCGCGCTGCCCGAGGGGGTTTCTGTGGCAATTTCTCCCCAGTTGACCCCAGCTCTGCTCGAGAGAGCTGTTCTCCCGACTGATCGCCAAAGGGCGGTAGGGTCGGAGAAATTGGCCCTTCAAGCTAGTCAAAGGCTTGCTCTGGTAAGGTTTTTCCCTTTTCTCCTATGTGTTTCTGAATTCCCTTATTTTCCTGTCTGATGCCTTCTTTTTTCTATAGTTCGTTACTGACTTCGTCGTGCTCTATCATTCACGCGACGAGCTGGTGAAGAGAAACAGTGAGCTAAAGGAGGAAAATGCTGCTCTGAAGCTGAAGGGTAAAGAGCTCAAGGCTAACTTTAAAGCCGTTGATGTTGCTCGGATTTCATCCGATCTGGCTCTTGCTACTGCCAACAAGGAGAAGGGCGTAGCAGTCAAGGACTTGAAGGAGCTGCAGCAGGCCTATGACCTGGTTTGCTTAAGCAAGCTAGCGGTTGTTGAGGACCACAGGATGATGTCTGCAGAGCTGAAGAAGAAAGAGTCTGAGGCTGTCACTGCCAAGGAGGACTCATACAATTCTGGTTGGGCTGCAGCATATGAGGATGCTGAAGTTCAGATAGGCTACATTAGTCATCTGAACTTCAATAAAGGATGGAATAAGGCCCTTTTGGCTGCTGGCATTGACATCGATTCTCGCTTATTTGACGAGCATGACCTAGGTTCGAAGCCAACCGTGGATGAAGTTCCTGCCCCAGCTGTTGATGTAAAAAATTAAATTATATCTAATTATTTAATCACAGATAAATAAAATGAGACAAAGAACTTTTAAAGTGGTTCAGCCTTATAAGAATGGCCTACGTCCACTATTTCTGTTATTGCTGACTGTTTGGGAATTCTCGATTACAAGTTTTCTTAAGAAATTACGTTCCCCTTACAATGAGGGTAATACATTGTATTTATAGCCCTAAGGCTGTAATGTGAAAGGATAATATATTAAATGCCCCTTAAACGTATACATCTGTATGATAATAAGCATTTAATGCGCAGTCAAACTGTTGGGTTATCCTACTATTAATGCTTTGTTCGAGATGCAGCTCGGACCGCCTGAGCTGTTCGGACCGCCTAAGTTCCTCAGTGCTCAAAATTTCCTCGGTACTCAAAAGTTCCTCGGAGAATTCTTGTAGGTCGGAGCGTCTGAGTTGATCGGGGAAGTAGAGCTCCTTGTTGTAGTATGGTTCCTCGGAGTCGAGGTGTTGTTCGTAAGTGTTTATTGTTGCTATGTAGATTGCCATATGTCTTCACCCAATTGAGCCATGTCAGTAGACTAAATTTGGTATCAACAGAAGCCCCCAATGCTTCATAGTTCGAAATTTGAGGAGTGTGGAACATTCTTTCTCGATATATGGCGGTTTTAAATGGTTATCCTGAAATTTAGGAGTGTTTTCTTTGTATTTATTTTTCCTTTCAAATTTGTAGAATCAGGCTTTTTAAAATTTTTATAACCGCCTCGATCTCTGCGCACTTTTTGTCCTTCTAGCCGCCGGTAGCGTAATCGTTTCTTTTTATAATCATTAACTTTACCATTTTCCAAGATAAGGTATTTAAGCGTCACAGACAATCCCATCGTCTTCTACTTTTTCAAATTTGTATCTTCGAGTTTTCCATCGTCTCTTTCTCTCCTATGCATTCATCTCTTCCATTGTTCGTTGTCAGCAGATCCACTCTTTTTCTGTAAGATCTTCTTCCTTCTTCTTAATTTCCTTTATTCATCATGGTTTACCTTGTTGAATCTCTTGATAAATTTCGTTCTGATTTTTCCATTCCTTCATGGGTTGTTCTGGAGGAACTTTCTGAACCTTCCGATTATTTCCATTTGGCTGAGGGACATTGGTTCCCCAGTCTCTTCGTTGATGGCTTTTATTTTCCGCCAAATCCTTTATGTCTGGAATTCTGTCAATATTTTGACGTTGTTCCTGCAAGAATAGCTCCCAATACATGAAGAATAGTTAATGGGGTTCATAGACTAAATCAAATTCATGGAACTCGCATAGGAATTCCCGAAATCATGTTTTGTTATAGATGGGTTGTTGGTGATAATATTTTTTATTTAAAAACTAGATTTTTAAATAGGGCTTTAGTGATCAATCTCCCAGATGCCAATAGGGACTATTTTGAGCACGGGGTTGTTATAAAAAATTGGCAACACGCTCCTTTATCTGGAGATGAAGTGTATCAGGGTCCCAGATGCCCTCCCTATGGCCATGGGATAGGTTATTTTTATTTCATTTTATTTATTTTGAGATTATGCTTCCTTTATGTTTGATAAAATGTGCCACTGATGTTTTAATTTTGATTTATTTGCAGTTGACAACTAAAGAAAGTGTCCAAAAGAGGCAGACGTTAATATAAGGTACTTAAAACTTATCTGGAGTTTGCATCAGACTGTTGCCGACGAGCATATTAGGTCAGCTTCATATCTGCTTCAGTACAAGAGTTACACCTCCTCTTTCACTGCTCGTCCGGTGATAAGCGACACAGAACCAATACCAGCCTCTACAAGTTCTTCGCCTGAATCACATATTCCTTTGAGTGAAAGGATGAAGAAAAGAAGACCTCCCACCCTTTTTGAGAAACCTGCCTCTGGTGCTGGAGAGGCAAAAAGAAGTAAACATGATGTCCCAGAAGGGACAAAGAAAATTGATGCAGCCCCTCCGGCTGCTCCTGTGAAGGTTGCCGAGAAGCCTCCAGTGGCCCCGAGCAAGACTGATGCTCCAAAAGAAGTGATTGTCATATCACCGACCAAGAGTTCTTCCTTGGTCGAAACTATTCCTGTTCCGCCGAGGAGGCTGAAGAAGAGCTCCTCGGTCAATTTGGCTGACACCGTCTCTCAGCCCCCGACTAGTGGAGTTCCCCCTTTTGTTCCCCCGAGCTCTACTATGAGCTCGGTGAAGACTTGGATCATTCCCGAGATCCAAGGTATTGAATAAAACCTTTCTCGGGACATGGTTACCTCATTGGCTGCTCGCCATAGTGCTTCTGTAAATCTTATTGTTTTGAACTTTTCATCTTTCCCTTGTTATATCTGTCTCTGACTTGCTTTCATTTTCTTTTCACAGTTGGTGAGCTGCTTTAATACAATTTTGAAGAAAGATGAAGCTATTAAAGCTTCAAGCTCCTCATCTGGTGTGGAGGAAGCTTTGATGGGTCTGACGCGGTCTTTGGAAGATTCTCGTCAGAAGCATGATGCTGACAAGGCTGCTTGGGAGAAGAAACTTACCTCAACCGAGCAGGAGAAGGCTCAGATTATTGAAGTCTCCAAGGGGTTGGAGAAAAAATTAAATAATCTGGAGGAGAAGAATAAAGAGCTCCAAGAGAAGCTCAAAAATGCTGGGGAGCTTGAAAATAAGCTCAAGGTTGCTGAGGAGGAGTTGGGTCAACTTCGGGAAGTAAGTCGGCAGAAGGAGGAGGTTGAGAATAAACTGAAGGTTGCTGAAAATCTTCTGTCTGAGAAGCTTTCCTCGGAGAAGTTAAAAAGAAAATTGGCTGTGAATAAATCTTTTAGCACTGTCTGGGATAAAGGGTGGAACAAAGGCTTGGCTGCCATGATGTCGCAAGTTGAATATGGCAGCCTCAAATACTTTAGAGATGGGTGGGTCGCAGCTCTTCAGGTTATGAAGGTTGATGAAACTTCTAAACTCTTCCAGCGACACATCCCTGGTCCCCCTCCAACTCCTGAAGAGGACGAAGCTTCCTCTGAAGAGTCTTCCATGATGATGGGAGATCAAGTTTCTCATCCCCCAGCCATCCAGCCTACTAACGAGGAACTTCAGCAACTCGTTACTTCATCCAAGCAACTGCCAGCGCTCCCCGAGCAACTCTCTGTTCCCTCCGAGCAACCTACCTCCTCGTCCCAGCCTCCCAAGAAAGTTTTGGGAGACAAGGAAATGGTGTAGAGTTGTTCAGGTTTCTCTCTATTTTATTTTTCTTTGTCAATTGTATCTTCTGAACATGTTATTCTGAACCTTGTACTTCTGAACTTTGTGATATAATAAAATTTGAAATTTTATTTATGCATACTATCGTTTCTGCTCTTCATACTCTATTTGTACTCTTATTGATTACTGTTTTTTCTTCCTCTACTAGTTTCTGGCCAGGATGGAATTATTGTCTGCTCATGATACAAAGCTGTTACAGCAATGCAATGAATATTTTAAAGTTGGTCACACAGATTTGAGTGCAACACAAATCATCGACATCCACGGCCAAGATGCTTCGGAACAGGCAATTGAAGCCTACCAATATTTGAAGTGTCTGCTTGATCGTGCAGTGTCCAATAATGTAGCTTATTATGATATGATTGAGGATCTCCAAGGCACTCTTGAATAACTTCAACAATAATATAAGGAATCCACTGCCCTTTTGGACGAGGGGTACGAGAAGAAGTATCAGCAAATCATTACCGACAAGGGATATGAAAAACGATTTGTTGCTTACGACGTGCGGGAGAGAACGTTGAAGGCTAGGGTCGAAGAGCACAGACAGATAGCTGAGTTATTAGAGCAAGAAAATAATAACCTGCAAAGAGAGGTGCTTCAGTTGAAGTCTGCAGCTTCCACCTCAAATGCTTTGATCCCAGTGACTGACGAGGGATTCTCGTTCTTGGAGGTCGAGAACGCCAACCTGAGGGATGAGTTGAAAACCTTAAAAAGAGCTGGCCCTTTTACATATTCTCGTGGACGAGCAAGAGCTGCTCAGATTCCTATCGAGTAACAGAGGACTTAATCTGCTTTAGATAACCAGGCTTTCTAGCTGATGGCGAAGAACCAGGCATTGGCTAAGATGTCTAAGAAAATTAGGGACCTGGAAGAGAAGCTTTCTGCGCAGAAATCTATCTTGGATAATAAAGAACTCTTCATCAAAAATCTCCACCAGCAGCTGGAAGGATTGACATATCAATTTCACAAGCAACCCAGGGAGTTCTGGATGGCTGGCTACAACGAGGCTCTCTACCACTTGGACGATCGTATCCAGTATGCAAATAATGAGGGCTACAAACAGGGATGGTTGAATGCCTTAGTTGTGCTGCAACTCGAACAAGGTCATTACCTGTGGAATTACCATAATCCTAGGTTGCTCGACCTACTCGTGCCACCATTCAATCTTGATATGAGTTGGATCTCTGCTCGGGCCATCCCTTAGTGTTTGATTTCTAAATACCTCGGCGATTACAATCTCCACTCCAATGTCGAGATATCTCGTCCCGAGCACCTACTAGATCGACCATCTGTGATGAATATCAGGATGTTAAAAGATCTTAACTTCATAAATTCTCCTCTTGCTTTAAATGATCCACCTGCTAGCGAGGAGCCTGTTTCAAAAGCAGAGGGGAAGAAACCAATATAATAGGAATATTGATGTAATAAATTTGTATTTCATTCCTGATGTATTTTGTTCTACATTTAATGAAATAATTTTATTTGCAAATCTTGACTGCCATTGTCTTGTAACACTTTACATCTGTGCATGTGTTTCTGTTAAAAAGATAACAATATTGTGTTATTTGTCGATCAACTTATTGTCGAGTAGTTTGAATTTGTGGTAGTCATTTGGCAAAAATGATGTTTTGTTTCTCGACCAACTTAGTATCAAAAATTCGGCTCGATCACTTCCTCGTATTCATAAAATGTTTTCGATCAACCAAGGTCGGTAAATTTTCCTTTTCGACCAGCTACAGTTAGTGGGTTTTTATCCCCGACCAGTCATAGTTAGTGGATTTTTTCTTAGCAAGCAACTTTGGCACTTTCTGGAATAATTTTACCTCCTAACCAACTTTAGTTGGCATTTTCGAGAATATATTTACTTCCTAACCAACATAAGTTGACATTTTTAGGAATACTTTCCTAACCAACATAAGTTGGCATTTTTAGGAATAGTTTCACTTCCCGTAGGAATACATTTACTTCCTAATCAACATAAGTTGGTATCTTTAGGAATACATTTCCTAACCAACATAAGTAGGCATTTTTAGGAATAGTTTTACTTCCCGTAGGAATACATTTACTTCCTAACCAACATAAGTTAGTATTTTTAGGAATACATAGTTTTACTTCCCGTAGGAATACATTTACTTCCTAACCAACATAAGTTGGCATTTTTAGGAATACATAGTTTTACTTCCCGTAGGAATACGTTTACTTCCTAACCAACATAAGTTGGCATTTTTAGGAATACATAGTTTTACTTCCCGTAGGTATACATTTACTTCCTAACCAACATAAGTTGGCATTTTTAGGAATACATTTCCTAACCAACATAAGTTGGCATTTTTAGGAATAGTTAGTTTCACTTCCCATAGGAATACATTTGTTTCCCGACCAACCTTAGTTGGCGTTTTCGAGAATAAATTTGAGTATTCCAAGTTTTGCCGAGTAGTGTGTAGCACTAGTATTCCCCAAAAAACTTTCAATAAAAGGAGAGAATTTGGCAGAATATCTTCATTTTTTTCATACTGACGGAATTGCGTTATATGAGAATATACATCACTGATAATACTTGCGTAGGTGCTCTGCATTCCATGAATTCTTAAACTCCTCCCCCTCTAAAGTTGCTATTCGGTAAGTTCCTGGTCGAACAACTTCTGTAACTCGGTATGGCCCATTCCAGTTTGCCTCCAGTTTGTTGTGCTTTTGAATCACTTTCTTTAGCACATAGTCTCCTTCTTTCAGGTCGCACTTCTTCACCCTCTTATTGTAGAATAAAGTTGTTCGTTGTTGGTATGCAGCATTCCCGATGGCTGCTTCTTCTCTAACTTCCTCGAGCATGTCTAAATCCAATCTTCTCATTAAGTCACTGACAGGGGAATTGAAATTCAGTACCCTGTGTGTTGGGAGGCCCAACTCGGTAGGTATAACAGCTTCACTTCCAAATGCTAGCATATATGGTGATTCTCTAGTTGTTACTCGGGGAGTAGTACGATAAGCCCACAGTACTGACTGTAACTCGTTGATCCAGTTTGCTTTTGAATCATCCAGTCTTTTCTTCAAGCCATTCAGCAACGTTCCGTTTGTCACTTAAGTTTGTCCATTGCTTTGAGGATGGCCTGCTGCTGAGTGGATCTTCAAAACATTTGATTGATGACAATAGGCAGCGAACTCCTCGTTGTCAAATTGTGTTCCATGGTGTGTGATGAAGGCATGAGGAAGACCATATCGATAAATGATGTTCTTCCAAATAAATTGGTACACCTTGTCATACATCATATTAATGAGAGGCTCAGCTTCAACCCATTTAGTAAAATAATCCACAGCGACCACGAGATACTTAAACCTTCCCCTGGTCGTCGACAGTGGCCCAACCAAATCTATTTCCCATATGGAAAATGGCTAAGGGGAAGTAATGGGTGTTAATAATGCTTGTGGAATTCTTCGAATGGAAGAGAAGCGCTGACACTTGTCACATTTTTTAGCATAGGCTATACAATCAGCCCTCATCGTTGGCCAGTAGTATCCTTGCGTCATTACCCTTTGCAAAAGAGTCCGACCTGCTACATGGGCTCCACAGGACCCTTCATAGACCTCTTTAATTAAATCTTTCACCTCTGTGGGATGCACACATCTCTGTAAACCTTCTATAACTCCTTGTCTATATAGAATACCGTTGGTCAATACATAACGAGCAGCCTTAAACTTCAGTTTCTTGGCTGCAAGTTTGTCAGTTGGTAATTCCCCTTTATCAATATATGCCCTGATGGGATCCATCCATGATGATCCTAAATAGAGGGTAATAAAGTTCATCGTCGGGTCTTCATCTATACTCCGACCAGATAAAACTTCAATTGGGGTTATTCTTCGTAGCTCGGTACGGGTAGCTGATTCTAATCGAGCTAGGGCATCTCCTCTCGCATTCTCCATTCTTGGTATTCTGACCAGTTGAATAGCAGCAAACTTCGACACCAGTTCCTTTGCCTTTGCATGATATCTAATCATTAATTCTCCTTTGGCTGCATATACTCCCATCAATTGATTTATGACCAGTTGTGAATCACTGAAGACAATAACTTTTTTCGCCTCCATGGTTTTTTCCAAACTAAGACCTGCAATCATGGCTTCATATTCAGCCTCATTATTCGAAGCTTTGAATTGGAAATGTAGGGCGTATTCCATGTCGACCTCGTCCGGACTGCTCAAAACTATCCCTGCGCCACATCCTGTAGTGCAAGATAAACCATCCACATACAGACTCCATATAGGTAACTCGTCTTCAAATTTCTGATCTGACAGAGTTTCTCGGTGGAAAATTTGTTTCTTCCTTTCACCATCTCCTTATTTTTCTTGTTGTTCGTCGATCATCTTTTCTTGCCCTTTTACCAACCTAAGCTGGTCTGGGCTTGAATTTGATGATCCTATAACATCTACTTGCCTTTTTACCAAGCTAAGTTGGTTTGGGCTTGCATTTGATGATCCTGTAACATCCACAGGTTGATCAGCGGGCAACTTTTACTCCTCGAGGGTATCAGGATAGGTGAACTCTGCTATGAAGACTGCTACATCTTGACCTTTTAGCGATGATCTGGGTTCATAGTCTATATCATATTCACCGAGTTCTATTGCCCATCATATCAATCTTCGTGACTTTTCTGGTTTATGAAGGGCTTGCCTCAATGGCATATCAGTATATACTACTATAGTATGAGCTTGAAAGTATGTCTTCATTCTTCTACTTGCCTCAATCAATGCTAGTGCCAATTTTTCCCGCCTTGGATATCTGATCTCTGCTCCTCTAAAGGCCTTACTTATATAGTAGTTTGGTTTTTGTACTACATTCTCCACTCTTATCAATGCCGAACTGACTGCATTCTCGGACACTTACAAGTATAATTTTTCTCCCATCACTGGCCTGGATAACAGTGGAGGTGCTCCCAAATATTTCTTCACGTCTTGGCAAGCCTTCTCACATTCATCATTCCACTCAGAAGTCTTTCGGAGCGTCTTGAAGAATGGGAGACATCGATCAATTGCTCCCGATATAAATCTGTTAAGTGCTGCTACTCGTCCTGTAAGACTTTGCACCTCTTTCTTCGTCATTGGAGATTGCAGCCCTAATAGATCTTTGATCTTTTCAGGATTTGCCTCAATGCCTCGTTGATTGACAATGTACCCGAGAAACATGCCTTCTCGTACTCCAAATATGCACTTCGTCAGGTTAAGCTTCATTTGATATTTATCCAGTTGATCAAAAGTCTTAAGTCAACTAGATGATCGGTAGATTTCTTTCTCTTTGTCAGCATATCGTCAACATAGACTTCCATATTGCAACTGATTTGTTCAGCAAAGACCTTGTTCATTAGCCGATGATATGTCGCACCTGCATTTTTCAAACCAAAAGGCATAATATTATAATAATAAGTTCCCCTAGGGGTAATGAATGAAGTAATCTCCCTGTCTTCAGGTTTCATTTTAATCTGATTGTAACCAGAATAAGCATCCATGAAGCTCAGCAGCTCGTGTCCCGAGGTAGCATTGACTAGTTGATCAATGCGGGGCAATGGAAAGTGATCCTCTGGACATGCTTTGTTGAGGTCGGTGAAGTCTACACACATCCTCCATTTGTTCTTCTTCTTTTTCACTATCACCACATTTGCTAACCAGTCTGGATATTTAACATCTTCAATAAAGCAAGATTTCTGTAGCTTCTCGACTTCCTCCTGTATAGCTTGATTCTTTTCGGGACTGAATACTCTTCTTCTCTACTTCATAGGCTTGATCTCCTTATTCACATTGAGTTGGTGACATAAGAATTTTGGGTCTATCCCAGGCATATCCTCGTGACTCCACGCAAAAGTTTGCTTTCTGCTTCAAAGGAAAGTTATTAATTCTTGTTTTAGTGAGGCTTCCAATGATGAACCTAATTGAGTAGTTCGTTCAGGGTGCTCATCGTCCAGAATGATGTTTTCAGTAGCTTCCACCACTTGACCCTTCACGAGTTATGACTCATCTCTAGGATCCAATGTTTCAATTTCTGCACCTTCATCCACTTGATAGGTAGTGGTCTTTTTCCTTGATTCCTCCAGTTCCTCTTGCTCGACGAACGAATAATAGCATTCCCGAGCTACTTTCTGATCACCTTTCACAACTCCTACTCCAAAATTTGTTGGAAATTTTAGGCACTGATGTACCGTAGATGGTACAGCCTCGAACTTCTTCAATCCTACTCTTCCCATGATGATATTGTATGATGATTGAACATTCTTATCCATCACGAAAAAGCATATTCTTTTTGTCCGACAAGCACGCCACGTACCAATGAATATATCCAACTTGATCATCCCAAGTGGAAATACTTTCTCGCTAGCAAAATCGAGGAGGGGTCTATGATAAGGCTCCAATTGAGATAGCTTTAGATTTAAACTGTCAAAGCACGAGTAGAACATGATGTCTGTCGAGCTACCATTGTCTACCAGTACTCTTGAAATCATTACCTCATTCATCCTCATTTTTATCACCAATGGGTCATCATGAGGATATAGAACACCTGCGAGGTCGTTCTTTGAGAAACCAATGACCAATTTCTCTTTGTTCACTTTTCTCGGTCGATCCTCCTCAGCTAGATTTATTCGTTGAATGTATGAGCAAGCTTGAGCCTCACAGAGGTAAGCTTTTCTCTCGGTAGTAAGGTCTCCTCCTCCTGCATCTCCACCTGTAATAACATTACAGTCAAATGACCCAAAACGTATTAAAAATACCTCACCTTCTGACTGCCTTGGTCTCTTTAGAAGATCGGGGTCGTCTTCTGGATCAACTTTATGGTCTCTCTTCTTGTTCTTCTCTGCTCGACTAGGAGATCTAGACCTCTCTCTTGCTCGGTCGTTGTTTCTTCTATCATTCCTCCAATCAACATACTTTGCCAATTTTCCTCGTCTGATGAGTGTTTCGGTCTCATTCTGAAGAGCTATGCAATTTTTAGTCATATGGTCATGATCTTTATGAAACTCGCAATATTTTTCCTTATTTCTCCTTTCGGGGTTTGCCTTCATTTTCTCTGGCCAATTTAATTCCTCGTTGTTCTTGATTTCTTCTAGAACATGGTTGATGTCTTTCTTCAAAGGAGTATAATTATCAAATTTCCTCAATACTTCCCAAGACGACCTTGTTTTTTAGTGTTTGTCATTACCATTGTTCTTACGCTCCTTCTTCTTAGCTTTATCACCTTCCACCTTGGTTTATTTGGCATCCATATTCTTTTTCGCAGCCATAGCCTCCTCGGCATTCATAATCTTGGCTGCCTTTCCCATCAGATCTGACATGGTTCTAGGCGGATCTTTAGCCAAAGTGTAGTACAACTTGTTAGGCAGTAATCCACTCATCAAGGTGGTAATCGCTATATTTTCCTCATAGTCAATGACTTTGAGCTTCTCGTTATTAAAACGAGTTATATAATCTCTGGTACTCTCACCAACTTTTTTTCTAACACTTAACAAATGCGCTACTCGTTTAACTGGCTTTGCCCCAAAACAGAAATTACCAATGAATAACTCGGCCAGTTGAAAGAAAGTTGAGATCTTACCCCGAGGAAGATTATTGTACCACATTTGAGCAGATCCGGTAAGAGTTCCCGAGAATGCTCTGCATCTCATCTCATCTGGAACAGCATAGATGTCGGCTGCAACTTGGTATTGTTCTATATGAAGGACAGGGTTGGTCTTTCCATAATATTTGGGGGTCACAACTGGTGCTTTAAACTTTGATGGTGTTGGAAAATCTACAATGGCCTAGACAAAAGGTGTTCCTCGAACAAAAGTTCGTTGTAGAGGGTTCTTAGCCTTAGCCATTTCCCCTAATCTATCCTCCAACCTCTGAATAGAGCCTTTCCATGCATCATTTCCTTCCTCGGTCCTGTTGGTTCGAGCAACTAATCGTGTTGATGTGGCTTCCTCGGATCTATCTTGACGAGCAGCTGGTCGCGACTTGGCAGATCCTTCCCTTAAATCTGATGGTCGTCGAAAACTCCTCGATACGACTTTTACTCTTTCTAGGTCCTAATCAATCAAAAGGTGATACCCTGCTTAACCTCTCTAGCACACTAGTCCTTTATGGAGAGAGAGTGATATGTTGTTCACTATCTGTGGCCCGCATTGACGAAGTTCATCCAGGTTGATAAGAAAAATCTTCAGATTCCTCAGTACGATATGAATCAGTACGCCTAGTACGTGAAGAAGGTAAACGGGTATTCTTTGAATACTTCACAGTCCTGAATGGGTTGGTGCACCACCACGGAGGGTTTGTATGAGTTGTCGCATAGTTTCTTGCATGACTGTCTGGCCCTGAGCCAGATTTGTCATTATTCCAGCCAGATCTGGAATATTTGGCGGAGCAGATGGATTTGGAGGGATTCCAGCGTTTTGATTGCTGGGTTCTGGAATATCAGCCATTTGTGATGAATTGTTTTTGATGAAAAACGATATTACCAGTCGTTTCCCACAGACGGCGCCAATCTGTTGATGTAAACAATTAGATTATATTAAATTATTGAATCACAGATAAATAAAATGAGACAAAGAACTTTTAAAGTGGTCCAGCCTTATAAGAAAGGCCTACGTCCACTGTTTTTGTTATTGCTGACTGTTTGGGAATTCTCGATTATAAGTTTTCTCAAGAAATTCTGGTCCCCTTACAATGAGGGTAATACAATGTATTTATAGCCCTAAGGCTGCAATGTGAAAGGGTAATATATTAAATGCCCCTTAAGCGTATACATCTGTATGATAATAAGCATTTAATGTGCAGTCAAACTGTTGGGTTATCCTGCTATTAATGCTTTGTTCGAGATGCAGCTCGGACCGCCTGAGCTGTTCGGACCGCCTAAGTTCATCGGTGCTCAAAAGTTCCTCGGTACTCAAAAGTTCCTCGGAGAATTCTTGTAGGTCGGAGCATCTGAGTTTATCGGGGAAGCAGAGCTCCTCGTTGTAGTATGGTTCCTCGGAGTCGAGGTGTTGTTCGTAAGTGTTATTTTTGCCATGTAGATTGCCACGTGTCTTCACCTAATTGAGCCATGTCAGTAGACTAAATTTGGTATCAACACCAGCAGTTGAAGGCGTCGATACTGTTCCTCAAGAGACCCCTGCTGATGTTTCTCTGGTTGTGGGGACAGAGATTATCCCTACTGAGGGCGGTGCTCCTGCTGATGTTGACAAGGGGAAGGGGCCATCGACCTCTGGGCCGCCTGAGGTTGTCAACTAGTTATCTACTAGGATTTCTCTGTATTTTTGTTTCTTCCATTCTGTAAACTTTTCTTTTTTCAGTTCTATGTAACTTCAATCTTCATTAATGAAAAAGGCTTCATTTCTGCTTGTACTGATTTGTCCCTTTCTCTCCCTTTTCTTTCTCTTTCTTGTAGTTAGTTGATGTGGATGATTACATTCCTGCTACTTCCCAGTTAGGTAAGACCCTTGGCCCCAATACGAGTCCCGAAGTTTGTCAGGCCTTCGTTAAGCTCTGCAAGTCCCTTAGGTCTATAAATCAGAAGTATAAGGAGCAATCTGAGCTCGTGGTCAAGCTGAAGGATGGGCTCCAGGAGATGGAGGACATTGGTGCTTCAGTGCAATAGGAGATTAATGTGCTGAAGACAAAACTATTAGAGGCCTCCAAGATCAACTAACTAGGGGAGGTTCTTCAGCAGGAGAATGAAGATCTGAGGAGAGAAGTCTTACGACTCAGGGAGCATGCGCCGAGCACTGTTCGAGCAGTATTACAAGGCTCCTCATCATCGCGAGCTGGAGCTGATCATAATGTTACCCCTCCTATGTCGCGAAGTCTCACTCGCCCTCCCCTTCCGCGAGCTAGTAGGAGCACCAGGAGCAGAAGTAGGGAAGGAGAAGAACTTCGCGATAGGGAAATGGAAGAAATTTGTGGTGATGTTCACCGAGCATATGTAATCGTTGTTGGGCTTCAAAGGGACGTCACCCGGTTGCGGCACTTGTTCAAGAAAGGTCCTAGGCAAGCATGGGCTGACGGTTATGATCAAGGCTGGTCGGATGCTCCAACAAGGCTATCTAAGTTCGAGGAGCTTTCTTTCATCAGGGGCTGGCTAAGTGCCTTGAAGGAGCTGCAAGTCCTGAGGAACTCGGTGCTATGGTATCGTCATGAGATATCTTCCTCCACTCTGGTGCCCAACCCATTCAGGAGAGACAATCGATGGATCCCCATCGATGCTATTTCTCGGCAATTATTGGAGTCGGATGTGAATGAGGTTGTGGAAGAGTTTGCTCCTGCTCCTGATGACGGATGAAGAACTCGAGTGGCTAATTATCTTGCTTGGAGGCTTCCACGCCCTTGAGATTTTGCCAGTTGCTATTTTTTTATTTTTGATAATGTAAATGCTTTGGGCGAGCTCGCCGACTAAACATGTATTATCATTGTTGTAAATAAGATGGATTAATGAAAAGTTTGTGTTTTTGGGCAATTTTTCCAACTAAACGTGTATATCCTACTTTTTATATCCTTCTTGCTTTATGATCTCTTCTGTTTTGTCATACAAGTGTCCCCATAGTCCAGTATAATACCAAAGTACCATTGTGCCCCACTTTACCTTTTAGGTTGTGTCGTCACACTCCCTTAGGCCTAAGTAGGGCAATTGGCGAGGACACACCTGGTGTTGGATGTCTTCATTCGATCAGGATTTTTTTCAACCGAATTAGGTTTGATGACCAGTATAAGATTTGGTCGTATTGCCTAAGAATCCTCTGTATGGCTTTATATATTGCCAGGGGCAATGCTAAGAGGTCTCTCGTGTTTTATGACGATGACCTGAGGAGGGGTATTCCCCTGCTATAGTGATCAATGTGCTTGTTATTTGGAAAAGATGTGCGATGAATGCAGCTGTCACCAATCATAGTGTAACCAACTAAGTAACTTTCATTTGTAATAAGGAAAATGAACATCTGTTTTCATAACAAAAGAATACAAGAAAAAGATCTAAAAATATAATTTCTTGAGATTAGCTGCGTTCCATGCTCGTGGTATTTCTCTACCCTCCATCGTTTCCAAGTGATAGGCACCTGGCAGATCGTCTTTAGTTACTTTAAAGGGTCCTTCCTAGTTTGGGCTTAGCTTGCCGTCTGACGACTTCACTGTGCTGCCCAGGACTTTCCTTAGAACATAGTCCCCAACTTAGAACGTCCTCGGGCTAACCCTTTTGTTGTAATGCTTCGTGAGCTGTTGTTGATAGTTCATTAGCTTCACCAGGGCCAGCTCTCTACGCTCGTCGGCTAGGTCAACTTTGACGAGCAATGCTTCATCATTCAGGCCTTGGTCGACAAGGTTGGATCTCATTTTTGGCAAACCTGCTTCTAGTGGGATGACTACTTCCATGCCATATGTCAGCGAAAATGGGGTTTCTCCTATTGCTCGCCGAGGAGTGGTTCAGTACTCCCATAGAACATGGGGTAGATCTGTTACCCATGCGCCTTTGGCTCGCTCTAATCTCTTCTTTAATCCATCGATCACAGTTCTATTGGAAGCTTCAGCTTGGCCATTGCTCTAAGGGTAGGCCACCGAGCTGAAGTGGTGTCTAATCCCGTGTTCGTTATAGAAGTTCTGAAAGGGGCCACTTTCGAACTGCGTTCCATTGTCGGTGATGATGGTTCTGGGAATTCCAAACTGAGTGATTATATTTCTCCATATGAACCTTATCATATCAGCATCTCGGATGTTCGCCAGGGATTCAGCCTCGATCCATTTGGTGAAGTAGTCAGTCGCAACCAACAGGTATTTGCGATTGCTGACGGCAGTAAGCAGCGGTCCCACGATGTTCATTCCCCATTGGGCAAAGGGGCATGGGCTGGACAGGGACTTCAGGTCGCTGGTGGGTTGATGGACCATAGGAGCGTGGAATTATCATTTCAGGCATTTGCGGACATATACTGCGGAGTCCTTTTGCATATATGGACACCAATAGCCTTCCTTCATTGCTCGAAAGGATAGAGACCTTCCTCCGATATGACTTCCACAGATTCCTTCGTGAAGCTCGCGTAGCACTTGCTCGACATCACCTGGGTGGACGCATCTAAGGTAGGGACCGGAGAAGGATTTACTTATACAAGTCGCCTCCTGTGGATAAGTGAAAGCGAGCAGCTTTGACTATTATCTGGTGGGCAGTTTTCTTATCATCTGGGAGCATGCCATCCTTTAAATAGTCCTTTAAGGGGTTTATCCAGCTGGGGGCTGATCCCACCTGGAGTATTTGTTCCACGTTTGGTAACTTGCTATTGTGGTTAATGCTCGAACAAATGAAGAAATCGATGGGGATGACCCTCTTAAGACCAGAGTCAACTGCCGAACTCAAGGCTGCTAAGGCATCAGCATGACTATTTTTCCCCCTGGGAAACTGCTGGATGCTGATCTATTCAAAGCTTGACATTAATTCTCTCACTAAGGCGAGGTAGGCTGCCATTCTTTCATCCTTTGCATTGTAATCTCCACTTATCTGATTGGAGACTAGTTGAGAGTCGTCGAACACCTGTAAATGTTTTGCTCCTAGAGTTTGTGCCTTTGGAGACCGGCTATTAGGGCTTCGTACTCTGCTTCGTTGTTGGAGGCTGGAAATCCAAGCCTAATTCCTTGTTCGAGGATTGTGTTTTCTGGAGTGATGAGGACAATGCCTATCCCTGCCCCCTTTGAGTTCGAGGCTCCATCAACGAAGAGTCTTCAGGTTCTCTCTGTTGCTTGGTTCTTCTCTTGCCTTGTTGGTTGAGGTTGGTTGGAGAGTTCTTCGCCCGTGAATTTGGCTATGAAATTAGCAAGGATCTGACCCTTGATAGCTATCCTTGGTTAAAATTGGATGTCAAACCGGCCGAGCTCGACTGACCACTTAGACAGTCTGCCCGACAAGTCCGCTTTCCTTTGGACCGCCTTAAGGGGATGCGATGTAAGGACGATGATAGTATGAGCTTCGAAATAATGCTTCAGCTTCCTCGAGGCTATTACAAGTGCAAAGGAGAGCTTCTCCAATGACAGGTACCTTTGCTCAGCGTCTAATAAGGTCTTGCTCACATAGTAAATGGGGTATTGGACTCCTGCAACCTCGCATA
This sequence comes from Sambucus nigra, assembly GCA_949130495.1. Taxonomy (NCBI): domain Eukaryota; kingdom Viridiplantae; phylum Streptophyta; class Magnoliopsida; order Dipsacales; family Adoxaceae; genus Sambucus; species Sambucus nigra. Next base: position 10,223,779 of record OX422218.1, on the reverse strand, counting down.
TTAACGCAGAGCTGACAGTGTAATTGGATACCGAGAGGTACAGGTACAAGGAATCCATTTGCTGTGGTATAACAAGCAGCGGTGGAGAGCTTAAGTAGGACTTGAGCTCATCCAAAGCTCGTGAGCATTCTGGGCTCCACTCTATCAGTTTAATCCCCTTTAGAAGCTGGAAAAAAGGCTTGCACTTCTCGGAGGATTTGGAGATGAAGAGATTTAAGGCGGCGAGCATTCTAGTGAGCTTCTGCATGTCCCGGATTGTTCGAGGGGGTTGTACCCTATTGATTGCATCGATCTGGTCTGGATTAGCTTCTATGCCTCTCTTACTGACCAAGTACCCAAGAAATTTTCCTGAGTGGACACAGAAGGAACATTTGCTTGCATTAAGATTCATTCGGTACTTCCTGAGGATTTCGAAGGTCTTTGACAGGTCCGAGAGGTGATTTTCCTTCTTTTTACTCTTAACGAGCATGTCATCGATGTAGACCTCCATTGTGTCTCCCATTTGATCCTTGAACATTTTAGTGACCAATCGCTGATAGGTTACCCCCGCATTCTTGAGCCCAAATGGCATGACCTTATAGCAATATAACCCAACTGTCGTGATGAATGCCGTTTTGTCTTGGTCTGGGGTATACAAGGAGATCTGGTAATATCCCGAGTATGCGACCAGGAAACTCATTCAATCGTGAGCTGCAGTGGTGTCTACTAGTTGGTCTATCTTTGGGAGGGGGAAACAATCCTTTAGGCATACTTTGTTGAGGTCAGTGAAGTCGATGCAAACTCTCCACTTCCCATTATTCTTCGGAACTACTACTGGGTTGGACAACCACTTGGGGAATTGCACTTCCCGTATGGATCCTGCATCCAGCAATTTTTTGACTTCCTTTTCGACCGCTTTAGCCTTCTCGGGTGCAGTTCTCCGTGCCTTATGCGTGATTGGCTTGAATGTGGGGTCGACGTGCAGCTGATGATAGACCATACTAGGATCGATTCCAGGCAGCTCGTATGGTTTCCATGCGAAAACATCTACGTTGTGTCTCAGCAAGGTTGTCAACTCCTTCTGTTCTTGGTCAGTGAGAGATGCTCCAATCAAGAAGACTCTGCTACTGTCACCAACTTCAGCCATAACTTCTACCAGGTCCTCGACGACACGCTCGATGGGGAGGAGCCTGGTCTCCTCTACTCCAGGTCTTCTATACTTTAATTGCTACTTGGAAGGTATCACACCTTCTTCAACTTTCTCGCTGGGTTGACCGGCTTTCTTCTCTGGCTTTGGTCGGATGGCTGATATGAAGCACTTCCTCGCCATCGCTTGGTCACCGTGGATCTCCATTACTCCTCGCTCGGTTACATACTTGAGTTTCTGATGGTAGGTCGAGGAGACCGCCTTCATCGCATGAAGCCATCCTCTGCCGAGGATGACCTGGTACGGTGATTCGATGTCAACTACCAAAAACTCAATCATCTTGGAGACGTTCCCAACAGGAACTAGCAGCACTATCTTTCCCAGGGTCATGGTCATTTTTCCAGCGAAGCTGACCAAAGGAACAGTAGATTCCTTTAGGTCGGCGACGCTCAACTTCAATTTTTTGAATAGGTCGAGGTACATTACTTCGGATGAACTTCCTTGATCGACGAGCAGTTTATCGATGTCAAAGTTAGATATCCTGAGTGTAATGACCAGGGCATCATGATGTGGGGTGCTTACCCCCACCAAATCTTCATCCGTGAAAATAATATGCTTGTTATAGTTGACGTCCTCTGCTCGTCGACGCTTTCCTGACTCTGATTTTACTGGATAGATTTGAAAAGCCTTCATTACCGCTGTAAGTTTTTTCATTTCCATTCTAGCTGAGTTCCCTTGTATCTGCTTGACGTCAGATACTCCGTGTATTACTGTGAACTCATGTCCAGCATCATCCTCCAGCACGTTGTCGGGTCTCGCCTCTTTGTTGGCAGCCACTTTCTCTGCCCTCTTTTCCACGAAGTCGTTCAAATGCCTGGACTGGGCCAACTCCTCGAGGTGAGACTTAAGAGCTTTGTAGTTCTCGGTCTTATGTCCTCCCTCTTTGTGAAAAGCGCATCTTAACGCATTGTTCCTCTTCGAGGGGTCTTCCCCCATTTTCCTGGGCCACTTGATGAATGGCTCATCTTTGATCTTCACGAGAATTTTGTAAATTGGTTCTTTGAAGACGGTGTTGACTGCCTGGAATACTTTCAACGAGTCATGGTTTCCTCCGTTCTTTGAGCCATTTTTGCCTCCGTTCTTTCCTCCTTTCTTCTGGTTCTCAGTTTTCTCACTTCCCTTCGTAGTGAGCTTAGCTCGACCGTTTTCTCCTGTGTTAGGGCGGGTGACATCTTCCACCTTTGCGTATTTCTCGATTAGATCCATTAGGTCGTCAATAGTCACAGCTTCCTTCTTCATCAGGGACTGGTATAGGAGGGAAGAATTAGGGAGCCCAATCTTGAAGGAGGCCACTGCCACTTCCTCTGCGCAGTCCTCAATCTCATTGAATAACTTCCAGTACCTCTTCGCGTAGTCTCAGAGGGTCTCTTGAGGCGTTTTCTTCATTTGTAGTAAAGCATCCATCCTTTTGGGATGGGAGCTACTGGTAATGAATCGGGCCGTAAAAAGTTGGGCTAGGGATTTGAAATTCTTGATCGACCGGTGGGGGAGCCTTTCTAACCACTTCTGCGCTACATCATGCAGGCTCGAGGGAAAAATGCGGCACATTAGGGCATCTCGGTTATTCGAGAGGGTCATGGCCTGTCGGTATTTCCTGACTTGATCGATGGTATCAGTCTTTCCGTCGTAAATCTTGAACCTTGGAATGGTAAATTTTTGGGAGGCTTCTTCCTCTTTGATTTCCCTCGTGAAGGATGACTTCATCTGGGTTTTAAGAGCTCGCCTTACAAGTTCTCTGGTTGATCTTGTTACGTGGTGAGCAGGATGTTGGTCCATCTCTCTGCGGACTAGATTTCGTATGTTCTCGTCGCTATGAGCAGGGCTCTAGTAGTGGAAAGCTCTTCACAGCTGTTCGCAGAGGTCATCGTCTGACTGGCCTCCTTCGACCTTTTGAGATTCTCGCCTAGGGCTCCTTCCTCGGCTGCGAGACTTGCTCGCCTGAGCGCTAGGAGTGCGGTATGGTCGTCTCCTGTTATGAGGACGAAGCTCCCTCTCTAGTCTTTCCAGCCTTCTTCTCAAGAGAACGTTCTCAGCCTCGTATCTGCGGGAAGACTCTCTCTGCTCATAGAGTCTTGCCTCGTACGCATCAATCAATCTGGATATCTGCGTGGACCTCGCTGGTCCCTGACTTTGTTCTGATGCTGGCCTTTCCAGGTGAGCTCTCTGATCTGAACGTCGAACTTTAGACCTAATCCTGCGAGGAGCAGGTGGCTCTTGAATATCTCCTACCTGAGGGGCATTGATTCTGTGACCGGACATCTTAAACTCCTTTCTTGGTGTGGGCTCTTCTCAGGGAAAGACGAACGATTCCCACAGACGGCGCCAATTGTGGTGACAATTATTGTGCAACACAAATAAATAAGAAGAAAGGTTTCACCAAGTGAGAACAAGGAATATAAAATGACAACCACACAACAAAGGATGTACGTGGTTCAACAAAGATGTGCCTACGTCCACGGTGGTGCTGTCAATATTATTTCTATATACTCCGGAGAGTAATTACAGAGAATACAACTTGTCCCTTTTCCCCGGACCTAGGTTTAATATATATATGTACATGTGGGTAAGTGGAGGTGATGGGTTCCTCCACGTTTTTCATCTCCCCTATAACTTTCCTTCATGGGGACGTGGAGGGAGACCGGATCAATATAAGAGAAGAGGGGCCTGGTCTTTGGGCCGCCAGGACTGGGCTACTCGTCCAGGCCTATAGTTCTAATTTCGGGTACCCACACAATGGGTACTTGATTGGTACCAAAAGTATGTGTGTATATCATTGTTCTTGTTTATAAGAAAACTTTATATGAACTGCCTTGGAGCTCGACTAGCGACCACATTCCCACATTCCCATTTTTTTAAAAGTTTTTTATTCTTTTATTTTTAATAATTAATATAAAAATATTCTTATTATAAAAATAACAGTTTCTTATTAATATAAAAAAAACAGTTTTTTTATTCTAAAAGTAAACTGTTTATTAAAATAAAAAAAAAATGATAAATAAAAAAAATTATGTTTATTAACATGATATCGTGATTGATTAGTACCGCTAGCGCAGATCCACATTCTCAGACCTACATCATTTGTTGAATGTGGGTCTGCACTAGCGGCACTAATCAATCTCGAATTTAAGACATAAAATTAAACAGTCTTTTTTTAAATTAAAATTAAACATTTTTTTATTAAAATTAAAAAAATATATTTCTTTCATAAATAAAAAAAAATTGTGTTTATTCATATGGCGCTAGCACGTACCCGCATTTAACAAATGATGTGGGTCCGAGAATGTGGGTCTGCGCCAGCGGCAGTAATCAATCGTGATATCATGTCAATAAAATATCGCGATTAATTTGTGTCGTTGACGCGGACCCACATTCCCAGACTCGCATCATTTGTTGAATGTAGGTTCGCGCTAGTGGCACTAATGAATCACGATATTTTATTGACTTGATATCACGATTGATTTGTGCCGCTGGCGCGAACCCACATTTTCGGACTCGAAACATTTGTTGAATGTGGGTCCGCGCCAACGACCCTAATAAATCTTGAATCTAAGACATCAAATTAAACAGTCTTCTTTTTTTATTAAAAAAAATAATAATAATAATAAAAGGTTGTTTTTAACTAAAAAACTGTTTTATAGCTTTTTTTATTATTAAACATAGGTTTTTTTATTTATGATTTTTTTTTATAATTTTAATAAAAAACTGTCTAATTTTAATAGAAAAAAAACTGTTTAATTTTAATAAAAAAAATATTTTTGTATATTAATACCAAAACTGTTTATTTTTATATTAAAAACTATTTTTATATCAATTGTTTATATCCGTGCCGCCGGCGAACCTCCAATTCCTTATCAAGAGCCATTATTTGATCATGACTCACGCCCTTTGGTTGTTTTTGTGGCTAATCATTTCTATTAACTTTAATCTTGCAAGAATGAGTATCATGACCTTTCTTAAAACAGAAGTTACAAAACAGTGGAATATTTTCATACAAATAATGTGTTAGAATTATTTTATATAATTCTTCATTGTGTGCTTCAGAATTATATTAAGGGCCATTTACTATTTGATACATTTATTTATAATATTTTGTTTTTGAAGTGCGTTTCTTTTCGTATTAATTATATGGTTGTTATTTTAACAATTTCCATCAAATATCATCTAAATTTATCATATTCTATTGTCATTTACCATTACACCCTTATATCTAATTACTCTTATACCCTTATTTAAAACCTAAACCCGATTTCAATTAAAACCATTATACCCCATTTCAAAATATGTTATATAATAATGTTTAAAAATAAATTTTATAATAATGTTTAAAAAAGTATATTCAACCAAATAAAATGATTTTGCACAAAATATGATATAAAGTATATTCATTTATAAAATATGTTTTTAATACTGTTTAAAAAATGTTAAAGGCTATTTATAAATTATAAAGTTTGAATATTTAGAAAAAAAAAGGTATAAAAATGTTTAAATATTTAGAAGAAAAAAACAGTTAAAAATTATTTTCACCAAATAAAAAATGTTTTCCGCCCAAAAAAAATTATTTCTAGTTAAAAAACTATTTCTGCCCAAAAAATGTTTAAAAAATGTTAAAAAAATATTTCTTTTTAAATGATGTTTAAAAATGTTATTTTTAATAAAAAAAAGTTATTAAAACAACAGTTATGTTTAAAAATATTTTGAAGTAAAACAATTATTTTTAATAAAAAACATTTTGTAAAAACAGTTACAAGAAATTTTTTACAACAGTTATATGTAAAAACAATTATTTTAAACATTTTGTAAAAACAATTTGCAATAAAACAGTTATAAGAAGTTTTTAAAGAAGTTATTTTTAAACATTTTGTAAAAACAAGTATTTTGTAAAAACATTTTGAAATAAACAATTATTTTTAAGAAAAACATTTTGCAAAAAAGTTACAAGAGTTTTTTAAAATAGTTATTGTTGATACCAAAATTTAATCTGCTGACGTGGACCAATCATATGAAGACACGTGGCTATCTACATGGCAACTCACATGCTCCGAGGAACTCATACGCTCCGAGAAACAAACCTCTCCGAGGAACTCTTGAATACCAAGAAGCTTAGGCGGTCCGAGCAACTCAGGCGGTCCGAGCTGCACCTCGAACAAAGCATTAATAGCTGGATAACCAACAGTTCAACTGATTCATTAAATGCTTATCATTTGGACGCGCACGCAAAGAGGGCATTAAATGTATTACCATTTCATATGCATATCATTTAATGTATTACCCTTTCACATTACAGCCTCAAGGCTATAAATGCATTGTACAACCCTCATTGTAGGGGACCCCAGACCGGAATTTCTTGAGATAACTTGTAATCGAGAATTCTCATACAAACAGCAATACCAAAACAGTGGACGTAGGCCATTCTTATAAGGCTGAACCACTTTAAAATTCTTTGTCTCATTTATTTATCTGTGATTGAATTATTAGAGTGATCTAATTTTTTACATCAACAGATTGGCGCCGTCTGTGGGAAACGACTGGTAAAATCGTTTTCTCATAAAAAATAATCCATTACCAATGGCTGATATTCCTGAATCCAGCAATCGAAACAGTGGAACCCCTCCAAATCCATCTGCTCCACCAATTATTCCAGATCTGACTGGAATAATGGCAAATCTGGCTCAGGGCCAGACCGTCATGCAAGAAACAATGCGTTAACTTATCCAAACCCTCCATGGCGGTGCATCAGGCCATTCCGGACCACGAAGCATTCAAAGAAATACCCGTGTGCCTTCTTCGCACACTAGGCATACTGATTCATATCGCAATGTTGAATCTGAAGATTTTTCTTATCAACCTGGACGAACTTCGTCAGTACGAGCCACAGATACTGAACAACATGTCACCCTCTCCCCAGAAAGGACCAGCGCATTGGAAAGGTTAAGTAGGGCTTCTCCTTTCGACCGTTTAGGCCCTAGGAGGAACAAAAGTCCTCTTAATGCAGCATCGAGGAGCTTTCGACGACCATCAGATTTAAGGGAAGGATCTGCCCAGTCGCGACCAGCTGCTCGTCAAGATGGATCTTATGATCGACCAGCTGCTCGTCGAGATAAATCCCAAGAAGCCACTTCAACGAGATCAGTTGCTCGAACCAATAGGCCCGAGGAAGGAAATGATGCATGGAAAGGATCTATTCAGAGGCTGAAGGATAGATTAGGGGAAATAGCTAAGGCCAAGAACCCTCTACAATGAACCTTTGTTCGAGGAACACCTTTTGTCCAGGATATTATTGATTTTCCTACACCATCAAAGTTAAAAGCACCTGTTGTGACTCCCAAGTATGATGGGAAGACTGACCCCGTCCTTCATATAGAACAATATCAAGCTGCTGCTAACATATATGCTATCCCAGACGAGATGAGATGCAGGGCATTCTCGGGAAGTCTTACCGGATCTGCTCAGATATGGTATAATAATCTTCCTCGGGGTAAGATTTCAACTTTTTTTTAACTGGCCGAGTTATTCATTGGGAATTTCTGCTTTGGAGCAAAGCCAGTTAAGCGAGTAGAACATTTTTTAAGTGTTAGACAAAAAGCTATGGAGAGTATCAGAGATTATATAACTCGTTTTAATGACGAGAAACTCGAAGTCATTGATTATGAGGAGAAGACAGCGATTACCGCTTTGATGAGTGGACTGCTACCAAACAAGTTGTACTATACTTTGGCCAAAGATCCACCTCGAACCATGTTGGACCTGATGGGAAAAGCGTCCAAGATTATGAATGCCGAGGAGGATATGTCTGCAAAGAAGAATATGGACGCCAAAGAAACCAAGGTGGAAGGTGATAAAGCTAAGAAGAAAGAACACAAGAACAATGGTGGTGACAAACAATCCAAAAATAGGTCGTCATGGGAGGTCTTGAGGAAATTTGATAATTACACACCTTTGAAGGTAAATATTAACCACGTCCTGGAAGAAATTAAGAACACCGAAGAGTTAAAATGGACAAAGAAAATGAAGGCAGACCCTGGCATGAGGAATAGGGAAAAATATTGCGAGTTCCACAAGGATCATGATCATATGACTAAAAATTTCATAGCTCTTCAGAATGAGATATAAACACTCATCCGACGAGGAAAGCTAGCGAAGTATGTTGATCGAGGAGGCGAAAGAAGAAACAACGACCGAACTAGAGAGAGATCTGGATCTCCTCGTCGATCAGAGGAGAACAAGAAGAGAAACCATGAAGTTGATCCAGGCGATGACCCCGATCTTCCCAAGAAACCAAGGCAGCCAAAACGAGAGGTATTTTTAATATTCTTTGGGTCATTTGATTGTAATGTTATTACAGGGGGAGATGCAGGAGGAGGAGACCTTACTGCAGAAATAAAAGCTTACCTTGGTGAGGCTCAAGCTTGCTCGTACATTCAGCGAATAAATTTAGCTGCGGAAGATCGCCCGAGAAAGGTGAACAAGGAGAAGTTGGTCATTGGGTTCTCAAAGAACGACCTTGCAGGTGTTCTATATCCTCATGATGACCCGCTGTTGATCAAAATGAGGATGAAGGAGATTATGATTTCAAAAGTTCTGGTCGACAATGGTAGCTCGACAGACATCATGTTCTACTCATGTCTCGATAGTTTAAATCTAAAGTTATCTCAACTGGAGCCTTACCACAGACCCCTCATCGGTTTTGCTGGCGAGCAGGTATTTCCACTTAGGACGATCAAGTTGGATATATTCATTGGTACGTGGCCTGCTTGTCGAACAAAAAGAATACGTTTCTTTGTGATGGATAAGAATGTCCAATCATCGTACAATATCATCATGGGAAGAGTAGGATTGAAGAAGTTCGAGGCTGTACCATCTACAGTGTATCAATGCCTAAAATTTCCAACAAACTTTGGAGTAGGAGTTGTGAAAGGTGATCAGAAAGTAGCTCGGGAATGCTATTATTCATCCGCCGAGCAGGAAGAACTGGAAGAATCAAAGAAAAAGACCACTACCTATCAAGTGGATGAAGGTGAAGAAATTGAAACATTGGATCCTCGAGATGAGTCACAACTTGTGAAGGGTCAAGTGGTGGAAGCTACTGAAAACATCATTCTGGACGACGAGCACCGTGAACGAACTACTCAAATAGGTTCATCGTTGGAAGCCTCATTAAAACAAGAATTGATAACTTTCCTTAAAAGCAGAAGACAAACTTTTGCATGGAGTCATGAAGATATGCCTGGGATAGACCCAAACTTCTTATGTCACGAGATCAATGTGAATAAGGAAATCAAGCCTGTGAAGCAGAGAAGATGAGTATTCAGTCCCGAGAAGAATCAAGCTATACAGGAGGAAGTCGAGAAGCTCCAGAAAGCTTGTTTCATTGAAGATGTTAAATATCCAGATTGGTTAGCTAATGTGGTGATGGTAAAGAAGAAGAATAACAAGTGGAGGATGTGTGTAGACTTCACCGAACTCAACAAAGCATGCCCAAAGGATCACTTTCCACTGCCTCGAATTGACCAACTGGTGGATGCTACCTCGGGACACGAATTGCTAAGCTTTATAGATGCCTACTCTGGTTACAATCAGATTAAAATGAAACCTGAAGACAGGGAAAGTACTTCTTTCATTACCCCTAGGGGAACTTATTGTTATAATGTTATGCCTTTTGGTTTGAAAAATGCAGGTACGACATATCAGAGGCTGATGAACAAGATCTTTGCTGAACAAATCAGTGACAATATGGAAGTCTATGTTGACGACATGCTGACAAAAAGCAAGAAAGCTGCCGATCATCTAGTTGACTTAAGTCAGACTTTTGATCAACTAGATAAATATCAAATGAAGCTGAACCCGACGAAGTGCATATTTGGAGTACGAGAAGGCATGTTCCTCGGATATATTATCAATCAACGAGGCATTGAAGAAAATCCTGAAAAGGTCAAAGCTCTATTAGGGCTGCGATCTCCAACGACGAAGAAGGAAGTACAGAGTCTCACAGGACGAGTAGCGGCACTCAAAAGATTTGTGTCGCGAGCAACTGATAGATGTCTCCCATTCTTCAAGACACTCAGAAAGACTTTTGAATGGAATGATGAATGTGAGAAGGATTTTCAAGACTTAAAGAAATACTTGGGAGAACCTCCACTGTTGTCCAGGCCGGTGATGGGAGAAAAATTGTACCTGTACCTAGCAGTGTCCGAAAATGTAGTTAGCTCGGCGTTGATCAGAGTGGAGAATGGAGTACAAATGCCAATTTACTACACAAGTAAGGCTTTCCGAGGAGCAGAGATCAGATATCCAAGGCTGGAGAAATTGGCACTGGCGCTGATTGAGGCGAGTAGGAGAATGAGGACATACTTCCAAGCTCATACGATAGTAGTATATATCGATGTGCCATTGAGACAAGCCTTTCATAAGCCAGAAAAATCAGGAAGATTGATGTACTGGGCAATAGAACTCGGTGAATACGATATAATTTATGAACCCAGATCATCACTAAAAGGGCAGGCTGTAGCAGATTTCATAGCGGAGTTCACCTATCCTGATACCCCCGAGGAGCAAAAGTTGCTCGCTGATCAACCTGTGGATGTTACAGGGTCAACAAACACAAGCTCAGACCAATTCCGATTTGTAAAAGGGCGTGTGGATGTTACAGGATGTGATGCAGAGATAGTTGTGAGAACTTTGGACGAGGAACAAAAGCTGCTCGTTGATCAACCTGTGGATGTTACAAGATTGACAAACACTAGCTCAGACCAACTCCGGTTGGTAAAAGGGAAAGTGGATGTTACAAAATCATTAAATTCAAGCCCAGACCAACTCCGGTTGGTAAAAGGGCAAGAAAAAATGATCGACGAGAAGCGAGAAGAATCCGAGGTGGATGAAAAGAAGCAGCAAATATTTCACCGAGGAACTCTGACTGATTCAAAATTTGAAGACGAGTTACTTGTATGGAGGCTATATGTAGATGGCTCATCTTGCAATACATGATGTGGCGCGGGGATAGTTTTGAGCACTCCGGACGAGGTCGACATGGAATATGCCTTGCGTTTCCAATTCAAAGCTTCTAACAATGAGGCTGAATATGAGGCCATGATTGCAGGGCTTAATTTGGCAAAAGTTATGGAGGCGCAGCAAGTTATGATCTTTAGTGACTCTCAACTGATTGTAAACCAGATGATGGGAGTATATGCAGTTAGAGGAGAATTAATGATCAGATATGATGCAAAGGCAAAGGAGCTGGTATTAGAATTTACCGTTATTCAGCTGGTAAGAATACCAAGAATGGAGAATGCGAGAGCAGAGGCCCTAGATCGACTAGCATCAGCTACTCGCACCGAGCTACGACGAAAAATCCCAATTGAAGTGTTCGCTGGTCGGAGTATAGATGAAGATCTGTCGATGAACTTTATCACCCTTGATTTAGGTCCATCTTGGATGGATCCCATCAGGGCGAATATCGAGGAGGGAGAATTGCCAATTGACAAGCTCGCAGCCAAGAAATTGAAGTTTAAAGCTGCTCGGTATGTATTAACTAATGGTGTTTTATATAGACGAGGAATTATGGCAGGTTTGTAGAGATGCGTACATCCCTCCGAGGTAAAAGAATTAATTGAAGAAATCCATGAAGGGTCTTGTGGAGCACATGTAGCAGGTCAGACGCTTTTGCAAAGGGTGATGACGCAGGGATACTACTGGCCGACGATGGGGGCTGATTATATAGCTTATGCCAAGAAATGTGACAAGTGCCAGCATTTTTCCTCCATCCGAAGAACTCCACAAGCATTGTTGACACCCATAACTTCCCCTTGGCAATTTTCCATGTGGGGAATTGATTTGGTTGGACCACTGCCAACGACCCGAGGAAGGTTCAAGTACCTCGTCGTCGCGGTGGATTATTTTACTAAGTGGGTAGAAGCTGAGCCACTCATTGATATGACGTACGAGAAGGTGTACCAATTTGTTTGGAAGAACATCATTTGCCGATATGGTCTCCCTCATGCCTTCATCACAGACCATGGAACACAATTTGATAACGAGGAGTTTGCCGCCTATTGTCACCAGTCAAACATTTTGAAGGTTTATTCAGCACCAGGCCATCCTCAAAGCAATGGACAAAGGGAAGTGACAAACAGAACGCTGCTGAATGGTTTGAAGAAAAGATTGGATGATGCGAAAGCAAACTGAATCAACGAGTTACAATCAGTACTCTGGGCTTACCGAACTACTACCCGAGTCGCAACTGGAGAATCACCATACATGCTGGCGTTTGGAAGTGATGCCGTCATACCTGCCAAGTTGGGTCTCCCAACACACAGGGTATTGAATTTCAATTTCCCTGTCAGTGATCTAATGAGAAGCCTGGATTAAAACATGCTCGAGGAAGTCAGAGAAGAAGCAGCCATTAGAAATGCTGCTTACCAGCAGCGAACAACTTTGTTTTACAACAAGAGGGTGAAGAAGAGTGACCTGAAAGAAGGAGACTATGTGCTGAAGAAAGTAATTCAAAAGCATAACAAACCGGAGGCAAACTGGCATGGACCATACCGAGTTATAGAAGTTGTTCGACCAGGAACTTACCGAATAGCAACTCTAGACGGCGAGGAGTTTAAGAATGCATGGAACGCAGAGCACCTGCGCAAGTATTATCAGTGATGTATATGTAACACAATTCCATCAGTATGAATAAAATAAAAATATTCTGCAAGTCTCTCTGTTTATTGAAAATTTTTTGAGGAATACTAGTGCTACGCACTACTCGGCACAGCTCGGCAGACTACTCAAGAAAATATTCCAAACTGTACCAACGTAGTTGGTCGACGAGGAGAAAATATTCCAAACTGTACCAACGTAGTTGGTCGACGAGGAGAAAATATTCCAAACTGTACCAACGTAGTTGGTCGATGAGGAGAAAATATTCCAAACTGTACCAACGTAGTTGGTCGACGAGGAGAAAATATTCCAAACTGTACCAACATAGTTGGTCGACGAGGAGAAAATATTCCAAAATGTACCAACATAGTTAGTCGACGAGGAGAAAATATTCCAAACTGTACCAACATAGTTGGTCGACGAGGAGAAAATACTCCAAACTGTACCAACTTAGTTGGTCGACGAGGAGAAAATATTCCAAACTGTACCAAGTATGGTTGGTCGGGGATAAAAACCCACTAACTACAGTTGGTCGACGAGGAGAATTTATTGACCTTGGTTGGTCAGACACACTTTATGAAAAAGACAAAAATTTACCAAGTATGGTTAGTCGGGGATAAACTCTCACTAACTATAATTGGTCGACGAGCACAATTTAACAACCTTGGTTGGTTGGAAAAATTTTAAACATTTTTATACTCATTACTTTATTATTAAGTGATCGAGCAACATTACTGATACTTGTAACTTTTTTACTAAGTTGGTCGATGAACAACACTATTATTATCTTTTTAACAGATATGCATAAATGTAAAGTGTTTGATATTTACAAGACAATAGCAATTAAGATTTGCAAGCAATAATGAAAGTCTTTCATTAAATTTGAAATAAATTACAAGTTACATTGATAATAAAATGAAAATTACATTGATATGTATACTAACTGTTACATTAAAAATTCCTATTCTATTGGTCTTTTCCCCTCAGCTTTCGATACAGGTTCCTCGCCAGCAGGCCGATCATTTAAAGACTGAGGAGAATTGATGAAGTTCAAATCCTTCATCATCCTGACGTTCATCACAGAAGGTCGATCTAGAAGATGCTCCGGACGAGATACCTCAATTTGAGAATGTAAATTATAGTCACCCAGGTATTTTGAAATTAAGCTTCGTGGAATGGCCCGAGCAGGGATCCACTCCATGTCTAGGTTGAACGGTGGCACAGGTAGGTGAAGTAACCCGGGATCATGGTAGTCCCATAGATAGTGTCCTTGTTCGAGCTTCAACACACCTAAGGCATTCAGCCAGCCTTGCTTGTAGCCCTCATTGTTGGCATTCTGGATACGATCATCCAAATGGAATAGTGCTTCGTTGTATCCAGCCATCCAGAACTCCCTGGGCTATTTGTGGAACTGATATGTTAGACTTTCTAGCTGCTCGTGGAGATTCTTGATGAAAAGCTCCTTATTCCCCAAAACGGATTTCTGCGCAGAGAACTGTTTCTCCAAGTCCCTTATCTTCTTTGACATGTCAGACAAAGCTTGGTTCTTCGCCATTAGTTGGAAGGCTTGGTTCTCTAAGGCAGATGCTGTCCTCTGTTCCTCGACAAGAACCCGAGCTGCTCTTGCTCATCCCCGAGGAGCTCTTCCTCGTCCCCGAGGAGACGTGGAAGGGCCCGACCTCCTCAAGGTATCCAATTATTCCCTCAACTTGGCATTCTCTACTTCTAGGAATGAAAATCCCTCGTCAGTCACTGGGATTAAGGCTGTTGAAGAAGAGGCTGCGGACTTCAACTGTGATAGCTCTTTCTGCAAGTTGTTTTCTTTTTCCAGCAGCTCGGCAATCTGTTGGTATTCCACGACCTTGCCCCTCAGGGTTCTCTCCCTTACATCATAACCCGCAAAAAGCTTCTCGTAGCCCTTGTCAGCAACAATCAGCTTATACTTATTATAATGACCTCATTTTTATGTGCTCATATGTATATAGTTTGTTTTTACACTCATGTGTTACTTACTATGTTATAAATGTTGTATTATTAGATATGTGATGTTATCGGCTATCAATAAAACAAACCCCATTTTTTAATATGAAGAATCAATCGTAAATAGGATGAAATCGAAGTCTTATGACATATTTTAAGGTATATAATAAGTTTTGCGGTAGAAAATATAATTTTATGAAACTTTAGGGACTAAAATAAAAATACAAAAAGGGCCATTTTGTAAATAAAATATTTTCACGGACCTCTAAGAAATATTGAAAATATATAGTGTGAAATTACCAAAATACCCTTCATGTGTGAAATGACCCTTATACCCTTATCACCTTTCCACCACGTGCTGGTCACCTCCACCTTACACATGTCATCTTCAGAGAGAAAGCTAAAACACTTGTCATCATTTGGTGATGTTAGACTGCAAGACCACCCAGGAATGCGACACCCAAACGATGACTTGCCACCGTAATGCTTGATCACCTAGACACATGTCAACACCGTAAGACTTTTGGAAACCTATAAATAGGGCCTTAGGGTTCATTTGAAACTCACACCGATTCCTTGAGAATTATAGTAAGAAAGAGTGATAGAAAGCTTGGGAAATACCTTAAGAAGGAGTTCTAAAATTTCAAAGAAAGAATTCATTTCGTAGGTATGATTTTATTTAAATGTTATAATTCATTTTTGTAGTTTTAATTTCGTATTTTATAGCTTTACTTAGTAGTTATGCTGGTAAAATACACTAAAGACTTTACTAATCAAAACTTAAAATTTGGAAACAATCTAAATTGATTTTATTTTCAAAATATGTCAACTTGTTTGAAAAATATATATACGCTTTTTAAAATGATTTTTGTAAGCAATTGCTCGTATTATGGAATCTCATTTATGTAATTCCAAAGTCAGTCCCGATGAAATTCTGTCTAGTTGAGATGGTATTTAAGTGGTGCCCCTGTGACCCTCCATCTCTACTGGGAATAAATCCGAAAATGTTCTTTCTAGATGAGATGGTATTTAAGTGGTGCCCCTGTGACCCTCCATCTCTACTGGGAACCGACTAATTAGGAAGAACTATGAATTGAAATTCTTTAAATGCGATGAATGAATATTAAAAATTGAGAAAATGGTTTTAGTAACCTTTTTCAGCAAGATATTTTAGGATTAAAACACAATATTTAGAATTGGGCTTTATTTAGAATACATAATTAAACCTTTATTGTATTTATTAGATTAACGTGTGATCCAAGACTCAATATCTATATTTTCGAGCCTCTATTTTAGGTGAGTACTCTATGTCATTTCTTGCACATTTGAATTATATGATATTATGTAAACTATGTATTTTGTGAAATGCTATTATTCTCAAAATGCATCTGATACCGATGATAGATTCATTTGTGATATGTTTATATCTCTATATATAGACATACGGATTTAAATGAGTATTGAAAATGAGATTGAATATTGAAAATAAGATTCGGCCTAAGGGAGCTCTTTACTGATTGACCTTCCCAGCTGGGTTATCGCTGGTGTGCCCTAAATAAGGCGTTGTGACGAACTAGTTTGATTGACCCTCAACTACCGGGGTATAATACCGTAGAAGAATACGGTATTAGAGTGTACTTGGCCATTAAAATGATATGATTCAAAGAAAAAGATATCACATTTGAATTTTTGCATTCTTCTTATTCTGAGCTATCCAATTGTGATATATATACTATCATTTCAAAATATATATCTATTTACTGCAAGTTCCTATCCATATATGTATATGCCTTCTCTTTTGACTTGAATAGGTATCTATATTCTGAAAACCTTGGAATGTCGGGAGATTAAATCTTATTCAGCTTTTAGCTGACGTTGTATAAATAACGATTTTTCAGGAAATAATTAGACTGGAGGATGGAGTGTAGAAGGACTATGTTGAAGATCTAGCTTAAAGAGCTCTTTTGATATACTTTTAAATATAACGTTTGTTTTTAGGAGATAGAGCATGTTTGGCTCTTTAGTAATAAGTTTTTAATTTTGGCATAAGTTGTAATCCGTTCATACTTTAATATATACGAAGTTCCCTTTTAGAAAGCTCTGATGACGTAATTCCATTTTTCAATAGTTTACGATTCATGACCATGTGAATGTATTTCCGTTGCATTTATTTTAAGAAATATTTTAAGTCCAATACATTGAATGCCTTGGTGCCATGTCAAGACACTCATTCCCTCCTACTATTGGGTTGGGGTCGTGACAGAGGTGGTATCAGAGCATAGGTTATGAACCCGTAGACTACTGAACATAGGTTTCGAACGTTATAGATTTCGTGTTTCAATCCTTAGGAGATAGTATTAAATATCTGATTTATGTGATAACCTTCCCTATGTGTTATATTATTTATAACTGGTATTTTACTTTTCAATCTTGATATAGTATAGTAGATCTTAGGTTTTGCCATGACTGTAGAAAATTACCAAGAGAAGATCATCTATGAGAACTAGTGATTCGAGTATTGAAGGACTAGAAGGTGCATACAAGGCGATCGAAAGTCTAGCAAAGATTGTGGAGCATCAGGTAAATAATGGAGTACCAAGGAATCCTGAACTAAGTAAATGTACTATTGAACAGTTCAAGAAGTTGATTCCTCCATCTTTTAAAGGTACTCCTAACCCCACTAAAGCAGAAAGTTGGGTGATGCAAATAGAAAAGATACTCGATGTTCTTAAGTGTACTGATGAACAAAGAGTATCATTTGGAACGTTTATGTTAGAAGGTGAAGCCGAACATTGGTGGAGAATGACTAAGAGAATATACGAGGAAAGGAATAATCCCATAGGTTGGAATGATTTACTAGTGATATTCAACGAGAAATACTTTCCTGAAACGGTACAAGACCAAAAAGCAGCCGACTTCATGAGTTTAGTTCAAGGAAATATGACGGTTAGTCAATACGAGGCGAATTTTACCGAGTTATCCCATTTTGCACCTCATGTTGTGATAACCGATACTTTAAAGGCCAAGAAGTTTGAACGTGGGTTAAGGTTGAACATTCGTAGTTGAATTTTAATCCTGAAGTTGACATCATATACTGACGTGGTGACTAGAGCAACGATAGCTGAGAAGGACGGTGAAGAATATAATAAGATTAGAGAAGGGAAGAGGAAGTTTGGGGAACAAAGAGGAAGGAACCCCAATAATAAACCCTTTAGGACTATACCCAATACAGGGCGACCTTTTGTGAATAAACCCTTTAATGTTGATAGATGCCAACGATGTGGTAATATTCATAGAGGGCAACCATGTTACTTGGAAATAGGAAATTGCTTTGGGTGTGGCCAAAAGGGACATAAAATGAGAGATTTCCCTAACAAAGGGAAGGCGCCAACGAAGACTTTTAATGACAATAAAGATCATGGCAGAAAAGGTAGAATTTATAATCTTTCTGATGAAAGGGCTTCTAATGCAGTAGTGTCATGTATACTTTCTATATGTGCACAGCCTTTTCAAGTTTTAATAGATCCTGGTTCTACCCATTCATTTGTGTCTTTACGTTTCGTTAATCGCTTTCCTAATATTCCCGAACCCTTGAATCATAACATACATGTTTCTACTCCTTCTGGTGATTTATTGACGGGTACATTAGTATATAAATCTTTCCCTATAGATGTTAGTAGTCATAAACTATATGTCGATTTGATAGTTTTTGACATAAGAGATTTTGAAGTAATTTTGGGGATGGATTCGTTAGCATCATATCATGCTAATGTAGATTGTTTTGAGAAGAGAGTTACTTTCCAAATTCCTAACCAACCAAAATTCAGTTTTGAAGGAACTGGCGTCCTATCTCCCATGTGTATTGTCTCTGCAATGCAAGCCTATAGTTTTCTTAAGAAAGGATGTCAAGGATTTCTTGCAAGTGTTATTGATTTGCAAATGAAGGATCCTAGTTTAGAAGAGATCCCTATAGCAAAACATTTTCCAGATGTTTTTTCGGATGATTTACCCAGTCTACCTCCTAGTAGAGAAATAGAGTTTACGATTGACCTTCTTCCTGGAGCCATACCAATCTCAAAATCACCTTATCGCATGTAACCTTTAGAATTAAGGGAATTACAAGATCTATTAGACAAGGGTTTTATTAGACCAAGTATATCCCCTTGGGGTGCTCCGGTGTTATTTGTTAAAAAGAAGGATGGGACGATGAGGTTATGTATAGATTATCGTGAACTGAACAAGGTAAACATTAAGAATAAATACCCCTTACCTCATATAGATGATTTGTTTGACCAACTACAAGGTGCGCAAGTATTTTCTAAGATTGACCTTAGGTCAGGATATCACCAATTAATGATTAAGGAAGATGATATTTCGAAATCAGCTTTTCGTACTAGATATGGTCACTATGAATTTCTTGTGATGCCATTTGGACTTACTAATGCACCAGCCATTTTTATGGATATGATGAATAGAGTGTTTATGAAATATTTGGATCAATGTGTGGTTGTTTTCATTGATGACATCCTTATTGATTCCAAGAGTATTGAAGAACACGAGAAGCATTTAGAGATAGTATTACAAATCCTTAGGAAGGAGAAATTATATGCAAAATTAAAGAAGTGTGAGTTTTGGTTGCCTAGCGTTTCTTTTCTAGGACATGTCAATTCCAAAGAGGGACTGTCGGTTGACCCTCAAAAAATCGAGGCTATACTAGATTGGCCTAGACCAACTAATGTAACAGGGATTCATAGTTTCCTTGGATTAGCAGGTTATTATCGAAGATTTGTTGAAGGATTTTCTAGCATTGCCAAACCTCTATCCAGGTTAACACAAAAGAAGGTAAAATATGAATGGTCTGAGGAAGTTGAAATAGTTTTCAAGAACTTAAGAATCGATTAGTAACTGCCCCAATTTTGACTATTCCTTCAGGGACAGGAGGATTGGTGATTTACAGTGATGCTTCGAAAAATGGTTTGGGATGTGTGCTCATGCAAAATGGGAAAGTAGTAGCTTATGCCTCGAGACAATTAAAACCACATAAACAGAATTATCCAACCCATGACTTAGAATTAGCTGCTATAATTTTTGCTCTTAAGATCTGGAGACACTATTTATATGGTGAGACTTATGAGATTTATATCGATCATAAGAGTTTGAAATATATATTTACTCAGAAAGAATTGAACATGAGACAAATGAGGTGGTTATAATTGATGAAGGATTATGATTTAAATATTCATTATCAACCAGGGAAAGCAAATGTAGTAGCTGATGCTTTAGGTAGGAAGTCTACAACAAATTTAGCATGTCTCATTACAAATCAGGAACCTTTGTTAGCGGATTTGAGAAGTATGGAAATAGATGTACGTATTTATAGCAAAGGAGGAATAATCGCAACCTTACAAGTACAACCCACGTTGATGGAGAGGATTAAAATTGCACAGGTAAATGACCCACAACTGAAGAAGATCGGAGAAGAGGTTATTGAAGGGAAGAGATTTGAATTTACGATACGGGATGATATATTGAGGTTTGGAAATAGAGTGTGTGTTCCACGTGATGCCCAACTAAAGAGACAAATTTTGGAGGAAACTCATTGCTCGAGGTTTACATTTCATCTTGGAAATACCAAGATGTATAGAGATCTTCGAGAAGTGTTTTGGTGGAATAATATGAAAAGGGAGATAGCAGAATTTGTATCTCAGTGTTTGGTTTGTCAACAAGTAAAAGCTGAACATCAGAAACCATTAGGATTATTACAACCTCTACCTATCCCTGAATGGAAATGGGAGCATATTACCATGGATTTTGTGACAGGTTTACTAAGGAGTTCAAATGGTAATGATTCTAATTGGGTAATTATTGATAGGTTAACTAAATCTGCTCATTTTCTTGCCATTAAAATTACCCATTCATTAGAAAAGCTAGCCAAGTTATATGTGCGGGAAATTATTAGGCTTCATGGAACCCCAATTTCAATTATTTCTGATCGTAACCCTAGATTCGTTTCTCACTTTTGAAAAAGCCTACAAGCAGCCATGGGAACAAAATTGAATTTCAGCACCGCTTTTCATCCTCAAACAGATGGACAATCTGAGAGAACCATTCAAACCTTAGAGGATATGCTTAGGGCCTATGTACTTGATTTGAATGGGAATTGGGATGATCATTTACCATTAGTGGAGTTTGCCTATAATAATAGTCATCAAGCAACTATTAAAATGGCTCCATATGAAGCACTATACGGTAGAAGGTGTCGTTCTCCCGCATGTTGGGTAGAAGTTGGAGAAAGAAAATTATTGGGACCAAAATTGATTCGGATCACAACAGAGAAAGTGAAATTGATACAAGACCGACTTCGAATTGCTCAAATCCGTCAAAAGAGTTATTTTGACATTCGACACCGACAATTAGAATTTCAAAAAGGAGATTATGTGTTCTTACGAGTATCGCCTTCAAAGGGAGTAATACGATTCGGGAAGAAAGGGAAGTTGAGCCCAAGATACATAGGACCTTTTGAAATCCTTAAAAAGATAGAAGTTGTTGCGTATAGAATAGCCTTACCACGTGAACTCTCTACTGTACATAATGTGTTTCACGTATCAATGGTAAAGAAATATGTACCACATCCAACACATATCTTAAGTCACAAACCTCTTCAAGTTAGAGAAGACTTGTCATACATTGAGCATCCGGTAGAAATTTTGGACCATAAAGATCAAATATTACGGACCAAGATAATTCCACTGGTCAAAGTATTATGGCGAAATCATTCAGTTGAAGAAGCAACGTGGGAGCGGGAAGATGAAATAAAGGAGAGATATCCATACTTGTTTGTAAATTAATATGAGTCAAGTTTGGGGACCAATCTTTTCATAAGGAGGGTAGGATGTAATGACCACATTTTTATGTGCTCATATGTATATAGTTTGTTTTTACACTCATGTGTTACTTACTATCTTATAAATGTTGTATTATTAGATATGTGATGTTATTGGCTATCAATATAAAAAACCCCATTTTTTAATATGAAGAATCAATCGTAAATAGGATGAAATCGAAGTCTTATGACATATCTTAAGGTATATAATAAGTTTTGCGGTAGAAAATATAATTTTATGAAACTTTAGGGACTAAAATAAAAATACAAAAAGGGCCATTTTGTAAATAAAATATTTTCAAGGACCTCTAAGAAATATTGAAAATATATAGTGTATAATTACCAAAATACCCTTCATGTGTGAAATGACCCTTATACCCTTATCACCTTTCCACCACGTGCTGGTCACCTCCACCTTACACATGTCATCTTCAGAGAGAAAGCTAAAACACTTGTCATCATTTGGTGATGTTAGACTGCAAGACCACCCTGGAATGCGACACCCAAACGATGACCTGCCACCGTAATGCTTGATCACCTAGACACATGTCAACACCGTAAGACTTTTGGAAACCTATAAATAGGGCCTTAGGGTTCATTTGAAACTCACACCGATTCCTTGAGAATTATAGTAAGAAAGAGTGATAGAAAGCTTGAGAAATATCTTAAGAAGGAGTTCTAAAATTTCGAAGAAAGAATTCATTTCGTAGGTATGATTTTATTTAAATGTTATAATTCATTTTTGTAGTTTTAATTTCGTATTTTATAGCTTTACTTAGTAGTTATGCTGGTAAAATACACTAAAGACTTTACTAATCAAAACTTAAAATTTGGAAACAATCTAAATTGATTTTATTTTCAAAATATGTCAACTTGTTTGAAAAATATATATACGCTTTTTAAAATGATTTTTGTAAGCAATTGCTCGTATTATGGAATCTCATTTAAGTAATTTCAAAGTCAGTCCCGGTGAAATTCTGTCTAGTTGAGATGGTATTTAAGTGGTGCCCCTGTGACCCTCCATCTCTACTGGGAATAAATCCAAAAATGTTCTGTCTAGATGAGATGGTATTTAAGTGGTGCCCCTGTGACCCTCCATCTCTACTGGGAACCGACAAATTAGGAAGAACTATGAATTGAAATTCTTTAAATGCGATGAATGAATATTAAAAATTGAGAAAATGGTTTTAGTAACCTTTTTCAGCAAGATATTTTAGGATTAAAACACAATATTTAGAATTGGGCTTTATTTAGAATACATAATTAAACCTTTATTGTATTTATTAGATTAACGTGTGATCCAAGACTCAATATCTATATTTTCGAGCCTCTATTTTAGGTGAGTACTCTATGTCATTTCTTGCACATTTGAAATATATGATATTATGCAAACTATGTATTTTGTGAAATGCTTTTATTCTCAAAATGCATCTGATACCGATGATAGATTCATTTGTGATATGTTTATATCTCTATATATAGACATACGTATTGAAATGAGTATTGAAAATGAAATTGAATATTGAAAATAAGATTCGGCCTAAGGGATCTCTTTACTGACTGACCTTCCCAATTGGGTTATCGCTGGTGTGCCCTAAATAAGGCGTTGTGACGAACTAGTTCGATTGACCCTCAACTACCGGGGTATAATATGGTAGAAGAATACGGTATTAGAGTGTACTTGGCCATTAAAATGATATGATTCAAAGAAAAAGATATCACATTTGAATTATTGCATTCTTCTTATTCTGAGCTATCCAATTGTGATATATATACTATCATTTCAAAATATATATCTATTTACTGCAAGTTCCTATCCATATATGTATATGCCTTCTCTTTTGACTTGAATAGGTATCTATATTCTGAAAACCTTGGAATGTCGGGAGATTAAATCTTATTCAGCTTTTAGCTGACGTTGTATAAATAACGATTTTTCAGGAAATAATTAGACTGGAGGATGGAGTGTAGAAGGACTATGTTGAAGATCTAGCTTAAAGAGCTCTTTTGTTATACTTTTAAATATAACGTTTGTTTTTATGAGATAGAGCATGTTTGGCTCTTTAGTAATAAGTTTTTTAATTTTGGCATAAGTTGTAATCCGTTCATACTTTAATATATACGAAGTTCCCTTTTAGAAAGCTCTGATGACGTAATTCCATTTTTCAATAGTTTACGATTCATGACCATGTGAATGTATTTCCGTTGCATTTATTTTAAGAAATATTTTAAGTCCATAACATTGAATGCCTTGGTGGCATGTCAAGACACTCATTCCCTACTACTATTGGGTTGGGGTCGTGACACTTCTTCTCATAACTCTCATGCAACTAGGCAGTTGATTCCTTGTATTGATTCTTAAGGTCTTCGAGGGTGTACTGGAGATCCTCGATCATTTCATAGTAAGCCACATTATTGTCTACCGCTCGATCAGGCAGACACTTCAGGTACTGATATGCTTCCACTGCCTGTTCTGAAGCATCCTGGCCAAGGATCTGGGCAACTTGTGCAGCAACTTCGTATCATGGGTAGATAGCAGATCCATCCTGGCCAGAAACTAGCAGAGAAAGAAAAGCAATCGTCAATAAGAAGAACAAGCAGAGTATGAATGAAAGATTAACAACAGTATGAAAGAAAATTCAGGTTTTATTAGATCATAAAATTCAGAATTACAAGTGTTGGATTACATTTGACAAAGAAAGAAAAATATAAAAGTAAGCCCGAACAACACTACACCTTTTCCTTATCTCCCAAAACCTTCTCGGGAGGTTGGGAAGAGGAGGCAGGTTGCTCGGAGGGAACTGTGGGCTGTTCGGAAAGCACCAGTTGTTGCTCAAAAGAAGAAACGACTTGATCGGCAGCAGACTGGATGGCTGGGGGGTGATCTCCCATCACCATTGAAGACTCCTCAGAGGTAGCTTCGTCCTCTTCTAATTCTTAAGAGAGTAGGAGGGGGACCAGGGATGTGTATCTGGAAGAGCTCGG
Source organism: Sambucus nigra (assembly GCA_949130495.1). Classification (NCBI taxonomy): domain Eukaryota; kingdom Viridiplantae; phylum Streptophyta; class Magnoliopsida; order Dipsacales; family Adoxaceae; genus Sambucus; species Sambucus nigra. The sequence continues at coordinate 10,199,102 of OX422218.1, read as the reverse complement.
ATGACTCGTCGACCTTCATTTCATGAAGGGAAGTGACCCATCCATCCCTAAAGTACTTTAGACTGCCATAGTCCACTTGAGATACCATGGCAGCACACCCTTTGTTCCACCCCTTGTCCCAGCCAGAGCTGAAGGACTTTTTCACAGCAGCTTTCCTCTTCAGCTTCTCCGAGGAAAGCATCTCGGATAGAAGATTCTCAACATTCTTCAGTTTGATCTCAACCTCCTCCTTCTGTCGACCTACTTCCTGGAGCTGGTCCAACTTCTCCTTAGCAACTTTGAGCCTATTCTCAAGCTCCCCTTCAGCTCTGAGTTTCTCTTCAAGCTCTTTATTTACCTTCTCCAAGGTAGTCTTTTTCTTCTCCAACTCCTTGGAGGCATCAGCAACTCGAGCTTTTTCCTACTCGGAGGAGGCAAGCTTTTTCTCCCAGATAGCTTTATCATCAGCATATTTCTGGCGAGAATCTTCCAGAGACTTGGTAGCTTCTTCCAGAGCTCCTTCCACACTGGACGAGGAGCAAGAAGCCTTAATCGCTTCATCCTTCTTCAGGATTATGTTGAAGCAGCTCGTCAACTGTGAACAGAAAAAGAAAGCAAGTTATAAACAGAAATGACAAAGGGAATATGAAAAATTCTAAGTAAATATACTTACAGAACCAAGGTGATGAGCAGCTAGTGAGGTAACCATATCCCGAGTAAGGTTTTGTTCTGTACCTTGAACCTCGGGAATGGTCAAGGACTTTACCGAGCTCATGTCAGAGCTCGGGGGAAAAAAATTGGGAACTCCAGTCCCAGCAGCTGGGGGCTGAGTACTGGTGACAGCCAAATTGACCGAGGAGCTTTTCTTCAGCCTCCTCGGGGGAATAGTTACAGAATCAACCAAGGATGAATCCTTAGTCGGTGATATCACAATCACCTCTCCAGGAGCAGCAGACCTGCTCGGAGCCATTGCGGGCTTCTCGGAGACTTTAGCAGGAGCAGCTGGAGGAGCTGCATCAGTCTTCTTTGTCCCCTCCCTTGGGACATCAATATTAATCCTTTTTACCTCCCCAGAACCGGAGGCAGTTTTCTCAAACAGAGAAGGAGTTCTTCTTTTCTTCATCCTTTCGCTCAAAGGAATATGAGATTCAGGCGAAGAACTTACAGAGGCTGGTACTGGCTCCGCTTCACTGATCACTAGACGAGCAGTGAAGGAGGTTGTGTAGCTCTTGTACTGGAGCAGATACGAAGACGACTTGATGTGCTCATCGGCAACCCTTTGATGCAGACCCCAGATAAGTCCCAAATGCCTTATATTGACATCTGTTTCTTTTGGGCACTTTCTCTTGCTATCAACTGCAAATAAACAAACATTGTTATCAGTGACACATTTTATCAAACACAAAACAAACATGATTTCAAAATAAATAAAATAAAATAAAAATAACCTATCCCATTGCCATAAGGAGGGCATCTGGGACCCTAGTAAACCTCATCTTTGGTTAATGGAGGGTGTTGCCAATTTTTTACGACAACCCCGTGTTCAAAATAATCCTTATTGGCATCAGGGAGATTGACTACTAAGGCTCTATTTATAAACCTAGTTTTTAAATAATAAATATTATCATTAACTACCCATCTATAGCGGTACATGATTTATGGAATTCCTATATGAGTTCCATGCACTTGATTTAATTTATGCACCCCATTAACTATTCTCCATGTGTTGGGGGCTATTCGTGCAGGAACAACATCAAAGTACTGACAGAATTCCAGACACGGAGGATTTGGTGGAAAAAAAATCCACACTCAGCAAAAAAGAGACTAGGGAACCAATGTCCCTCAACCAAATTGAAATAATTAGAAGGCTCAAAAAGCTCTTCCAAGACAACCCAAGAGGGAATGGAAAAATCAGATCGAAATTTGTCAAGAGATTCAACAAGGTAAACCATGGTGATTAAAATAAATGAAGAAGAAAGAAGAAGATCTTACAGGAAAAGAGTAGAGCTGATGACGACAGACGATGGAAGAGATGAATACACAAGAGAGTAGAAGACAATGAAAAACTCGAAGATGAAAATTTGAAAAGGTAGAAGACGATGGGAGTGTTTGTGAAGTTTAAATACCTTACCTTGGGAACTGGCGAAGGAATGATTACAAAAAAGGATGATTACGTTATCGGCGGCTAAAAGGGCATTAAATATTGGCGCGGGAATCAAAGCGGGCAACAGCGGCTAAAAAGACGAAAAGTAACGCGGGAATCGCAGCACGAAGAAAAGTCCAAAAAAGCATGATTCTACGAATTTGGAAGGAGAAATAAATACAAGGGAAATGCTTCTAAAAATCAGGAAGACTATTTAAAGCTACATATTCCGAGAAAGAATGTTCCATACTCCTCAACTTTCGAACTATGAAACATCGGGGGCTTCTGTTGATACCAAAATTTAATCTGCTGACGTGGACCAATCATATGAAGGCATGTGGCTATCTACATGGCAAATCACATGCTCCGAGGAACTCATACGCTCCGAGGAACAAACCTCTCCGAGGAACTCTTGAATACCAAGAAGCTTAGGCGGTCCGAGCAACTCAGGCGGTCTGAGCTGCACCTCGAACAAAGTATTAATAGCTGGATAACCAATAGTTCAACTGATTCATTAAATGCTTATCATTTGGACGCGCACGCAAAGAGGGCATTAAATGTATTACCATTTCATATGCATATCATTTAATGTATTACCCTTTCACATTACAGCCTCAAGGCTATAAATGCATTGTACAACCCTCATTGTAGGGGACCCCAGACCGGAATTTCTTGAGATAACTTGTAATCGAGAATTCTCATACAATGAGGGTTGTACAATGTATTTATCTATGATTGAATTATTAGAGTGATCTATTTTTTTACATCAACAGATTTTAAACATTTTGTAAAAAGAGTTATTTTATAAAAAAAAATTGCAATAAAACATTTATTTTTAATAAAAAAACATTTTGTAAAAACTGTTACAAGAAGTTTTTTAAAGCAGTTATTTTGACAAAAAAAATTTTTTAATCATTTTTAAAAATGAAAATTTAAAAATAGTTATTTTGTAAAAATGGTTATAAGATGTTTGTAAAAACAGTCATTTTTAAACATTTTGTAAAAAGAGTTATTTTGTAAAAATATTTTGATTTTATAAAAAAGTGTATAAACTTTTTTTCTTTTTATAAAACTTTTTGATTTTATGAAAAAATATTTTATAAAAAATTATAAAGATGAATTACATCATAGGTATAAAATTAAGGGGACAAGGGCATAAGAGTATAAAATTAAGGGGATATGGGCATAACAGGTATTGGGCATAAAATAAAGGGATAAAGGCAAAAGTGGTATTTGAGATAATTCTATCAACATTTAACTGCTCAAAATGACGGAGTCCCCGATTTGAAACAAGTTAAATAGTTTGAGAACTAACGTGAGACAAATAAAAGTTTGAGAACCATTTAAAAACTTTTGTGAAAGTGTAAGGACTAAAAAGGTAATTTACTCTTTTATTTATTTTAGTGATATTTTTGTCCATTTACACTAAAAATAGGTGGGAACTCGAATTTCGGGACTATGTATAATGAATTTTTAGTTGAAGGGGGGAGTTTGTTGGGTATTTTTCTTTAAGGGGTGGACACGTAAACCCGAGATATTTGAGGAGGTCTTAGTGTAATTCACCATATATCTTTTAAGACATCAAATTAAAAAATATTTTTTTTATTAAAATAATAATAATAATAATAATAATAATAATAAAAGGTTGTTTTTAATTAAAATACTGTTTTATAGCTTTTTTTTATTAGTAAACGCAGGTTTTTTTATTTATGATTTTTTTTTTAATTTTAATAAAAAGCTGTTTAATTTTAATAGAAAAAAAAACTGTTTAATTTTAATAAAAAAATATTTTTGTATATTAATACCAAAACTGTTTATTTTTATATTAAAAACTGTTTTTATATCAATTGTTTATATCCGTACTGCCGGCGAACCTCCAATTTCTTATCAAGAGCTATTATTTGATCATGACTCACACCCTTTGGTTGTTTTTGTGGCTAACGATTTCTATTAACTTTAATCTTACAAGAATGAGTATCATGACCTTTTCGTAAAACAGAAGTTACAAAAGTGTGAAATATTTTCATTCAAATAGTGTGTTAGAATTATTTTATATAATTCTTCATTGTGTGGTTCACAATTATATTAAGGGCCATTTACTATTTGATACATTTGTTTATAATATTTTATTTTTAAAGTACGTTTCTTTTCGTATTAATTACATGGGTATTATTTTAACAATTTCCATCAAATGTCATCTCAATTTATCATATTCTATTGTCATTTATCATTATACCCTTATATCAAAATACTCTTATACCCTTATTTAAAACCTAAACCCAATTTCATTTAAAACCATTATACCCCATTTCAAAATATGTTGTATAATAATGTTTAAAAATGAATTTTATAATAGTGTTTAAAAAAGTGTATTCAACCAAATAAAATGATTTTCAACAAAATATGTTATAAAAAATATTCGTTTATAAAATATGTTTTTAATAATGCTTAAAAAATGTTAAAAGCTATTTATAAATTATAAGGTTTGAATATTTAGAAAAAAAATGTATAAAAATGTTTAAATATTTAAAAAAACAGTTAAAAATTATTTTCACCAAATAAAAAATATTTTTTTGCCCAAAAAAAATTATTTCCCGTTGAAAAACTATTTCCGCCCAAAAAATGTTTAAAAAATGTTAAAAAAACATCGTCATAAGAATAAGACAATTATTTTATTCTCATAATAAGAAATCATGCATCCTAAGAAGGTGGTGAGTTTTACTGCCGGAGGGTCTTCCTTTGGGCTGTGTGTGGAGAGTATTGGTGGTGGGCACCAGTTTAGGTTTAGCTGTTCAAACTGGAGAGGTGTAAAGGAGGCTACGCTGATTAAAGGGGAGGTAAAGTGGCTGAGTAACTATCTTTGGAAGGCCACTAACTTTGTCGGAAAGTTTTTTCAGATGAGACAATATTGGGAAGAAAGGTTATGGCTTACACGACACGGAAAGGAAAGGAAGTGGGGTTCAACATCGTCATAAGAAGAAGTACCTCGAGAATCCATGTAATAATACCGGAGTGCTCATCAGGAAAGGGGTGGATGGTAGCGGGTGAAGCTTTCAGGACCATGGAACGTGTGGTCTCTTGTAAGATTGCTTCCAAAGATCTTCTCGTGGATGGGAGAGTCGTAGCGGGGAGATCATTTTTACAGGCAGCAAAGGTAGAGCCCTGGCCATTCTCGGCTATAAATATCTCAGACGATAAAACTCCAAAAATAGATTTTAGTGTGGGAGATGATTCGTGTAAAACTATAGTTGATTTCTTTCAAAGTGCTGTGGTGGCTTGTTTTGGAAGCACGGAGAGTCCTCAGACGGAGAAGGAGAAGGTGTTGATGTGGGTAGAAGTGAGATGGAAACTAGTGGGAGGAATTACAATAAGGGAACTTAACTCATCTTTATTTCTGTTCGTGTTCTCCTCTATTAGAGAAGTGGACATAGTGTTGGGGAGTAAGAGATGGAATTTTGGTGGCGAGCCGGTCTATCTGAAAAGGTGACACCCGTTGGTGGTGTTCCATGTGCGCCCGAGTGAGCAAGGCAATAGGTGGATTTGCGTGATGGGTCTTCCCCTGCACCTATGGGGGGGGGGGGGGGAGAAGTTTTTAAAGCTGTTGGTGATAAATATGGAGGTTTTGCAAGAGTTGACCATGCCACCTTAATAAGGGAGGAGTTGCGCTGGGCTATAATCCTCGTAAATGGGTTAGAGATCATCCCGACCAAAATAACCATCGCTACTGGGGGTTGGGTGTTTGTTTTAACCATATGGGAGGACGTTTAGTTATGTATAAGTGGTGCTGCAGCAACTCAATTAGAGGATTGTAATTTGTTATCATCCGAGGTTCCTGATGCAGATGGGCAACTTCAGACGACAAACAATTCTAGAAAATAGGTGAACTGTGTCTCCATGGAGGTGACGAAGCAGGCGACGACCTACGTAGAGGGTTGTGGTAAATGCGACGGAGGCAGGGAATTCGCACCTGGGCGTGCTGAGCTGCATAATAAGGACCTTTCGACTACGGCTCCGGCAACATCGCTCATAACAGGAACAGGAGGGGAACTCATCAGGGGCATCACTAAGGAGAAACATAAGTTGGTCAACGAGGGAATACAACAGACTAGTAAACCGAAGAGAGGGGTAAGGAATGCGGAGCCTGAGCCGATTACAACGTCAGCTGGATGGAAAGACGACATCAGTAGCATCCTATCACATGGATGGGCGGTTGAGACACGATTCCCCGATGGCGTGGACCAAACATGGAACAAAGCGGACAAACACAGTTCAGACGCTGCACGCGTATGCAGTCCAGACATGGAGTTGGGTCCAAGAAAAATTGATCAGCATGTAGGGTGCAAAGTATTTAATATAGTGAAAGACAATACAAAAGGGATAGAACCGGGTGAGAGTGGAACAGTTATTAATGGTATAGAAGGGACAAAAAAGGATGGAAGGGCACAGTGCCACCTTGACAACTCATGTGTGGAAAAAAATAGAATATTTAAGGAAAAAGGTGGGATTTTTGTAAAGGGTAATAAAGATCTTAATAATCAGTCTCTAGATGGTGGGGTAGAATATTTAAATAGCAACAGTAGGGTATCTGTCTCTACTCACATGCCACTTTCAGCTTATGTGGAATTGGAAAATGAGTGCGTGGGGGTTATTTCTGAAAGGGCTGTACAAGTGGAAAATTATTTAGTCAGTGGCGAAGCTCCGGGGATCCAAACCAGGAAGAAATTATTTCTTTCAGCCAGGCAAAGGGTTAAACAAGTGGCAGCTAATGGGAGGATCCCTATTTCAGGGGTCAAGACTACGCATGCTATAAATATGGGTGGATCTGTCAACTCTGACAAGGGGACAATGTGTGAGGAATATAAAGAATGTTGTTCTAATAAATGTGGTGGTTTATTAAACAATTTGTCCAGCAATAGCGTGGGGACCATACCAAATTCCAAGCAAAAATACCATGTGTCACGAGGGCATTATGATGGAGGTAATAAAATCAGAGAGGGGGTGTTTTCGTCTGGGAAGAGGGTTAAATCAGTAAATATTAATCTGGGGGGAGAAAATAAGGAAGGAGGTAAGTTAAGGAAAAAGCATGGGTCAGAGGTGTTCATGGAAAAAAAATAAAGGGAAGAATGACGTTTATCTCGGATCGTCCTTATTAAGTCTAAAAAATATTAAGGCTTTTAGTAGTGTGGGAAAAAAAGGAATAAAAAGCAAGGCAGTGGGGCAATGTAGTGAGGGGAAAAAAGAGATGGTGGTGGCTAGCAGAAATGTAGATGGGGGATAGTAAAAAAGAGGATGCGTCTTTTCAGGAACTAAATGATTCGAGACTATGGGTGGAGTTAAAGATCCCAAACCAGGAATAAATTATTAATGAGGAAGAAGGGTTGGACGAAGATCCGGTGGGATGGAGGGAGGAATTGTTAGGATCTTTTAGCAACGATGTTGGAATTGTTATTAAGGGGTGCAAGATGGAGTCTTGGAATTTATTTGAGAAGAATAATAGAGCTGCGCATGAGAGGGGGGGACTGAGGGGGGAGAGCAGGGAGAGTTGTAATTATCGTGTAAATGATGAAACTATGTATTATCTCATGGAACGTGAGGGGGCTCAATGACTCCAACAAAAGAAATATTATTGGAGGAGAGGTTGCAAAATGGAAGCCGGATATCTTATGTCTCCAGGAGACAAAGATGTCCAAAATGGAGGAAGGTACTATTAGATCCTTATGGGGAAGACGTGGAATTAAATGGTCAATATGGATGCTGAGGGAGTGTCAGGTGGGGTGGTAATAATATGGAATTCTTCCGTGGTAAAACTTATTGAGAGTTTGGAGGGTAGATGGTCCTTATCATGTATATTTAGAAATAAGGAAGACAGTTTTATTTGGAGTTTCTCCTGAATTTACGGCCTAGTGGAGGATATGGATAGGTGGGAGTCATGGGAGGAATTAGCTGGAGTGGTTACATTATGGGGCCTTCCTTTCTGTGTGGGAGGCGACTTCAATGTGGTGGGATTCGGAATGGAAAGAAGCAACGGTGGTAGAATTAATCGATATATGAGAGATTTCTCTGATTTCATTGACGAGATGGAGCTAATGGACTTACCCCTAGAAGGGCGTTTATTTACATGGTCAAGCCTCAGGGACCTGCCGTCTTTATCTCGACTAGACAAATTCCTTATATCTCTGGGTTGGGAGGAGCATTTTCCAGGTGTAATCCAGTCTTGTTTACCTAGGTTGACGTCGAATCATTTTCCTATTCTTCTTGAATGTGGGGGATGGAGGTAAGGGAGGATTCCGTTTAGATTTGAGAATATGTGGCTCAAGGAATCGAATTTCGAGGATAGAGTTAGAGATTGGTGGCTCGAGTATGAGGTGGAAGGGAACGTTAGTTTCAGATTGGCTATAAAGCTAACTTTGCTCAAAGAAGACTTAAGGAAGTGGAACAGAGAAGTGTTCGGTAATATTCAGGTGGTTATAACAAGTTTACTGAAGGCGATAAGAAGTCTTGATGAGAAAGAAGGGTCATACAGGCTATCAGAAGAGGAGAGGAGAGCAAGAGAGACTAAAAAGGGGGAGTTAGGGAAGAGGTTAATTCATGAAGAAATCAATTGGCGATAAAAATCCAGGGCTCTATGGTTGAGGGAAGGATACTCGAATACTAAGTTCTTTCACAAACCTGCAAATGCCCACCAACGCGGGAACTATATAGGCAAAATTGAAGTGGGGGGAGAAGTGTTCGAAGAGGTGAGCGAGGTGAGGGGGTCCATTGATAACTATTATGAGGATCTTTTCAGGGAAGAGGAAGAGTGGCGCCCATCGCTCGACGGGGGGAGTTTGATAGTATTTCGGCTAGTGAGGCAGAAGATATCGAGGGGCTTTTTATCGAAGAGGAAGTGATTAAGACTCTCAGATCTATGAGTAGGGATAAGGCACCGGGACCGGACGGGTTTTCGATTGCTTTCTTTCAACATAATTGGGCAGGGATTAGGAGAGATGTGATGGCTTTCGTCGAGGAATTTCATGATAAGGGTTACTTTATGCCCAGATTAAATGCAACCTTCACCACGTTGATTTCTAAAAAAAGGGGTTCGATTGATATCAGAGATTTCAGACCGATTAGCTTAATTGGGAGCGTGTATAAGATTCTTGTAAAAGTATTATCCTTTTCTCTTAGAAAGGTAATCGATCCCCTTATGTCGGAGCCCCAAAATTCTTTCGTTGGTAGTAGGCAGATCCTCGATGCAGTTTTAGTGGCTAATGAATGTGTGGAGCCGAGTTTGTGTAGTGGGGTTCCTGGCATTGCATGTAAGTTGGACATCGAAAAGGCGTATGATCAAGTTAAGTGGGAGTTTATTTTCTATCTCATGAAGAGGATGGGTTTTGCGGATCGGTGTTGTAGGTGGATACGGAGATGTATCTCTACGATCATATTCTCGGTTCTGATTAATGGAGTGCCAGAAGGATTATTTCCAAGTTCTCATGGGTTGAGGCAGGGTGATCCTTTGTCTCCTTTTTTATTTGTTCTGGTCATAGAGGTTTTTAGTCGTATAATTGGCCAAGTGGTCGAGGCATGGTGGATTACGAGTTTTCATTTTGGGACTCCTACATCTGAGGTGATTTCTGTGTCCCGCCTTCTATTTGCGGATGATGCGATTATCTTTTGCGATGCTAACCGTAGGAATATTTGTTCAATTAAGCTTCATTTTATTTGCTTCGAGGCTGTCTCGGGGTTGCGGATTAACAGGGGGAAATGCGAGATGCTCCCGATAGGGGGGAAGGGGTGGTTGAGGGTTTAGCGGGAATTATTGGTAGTAGGATTGGGTATTTCCCTAATATTTATCTAGGTATGCCTTTTAGAGACAAGTATAAGTCCAAATCGATTTGGGATCCGGTGTTGGAAAGAATGAGGAAGAGATTAGCAAGTTGGAAGAATGGGTATTTATCAAAAGGGGGGAGGTTAACTCTTATCAAGAGTTTCCTGTCTAGTTTACCCACCTATTTCATGTCTTTATTACCTTTATCTACTGCGGTGTGAGAGAAAATGGAGAAACTTATGAGAGATTTTTGTGGAGAGGCACATAAGATAGTTTTAAGCACAACCTAGTGGGTTAGGAAGTGGTCTGTAAGCCAATCAAGGAAGGAGGGGCAGGAGTGAGAAACTTGGGTGATTTTAATAGGGCTCTTTTAGGGAAGTGGTTATGGACATTTCCTCAGGAGACTAGCAGATTAAGGAGACGTGTAATTGAAGCTAGATGGGGATCATGTCAAATGAGATGGAGGCTGAGAGGGGGATCTTTAGCTCACGGAGTGGGTTTGTGGAAACACATTACGAGAGGCTGGGAGAATTATGCGAAACGCATAGAATTTGTCTTAGGAAAAGGGGATAAGATAAGGTTTTGGAAAGACAAATGGGGTGCGAATGGGACTATTCAAGATCTTTTTCTGGGGATGTACAATATAGGACATAATACAAATGGCCTAGTGGCTGATCATGTGACTGTAAGCGGTGAAGAAATTTAGAGGAGACCTCAGCTTAGGAGAAGGTTGTGGGACTTGGAGCTGAGGGAGGCAAATTTATTCATTGAATGGTTGAAAGAGGCTCCTAGCCCGACTCTAAGAGATAACTCGCTAAGATGGAAGGGGGTGGGACGGGTGTTTTTTCGGTTCGCAGTTACTATGGGATTCTGTCGAAAGATAATACTATGGCTAATTTCCCCTAGAAGAAGATATGGAAAGTTAAAGTGCCGCTAAAGGTCAAGTTCTTTATATGGACGGCGGCAAGGCAGGCCATTTTGACCCTAGAGGGTTTGCACAAAAGAAGATATCATCTGGCTAGTCGATGTTGGTTATGCTACAAGGATGAGGAGAAGACAAATCATTTACTTCTACACTTTAGGGTGACGAGAGATCTATGGAACACTTTCTTTGATATGACAAAGACATCTTGGGTCATGCCGGTGTCTGTGAGGGCTCTTCTAGAAATGTGAAAACCTACGTGGGGCTGGTTGGGAATCAAACGGATATGGAGTCTGGTGCCTCACTGCATTTTTTGGACGATTTGGCTGGAAAGGAATTCAAGATGCCTCGATGGCATTGAGACGCCACCTTCAAGACTTCGTTATATATTTTTGAGCACTCTCCTTTGTTGGTACAAGGAGAAGGTTACTGTCACGACTCAGTAATTTTTGGATTTTATTGATGAGATACATTGAATCATGTAATTTCAGTATATTTTTTGAGGATACCCTTTCTGTAAGTTTCCTAGTTTTCCTTATTTGTATACTCCCTGTATACGGGTCCGCTCCCTATAGCGTTCATTTTTAATACAAGCTTTGACTTATCGAAAAAAAAAGTTAGATGAAGTTTTTTAAAACAGTTATTTTTAAACATTTTGTAAAAAGAGTTATTTATAAAAAAATGTGCAATAAAAAATATATTTTTAATAAGAAAACATTTCGTAAAAACAGTTACAAGAAGTTTTTTAAAGCAGTTATTTTGACAAAAAAATTTTTTTTTAATAATTTTGTAGAAATGAAAATTTAAAAATAATTATTTTGTAATAACAGTTATAAGATGTTTGTAAAAACAATCATTTTTAAACATTTTGTAAAAAGAGTTATTTTGTAAAAATATTTTGATTTTATAAAAAAGTGTATAAACTTTTTTTCATTTTATAAAACTTTTTGATTTTATGAAAAAATATTTTATAAAAAATTATAAAGATGAATTACATGATAGGTATAAAATTAAGGGGGCAAGGGTATAAGAGTATAAAATTAAGGGGATATGGGCATAACAGCTATTGGGCTTAAATTAAAGGGATAGAGGCAAAAGTGGTATTTGACATAATTCTATCAACATTTAAACTGCTCAAATGGACGGAGTCCCCGATTTGAAACAAGTTAAATAGTTTGAGAACTAACGTGAGACAAATAAAAGTTTGTGGACCATTTAAAAACTTTTGTGAAAGTTTAAGGACTAAAAAGGTAATTTACTCTTTTATTTATTTTAGTGATATTTTTGTCCATTTACACTAAAAATAGGTGGGAACTCGAATTTTGGGCCTATGTATAATGAATTTATAGTTGAAGGGGGAGTTTGTTGGGTATTTTTCTTTAAGGGGTGGACATGTAAACCCGAGATATTTGAGGAGGGCTTAGTGTAATTCACTATATATCTTTTAAGATCAATTTACTCTTAGATTTTTGGTGTACCATATAATCTTCCACTAAGTACCGAGAATTTATGATAACAAATACCCTCTTATCATTACAGTACACCAAAAATAGCAAATTGGCTCACCCTGATATTAAAAATCTGGCACAGTTTAAAACTATACTTAATTCTGGCATTGTTTAATGACAATCTGGCATACTTTAAAATAGTGCCAAAAGTTGGCACTATTTTAAAGTGGGCGATAATTGAGTACACTCACTAAAATATAAAATACTCTAAAAAAATCATTATAGAATTTTTTTTATTCCCGCTAACCTCCCCTCTCATTCCCACTCTCGCTCAACGCTCTCTCTCATCTCATTCCGGCTTTCGATTCAGCTTTGTCATCTCTCTCTCTCCTCTCACCTTTTTCTCTCTCTCACCAGCTAGCTCTCTCCTCTCAGCTCTCTTGGTTTCCGCTCAGATCTCTCTCACTCCACTCATCCCAATCAGGTAATTTTTAAAAGCATCTCTATTTTTTTTAACCTAAGTTAGGTATCCGATTTGATATGAAATATGTGATTTTATTCGTGTTTCGCATTTTTAGGGTTTTATATATACCTTTTTTAATATTAATTGTGTTTTTTTTATGTGTGAGCTTTTGGTACAAATTGAATGTTGATAATGAAAAAAATAAATCATTCGTTTTTGGACGGAGCTTGGGATCTTTTAATGGTAATCTATGTTTTTATGTTCTTACCCTTCTTTTTAAAATAAATATTTGTTTTGATTCGTATAAGTTACGGAGTTTTAAGAGAATTTAAGTGCTAAACATTGAATAATAATGTAAAAAAAACAAATTGAAATAGAAAATAGACATCCCCCAATTAAATGAATAAATGAGATTTTGTGTTGAAAATTTAAGAAAAAGCAAAGAAATATATTTAAATAGTAATTAGACATTAATGCTAAACATTCAATAATAATTTTACACTTGTAGAAAAACCCTAGACCCGTTCAAGAGATCTCACTACGAATGCGTTGAGAGCTCTTGAATTGTCCTATTTTTGGATAGTTCGGAAATGCAAAAGTCTGTATTGTTCATAATGTTTATACATGTCCTATTTTGAAAAGTTCGGTGGTATCCCTTTATGTTCTTTGGGTGCATTCTATATTTATGTAGTGTTTTGTGTTTTCTTGGATGAAAAACTTACGTAACACATGAACACTCCCAATTTAAGTTATTTACTTGAACAATTGTAAGGAAATGCGAACAAAATTTTCTAGATTAGGTTATGGCATGAGACATTATGAACAATACAAAATATGCATCTTCGAATGGGATATGACCCTTACCCTGTAGAGGAGATGGAGGAAATATAATGTGACACCCTGCCTAATTAAATACCGGGTGATCAGTCCTTTATTAAATTGTAATCAAGGTGAATGGTCGGTTCATTCTTAGCATCACTGCCATAAAAATAACTATTCCAATTTAAACACCCTAAATAATTAAGCTAAGTGTCAAAACCATTTTTATACATTACTTTCCCATTTTTATTTTTATAAACCAACATTTAACTTTACATAATCCATAGTTATGGAATGACACAACAACTATCCCGTAACATATAATCCAAATGATTAAACATTGAACTAATTGAATCCAACATTTAAAACTCAAAGGAAAACATCCTGACAATAATAAATCCCAAAGTGTAAATACTGGAAATAAACGAATCACAATATCCAATAACACAACTGAATAATGGAAAAGGGCGACACACGCCCAACTGAATAATTATTTCTAGAAGTGGAATCAACAAGTGAGGTCGTCTAAACAAAAGGCATGCAACTCCCACCTAAGCTACAGCGCGTTCCTTCCAAAGGATCCTATGCAAGACGCCCCTGTGGCTGGGTACCTATAATATATACATATATATACAAGAGAGAAAAGAAAATGGAAACGGGTCAGAGCCCGATTGTAAAAACGATTATAAATTTATTTAGCAAGTATTTAAAATGTTTACTGGACAATCCAACAACATATTAGTGCGGCACTCCCTTGAGAATTTCTCACCTCTCTTCTAATGTGCACGCCTATCGCACTAACCTTCCCAACGGTTTAACTTAACTTATCTAATGTTGCTCGTAAGATTTAACTGACACATTACATTGTTTAAGAGGTTAATTTCATGTAACAACAAAGTTCTCATTTAAACCTTATTTACTAATAAAGTTTCTCAGTAACACATTATACTTTTCAAACACTAATTCCCAAATTGAAATAGTTATTCCATTCTTACTTACCATAGACACAGCAGGTAGTTCCCAAATTCCATATTTAAATATATATATTAAATACTCATATAATATATATATATTCTAACAGCACCCCACATAATAATTATGGTGCGGTCATACTCAGCTATCCAGTCCCCGTATCACTCGTACTAAGGGAAATACAAGTTCGGAATCACTCTCGAACTGTATAGAAACAAAATACAAACAATATTGAGGCGAAGCATAGTTTCCAAGTTCTAAGAGGTCAGCACATGCCCTCACGTCTCTTAGGACCGTCTGACTATCAATCCGATAGCCTGTACCAAAGGATTTATATCTTCTAGGGTATGAGTCAATATACCCCATAAAGGTCCCATCGAGATAAGACTGTCCCAGCGCGGTAACCTCAAAGATAGCAAGTAGCGCGGGCATGATTTTTACACGTATATAGTATATGCATAAACACAGTCATATAAATATACTACTATTACCATATCAAGTTTAGGTACATACTCACGACCCATAATTATGATATTTGTCCTTATTACTCGTTATCTAGTTATTACATATAACGTTTGCCTCTTATCTTAATTTGTGGGATTTTCCTAACTTATCACGTGACACTCGTGGATTTCTAACCTCTTAAGTGTAATTTCAGTAGGTACTCATTTGTTTTCCAACATAACTACCTTACGTGTCTCCCCTTTTAATACATAGTTCCATCGTCCCTTATATGTAAACATCCCCGAAAAATGTAAATCTCGTCTTACATTAAAGGTTTAATATTTTTAATAAGTCCTACTGGTCTTCTTTATCTCCCAAAATATTTCAATAAGGATGTCCAAAGATTATTACTCATTTAAATTGAATTCAACTATTTAGAAGGGGAAATGTGAGTCTGCCAGGAGGGTTCGATCGATCGATGCGTCGATCGATCGATACTCCTGGTTCGATCGATCGATCAAACAGGTATGGCGAATCTGCAGAATACCAGTTATGGGTTCTATCATCCATCATCATCAAAATACAAATTTTAAACTTCCAAACTCCAAGAAATATATACCACAAACATTCTAAACCCAGATTAACAATATTCTACGTAAAGCATGCGAGTTTTCATCAAGATTCGTGGATTAAAAAGGCCAAAACTTATATAATTCTCATGAACCCTAGAAATTTCTTGAACTTATTTCTTCTTATTCTTTTCCTAGAATTTCTACTTCTAACCCAATATAAATTCGTGGTTCAACCTCTACATGTGAAGGGGATTTCCAGATTATTGTTTATATCATTACAACATGCAATTTCTAATCACCAACATGGGTTTTCTTTCATAAAAACTCATCCTAATCAACCCTAGACTAATATGAATGAAGCATTAACGAAATTAAGCAAGATAAATACTTGCCTGGAAATTTTTGTTTCTGATTTGTGAATGAAATCGGTGTGGTGATGAACCTCGTTACGCGATCTATCGTTTGGCGGCGACGGCGGCGCAAACGGAGGATTTCTTGGCCTAGAACTCTTGGGCAAGCTCTCTCTTTCCTTCTCCAATGGCCGTCACTTGTTTTTGGTTGAGTTAACCCTAGAATTCAACCCTAAACATCTGATATAACCTTACAATTTTCTTCGGTTTTCAGGCTTAAAAATATAAAATGTCCAAAACGCCCTCCCGGGGTGTTAATTAGGCCTAAAAACGCCCCGAGACCCAAACTGAACCCCCGGGTACATTATTTTGACTATCTCGACCCTTCCGGATACTTTGGCACACTCAAAATGACCATATGGGTGACTTATAATTTATTCACTTTTATTAATCAACATTTAGTCCCGACACGACACGAGCGCGTCCCGACTTAAATTTCCAAAATTATCATTTTATTCACTCGTGACATTTAATAGAATCAATATCATATATTACTTTACTCATTAGTAATATTCAACAAATTTACAATGATTACTAACTCTCGTCACGTTAGTAATTATATAAAAAAAATAATTAATTTCCGGATTTATATTAAATTAATAACTCACATTAGATGAAATAAATCCCCATATTTAGAAAGCATAAAAATATGGAGTATTACATATAAGAGCTAAAATATATACATATTTACACTTGAATAAAAACTTAAATATATCTACACTAAACGTTTATATTATAATGTTTGTTCTTTAAACTTATCAGGATGTCGTCGGGAATGAACAAAGAGTGGATACACGAGAAAAATATCGAGACCTATACGTATAGAGATGGGGTGTTACAGTTTCTACATTATATGCGTAATAACAGTTCGAATGCGAAAAATTCATGTCCTTGTAGACGTTATCGAAATGGGAAAGGACATGCTATTATAGATGATATATTCGCTCATTTAATGACATATAGTATGGACATTAACTATACCTTGTGGCATTTTCACGGTGAGACATTAGTTGTTGATCAAGTCCAACAACCACCTCAATCTGTGATACCGACAGAACACGCTGATGTGCACAATATTCCAATTTTGAATGATCTTGTGTATGATGCATATGAGATGTTTACGGGTGAAGATAAACCTAGTGAACCTAATTGTGTAGGAAGTGATGAAGCTCCCCTAACTTTTGAGTTTCCCAATAATTCGCACACACATAAATACAAAGGTAAGAAGTATGATCATTTACATCAACTAGCACAGGAGCAATTGCACCCAACTACTGGTTCTTCGCGTTATACCACAATTTATGCTCTTATAAAGTTGATTAATTTAAAAACAAAATTCAATTTGTAGGATGATTCTACAGGTGGAATTCTTATATTGTTAAATGAACTACTACCTAAAGGGAACAACTTGACAACTAGTTATACAAAAATAAAAAACACCGTTAGAGATCTCGGTATGGATTATGTTAAGTATGACGTATGCATTAACAAGTGTATGTTATTTTGGAAAGAGCATGCAAAATCTAATAGATGTATAAAATATGGTTCTTTACGCTACAAGTTTACTTGCCTAGACGAGGATGGGGTACAAATTCAGAATACTAATGGAAAAAAAGTACTCTAGAGTTCCTAAGAAGGTAATGCGACATTTTTTTAATCCCTAGGCTGAAACAGTTCTATACCAGAAAATGGATAGCGGAGAAAATGACTTGGTACACTCGTGCAAGCTTTTGATGTGGGGTATTCATGATTTTCCAGCTTATGGGATTTTAGCAGGTTATTCAACTCAAGGTTACAATTGGTGCCCCGTTTGTTCTACAAACACACCATCACAATATCTTCCTAAGTCAATAAAATGTTGTTACCAACAATCTCGTATATTCCTTCATCAAAACCATCCTTACAGGTTTGACACATCAAAGCAAACATTTAATGGTAAAATAAAGGATGCTATGGCTCCAAGAAAGTTAACAAGTGTATAAATTGAGCATATAGTGTCACTTATTGCTCAGAAGGTGTTCAAAGAGAGGTAGAGGGAGACAAAAAGGGAAAAGGAAAGGGAAAGGGAATGGGAACGGGAGAGGGGAAGGGGAAGGAGAAGGAGAATGAGGATGTCGTAATGGAAGACAGTGATTATCCAAGTGAGGGTAACGTTAATGATCTAACGGGTATCGAGGATTTTTCAAGGAGGTCAATTTTCTTTGACTTAGAGTACTAGAAGGATCATGATATTAGACATAATTAGAAGTTATGTATGTTGAAAATAATGTCACATAGACTCTTTTAGGTACAATACTCTTGGTGAAAGGATCGTCATATAAAGATACGATCAAAGGTCGTGAAGAGTTGAAAGATCCTTTGAATCTTAAAAAGAAATTACGGATAAAAGATGTTGAAGATAGTAATAAAAGGCGGATGCCATAGACACCTTTCGCATTAGGAAAGGAAGATAAAGAAGCCTTTTATCGTACACTAAAAACATTAAAGGTACTGATTATGGATCACTTAAATAAAACGTTAGTTTAATTTATGCTGGACGCTAACATCTATATTTTCCAATTTAACTTTTAGTTATTAATTTTTAATTTTATCTCTTATGAGGTACACATATATGGTTAGGAAGGATGCGGACAAAAGGATTCTCCATAAGATCCTCTTCCACCTATGCCACCTTGTTTCGAAGTACTTCCCTCTAAGGTACAAATTTGCAAATATATACAAACATATACATATGTAATAAAGTGTTGTTATTGGATTTTGATTTGATGAGAACCTACAGTAGTTGTTCTAAGGTCTGCCACAAGAAGCAGCGACGCCAACAACAATAGTTTTACATTGCTGTTGATATAGGATTTCCTTTAAAAAGAACGGATTGCTGCTGTCGGTGATGACACACGATAGAGAATGATGGATTGCTGTTGTGAGTGATCATGGAGGATTTCCTAACTTCTGTACCGAATGGGCTCATAGCCTTTCAAATACAAAAGGTGGCATACCTAACTTTTGTACCAAATGGGCTATTATATATATATAAAAGTCATAAGAACCTGAAGATACCCAATTGCCCGAATTTTACACATGTTGCTCACTTGCTTTAAATATGCAGGGTTGCTCCAGTAGCTGACTTTTATCATAAAAAATTTCTTACTACCCAAAGATGATCTATTTGAAAAGTGACTTACAACAATCATACACTGCAAAAAAACTCACTTTTAGGGAAGAGTAAAATATGTCCTTAAAGACTACATAATCGTCCCTAAAGACTTTTATGGATGGCAAGGCATAGTCACATTTGATAGGCATCCCAAATGTATTAGGTACTGATTTTGACGTCCCTAATAATATTATTTGGAACGGTATGAACCATCTCGTAAAAGTAGGCACCAGAATTTGTGTTTTCTGTTAGACACATAACGCGTACACATTTTCAGCACTTGGATCAAACTTATCAACATACAGTATATATAGTGAGGCAATCCTCGTGAACCTAGTTTAAATCAATCACTAAATATTTAACCCACTGTTAGTGTTGAACCGTTGTATTAAAGTCAATTGTTCAAGACTCAATCCCATCCATAGGATTGAGGTCAATGTTCTGGATCCTTCTTCGACTAGTATAAAAAGGACCCAAACCTCAACATTTTGAGACTTTTACCATTTCGTTAAATCTGAGAGAAAAGCGAGAGTGTAAAGAGAAGATAGATAAAGTAGAAAACAGGGGAAGAAAAGAGAGAGATTAGAAATAATAAACCCTAAGTTTTCTTCGTAGTTTAAACCTCTGAGTGTTTTTATTACAAACCAAACACCAAAACCTAAAAGTCCAATACTTCAGAAAACCCATATTTTTGGGAGTTAGATCCTTCTAGGGTTTAGGTGTCTTCAGTGTTGTGTTTTCATTTGAAGACCTCTTCAAATATTTGATTCTCCTAAAACTCATCTCTAAGAGAGACTTAAGTTTCATTATTGAAACCAAGCTTTTCTAAAAGAGAACATCTCATGTTTTGTTTTCTATTTCTATTTTTAGATCTAGCATTTTAGATCTATTCTATTTCAACAAATTTTGAAATAAAAACTTTTAAGTTTTAAAATATTTTTCAGATCTAGTGAGTTGTGTGTTTCTAGTTTTCTATTTCATGTTTTATGAAATACTGGTGTATAAAAATAAAGACAACACAAAGAACTCTTGCTAAAAGTTTTAAGGCGTAACCGTAGATCTGAAAAGAAGTTTTATGCCAAAAATTGTTGAATCAATCTCTGCATGCTAAGTCTGAATCTTTTTTTAATAAAGTAGACTTCTAGTCTAGTTTGGATCTCAATTGGAGGTTTACAATTTCAAAAATACTATCAAAACACTGAAATTGTTTAAGACCTTGAACCATCTTCTGAGAAAGGTATCCTTGAGATCTGTGGATAAATAAAAGATCAAGAAGTCTTGGCTTAAAAAATCAAGATTCAAAAATAACCTATCATTTTAGACATTGATAGGGTGAGTAGCATGTTTGCATCTAGTAGCACATCACAAACACCACCTCACACGAACACTTAGACACTGTGGTCCTGTGTGAGAATCTTGGATTATGAAAGAGTTGTTGCAATCAAAATTCAAAGAGAAGGAGATCAAGGAAAGAGCAAAGAAGCAGCAAGAAAAGATCATCCCAATTTAGATTTCCTTTGGAGCAGAGAATCTCAAGTAGGTATACTCTGAACTTAGATTAGGATCTTTGTGATTTGCTTTTAATTGTTTTAACTTGATTCTTTATTCTATTGAATTTTTGTTCTGTTCCGTAGAGGGCACCGTGGATGTTTCCCCTATTTAAGGGTTTTACCACGTTAAAATTCTTGTGTCCATTTTTTTGAATATTATTAATTGTTATTGTGATTGGGAATGCATGGTAACTTCAAAAATTAAAAAATCCTATGTCTATTCCAAATTCCTGTGTTGTTGTGATTGTGATTGGGAATGCATGGTATATTCTTAATTCCTGTGTCTATTCATTATTTAGTAGATGTTTATTAAAAATTGAAAAGAACGTAACCAACTATCAAATTCAAACCATACATTCAAAAAGTCTTATATAACATATCTTGTGTTATTCGAAAATAGTTTTGCCCAAAAAGTTTATTCGGAGTTTACACAACTTATAACAATTTGTTATTAATCTTGTAAACAAGCTTTTCACCCTAAAGTGTTTCTTAAAACTTAACTAATTTGATACGCTTCCTGATATTAAAATAATCCACTGATGAACTATATTGAGAGAATCAAAACATATAAGTCTACCAAGTGGGTATCATAAATCAAGACCATTTTTTAACGCGAGTTCCTTGGAATTATGATCTCAAACATACATACAAAATGATTACCCAACTTGCGAAAACTTAGATCCAACCCGTAACAATAAAATCAATAATTATTCAAGCATTACAAGCATCTTTAAACTACCAGAAAAATTCCCGAGCCATTAGACAGGTTTTTGTAGTTTCATATAAACCATTGGGACTGCTATCAACTTCCTATCTAGTTTATGAAATGTTCAATTTTACTGAACCATAACTCCGATCTCTCATGATCAGGTCGAACACATGTGGCACTAAAACTCCTACTAAGTCAAGTTTATCGACATTAAATATATATTTGAAACCCAATATAAGTAACTCTTACAAACTTGATTCTTATTCAAAACGAATCGGACACACATTTATTAAAATAAACATCATATATGGTTATAAGAATAAAAGCAAACGAACCACATTAAACCTGATACACATTTTTTGTAAATTAAAATTCATACATGGTTTTAATAATAAAACCCAACAGATCATATTAAAATAAAAAACAATATATAATGTAGAGTACTGGGGCTATAAGCTTTATGCGTCTTGTCCTAATGCACATGAACGAATTCCATGTCGAACGGATAAACCAATTATTATTTCAACAAGGGACAGGATCGAAAAATAAGGATGTTATGTAATCTTTAGTCTTCTCAACATTTTTATACCCATCTCCGTACCTATAGATAACATGTGTCACATGTGCAAGGTTGACAATTCTCAGTAGGAGATGCAATGAGACTTCAGTTGGTCTGAGTCATTGCTCATTCATATCCTTCCATGCATTTGAGACTTTTTTCTCAAACTCAAGGATTGTTGCTTCCTCCGAGACACCATATTCTTTTACGTAGCATTCGACGCCGGAGGCCGCGTGTGCCCTCTTTTGTTCAAACTTCATGGTACAATTTTGTATATAAATTTAGAATTGATAATGACAGAAATAATGATCGAAATTTCATGTATAGTTTTGTGGAAAAAATATATGTTTATGCATCTTGAAAAAAAGAGAAACTATGATCTTTATTCAAACGAACTTCATAAAACATATTTGAAAAATATGAAAAGATTTCATAATAAGTATTAAAACAATAAAATATTTTTTATGTCAAATTTGAAATATTACTCTAATTTTTTTTTTTTTAAACACTTAGGTCCATAAAACACTCACTTGCTCAATATTCATTTATTTTCAAAAGTTCGCACTAGAGGCACCCCTGCCTCTACCCCCACACATCTATCGGAGATCTGACAAACCTCAACGGAGATCCGATGAACACTTTTGGAGCTCCGACAGGCCTCATCAAAGTTGTTGTAGCTCAAGCGGTAGGGTGGGGGAAGGAGGGGATGGGGGCGCGGGGGCGCTAGCGAGGACTTTAAAAAATAAAACAGTATTTGATAAATGGATGTTAGATGAACCTAGATGTTTAAATTTTTTTTATCACATTTTTAGAGTAATAAAAATAGCTTGTGATGGAACCTAAAAGACAAACCTCGTGCACAACGCACTTTCCACTGCGTGGCATCGAAGAAGTTAGTTGTACACAACTTTATTCATGCATATGTAGAGAAGTTGTTTTCGCGACTCGAACTTGAACTTATCTCGAATTTTTATATACACGTAGAGAAACAATTATATATATATATATATATACAGAGAGAGAGAGAGAGAGAGAGAGAGAGAGAGAGAGAGAGAGGGGAGAGAGTTTCCAATTAGCTAAATCCCTTTAAAACTATACAATAGAACCCTAAAATGAATACTCAAACTTATTTAGAGCTCCATGTGGAACTCCATTCTATTTGAAAATCTCTTAATTTCTTTAGTTTTTGGTAGGAAAAACTCTCATTAAATTTAATACTTTTTCTCCATATTATAAACATGAGTTTTTTTCCAGCCAAATCTTTTAGCATTATATTTTCCCCATAACCATAAATCCCACCTCATCTCCCCTTTTTACAGTTTTGAATTGGTTTATGTCCTTCTCACTCACTCTCCTCCTCGCAGTCTTATAAATTAACATTTGATTGATGAAAATTTCATTCCGAACCAGAGAAGACAATGATGTCTACCATCCGATTTGCAACATTGTTTAAGCTTAACAATATGGGTGAGACTATTGGACAACCTAATAAGCAGGCGATTTTTTTTGTTTAGATGTTCAATATGGGTGATTTTCAAAATTTCTTTGTAAGATGTATACTAAAATTCTGAAACTATATTAATAATGTAGACTTATTTCTCTTTTAAGTTTAGCCTGTGTACATCATTAATATTATTATGTTACCTATGTTTGCTTCTTCCAATAAGATTTTAATTGTTTATGACTTTTCCTTCTGTTAAAATGGAACAAAGAATATACAAATTATATTGTAGGAATTTTTTTTGTATGTATTTTTGGTTTGAGTATTTTTTATTGTGCACATTGCTCATTTTCTAAAATGGCACAAAGAAGATTCAAATCATATCGTAGGAATTTTGCCCTTTCTCTAAGTCCACAACCTCAAAAAACTTGAAAGTTTGTTATTCATTTTTTACAGCGATAGTGAATCAATATTACTTAATTTTATGAAGGAAAATGATGCCTCGTTTTGTATGGCAATGGTTACCTTTTAATAAATGATAAGTTGTCTTATAAATAGTTGTTGAAATACAAGCCATGTGGATATAGTGTCAGTTTACAATAATACATTTTCACCCACTATGTTGGAGGGTGGCCCCGTTGTCTTTAAGTGTTAGTTTCTTTTGTTTAAGAACAAGACGTATACTATTTTATTGACTTTCAATACCCAATTTGCAACTTTTTTAGTAACACAATCACTATCCCATCTCAATTTAAATTCTCAAAGGATTTGGAATCTACAAGGATATACTTATTTGATATGTATTCGGTGCACAATACTTAATTTAATTATTTATTGATAGAAACCGAATGTTGCCCTCGTGAATGGGGGGTTAGGCCATTCATTGACAACATAGAACTACTCGGGTTATGGTCCCAGATACAAATATGGTCTATTTAAGTAGATTATACAAAATACAGTGGGGAAGAAGTTATAAAATGTTGCCTTGAGAAGTAATTGATGAAATTTCATGTCTTATGTTAACAAAGGCGATACATGAAATTTCTCTTTATTCATTAGTTTCTTTGATTTATTCTATAATTCAAAAGTACTCCTTGCGTAGTCTACTTAAAGTAATGAAAGTTTTTTGTTTAATGCTTGAGTTGAATAATTTTGTCCAATGGTACTCCAAAATCGTCTTAATTATTAGGAAAGAAGCCTTTCAAAGGAATTTACATTTTTTTGAGAAAAAAATAAGAGGGTTCATCAATTTCAATATCATATTGAATAGGATCAAACTGACATTTTTTATTATTTAGATCTTTCTTCAGATATTAGTAATTAGGGTATAATTAAATTATTCATTAACTTTTTGACAAACTTTTGCGTGGAATAAAAATATAATTATATTAATAAATTTACAACGTCTGCAAATTGTCCATTACACGAGTTGCATGCAAGCATTTTACCTAAAATAGGAGCTTTTTAATAAAAGAAACTAATATGCGTGTGCGAGAATTAAATTTTAGCTTTTGTATACCTCATATGAGACTAAATCATTTTGAAGCCGACCACAAATCCCACAAGCTGTTACAATTTGGGGTTTCTTTTGTATCCATTTGAATGCCTCTTCGGTGGCCAGATTCCCCATTCCCACAAAGGATGTTGCTGCAAGCGTGTGATAAGTAGAACTTGGTAATGCATTTTTCATATAATCATCAGATGATGATATGTATCCACAGTTGAACCATTCAGCCTTAAGGTAATATGATCTAATCAGATCGTGCATCTGGTATTAATAATAAACTGAAATCAATGAGTGAGAGAGAGAGAGAAATTTGAACGTCAAATCATGTACTTTTGCGATCTAATGTTGTTATTATCTCAAATATACAATTATAAATCATTTGAAGGAACGTTGTCATACTAATTCTCTTGAATGATAAACACTATAAAGTCTCCCTTCTTTTCTCATTTCTTGTTTCATTTCTTCGTAGAGATTGAGGAGCATGCTATAAGGGAGTTTCATGTACTCAGGAAGTTGATCATTGATGCCAATATCCCGCCTAGTAAGTAAAAGGATTTTATCAATTTCTGTAATTGATTAAATAAAACAATGCTTTGAATTTTTTCAAATCATGTTTATTTTTTGTCTATAAAATTATTATCCACAAATATACTAATATTTAATAAATACCCACAAAACAAAATGGTCACGGAAATGATAAGGAGTAATAAACTATATGGTTTTGTGTGGGAACAATTTTAGCCATATTCAGATATTTACTTTCATTATGTATCTTCAATTTTTCATATTGATAGTTTCTATATCTACAATACATTTCTTGTGCGACTGTACCGTATTTTAATAGTGCGGATCGGGCGTGCGTCATCATGCGATGAGCCTCAAAAATTTTGTATCTTCTTTTATGGGTACACCGTTGGATGACACATGTCCAGTCGGAACCTGTTAACATGCGGAACAATCCGCATAAGAGCAGTACTACTATATACCTAATACTATTAGATAATATAAACAAGTTAACAAATATTTTAACCAATTTTTGTGTTCGTCGAGGTGAATAATATTTTTTCATGAAAGAAATGAGGCCTTACTCGTACATAGTAGGAAGCGGGACAAACGTATTTGATGCGTTTGTAAAAAGTTGAAGTTCCTCAAGTGTACCATAAGCATCATATGTATATATAATTGACACCATCGTTATGATTTTTGTGAGTAT
This sequence comes from Sambucus nigra, assembly GCA_949130495.1. Taxonomy (NCBI): domain Eukaryota; kingdom Viridiplantae; phylum Streptophyta; class Magnoliopsida; order Dipsacales; family Adoxaceae; genus Sambucus; species Sambucus nigra. Next base: position 10,172,990 of record OX422218.1, on the reverse strand, counting down.
GATGCGTCCAACTGAAAATTGAGGCTCAAAGTACGTTGCCACTATCCATAAGTAGCACTCCACAATTCTATCTCTAGCATACGAAAGCTTTTTTGAACATTCTTAATCCTTCCACCACCTGAAAATTTGATATTAGTATTCATCACAGGCACAAACATAAAAATGGTAGAGTTTTTTTTATCCAAGTACTTTGAGACATGGCCTAGTTCTTGTTGATGTTGTAATTGTACCAAGTTGAAATCCATCTTAGCAAGATTTAGTATCAACTCATTTCGGGATTCGTCATCCTCATAGGTAGATATATAAATTCTTGCCTCAACTCTCGGTATGCCCATGTGGAATGGTCCTCTTAAAGCTTGGTTTACTTGTTTCTTAAGGGTACAACTTAGAGTAGACACAACTCATTCAAGATGAGTAGTTGTGAAGGAAAGTGCTTCATCTAGTGTTTCTTCTCCCCTTATTCTAAGTTGTGCCGCTTCATATAAGCTTAGCATTCCCTTCACGTCATTAGCTAGTGTTTCCTTGAACTTCCCAGTAGTATTGTCCATGAATTTGGTAAAAACATCTGATTGAAAAGCAAATATATTATGTTAGTTTGTTTGAAATAGGGGAATATATTTTAGTCCATGCCTTTTTATTTTGTTAAAAACAATCCCTCACCACATAAAAACGGTCAAAACGTGCCGCTAGCGTGGACCATTAAAAATACGAAAATATTGGTTAAATGAGTGTTTGGGGGACTTGGATTAAATGTGTATTAAAAAACATTTGAGTAACAATTTAATAATGGATCCTTTGAAATAATATAATCTTAGACAAACCCTCTAATTTAAGAAGCTCTCGCCATGTTGCTGGGGAAATGGATAAAATCCACAATTTATTGAAAAATTGATCAAATACCAAAAAGTATCGCAAACATTTTTTAATACACATTTAGTTCAAACCATTTTTTGTACAAAAAAGTCCTTTATTCTCTTATCTTTAAAGGTCCGTGAAAGCGACATGGTATAGCCTTTCTGGCATGGCGAAGGATTTTTTTTTTTTTGTAAAATAAAAAGACTTGGACTATACATGTATTAAAAGAAGTTCAAGGGATTATTTGGTATATGCCCTTGAAAAAGAGGACTCTGAAAATACAAGCTTTTGTGTATAGTTAATGTTTTTCTCATCCACAAAAATTATCTGAAAATAAAAAAAGTTGGGTAACAACGTCCCATTGGTGTGATAATTATACTTACCACAAGGCATATTGTAACCATGTTGTCTGAACACTCGAAATTGAAAATGAAATGTTGTACAACTCGGAATCCTCTTGGTCATTAACTAAAATGTTGGGCGTAGTGAAAAGTTTTTCTAATTCGTTTTCAATCTCTTGCTCGAAGAGATAAGATACACCAAGACGATGGAGTGGGTTCATCCACTTAACAATTTTGTCAATTGGATCAATGGTTCTATCCAAAATCATTTCTCTCACCTCTCCTTTTACCTTTTTAACCCCTTTAGCATAACGTTCAAATGCCTGCAAATACACCTTAATTGAGAAATATATATTAACCCACAAACACATACCGAAAGATATAGATCAGAATTAGAGAAACAACATATCCCACTGTCATGAGAAATGTTATTTGTCCTCAACTCTATTTCTTCAACTCAGCACTTGAGGATTTCTGTATATATGTTATCGTTTTATATGTATGTGTCCATCTGATAGTTGAGCCTAAGGTGTTTTTTTTAATTGAATCATTTAAACATAATAGATACCAAAGAGTGTTTATTTATTTAAATGATTAATAAGCTAACAATTATTTTTTCCTCATTAAGATAAAAATTTACCCTTGAAGTCTAAATCAGATTAAATACATTTATTCACAGGTAAATTCAAACATAAAAATGAACATATTTATTTTATTCAGATTTCAAGTTCTGACTTTAGATGTATATGAAAAAACTAATACAACCTAAGTCCCCTATATGTATCTATTTAGGTTTGTAAATTTAGGACTTTGGTGATGTTTGTTTTTAATTTTTAAATTTGAATCTGAACTATTCAGACTTAAGTGGTACATAATAGTATTTTTTTAAACGATTAAGAGGTTTATGTATTTTTTCCTTTGTATGATTAAGAAATTTATGTGTCTCTAAAGTCTGAATCAGTCTAAATATATTCATTCTGATGTTCATTCAAACATGAAAAAAAATTACAGATTCAGATTTCAGATTCAATCTTCAAATTTTAGATTCAGATGATAAAACAAATGCAACCTAAATTATTTATTCTGATTGATTTCAAAAGAACATGATATAATTGTAATAGAAATAAAGACGGTCGGAGGATATAATAAGGTTGTCACCTTGAATTTAGGTTGATCCTAACCTGAATAATATATTCGAGTCTAACATACATGGGCCACATGATATTTATCTCACTGCTATAATATTAAATTTGATTTTGGTGACTTAGTGATAAGTCTTATTCTTATGTAAGTGATCTTAGAGAATCCACAAAAAAGATGTTATTTGACAAGAAAATTTGTATGCTTACAAATTCAGAGGTTTGCAGTGGTGGGAGTAAGTGAACAATTTGTAGTGGTTCTCCAAATATACAAGTTGGCTGGAGAATTTGTAAAGAGTTCCTATGAACTTCAGAAGTTTGTAAGAAGTATTATTATCACAGTAAAAATTAACAATTATATTTGGGTTCCTACGAACTAATATAAATCGTAGGAACTATCAAGACCAAAGACTTCTTAAACTCTTTACTCATCACCACTGTGTGAAAACTCTGCCACGAAGGGTAATTCAATATTTTGAGTTTGTAAAGTTACCTGTTCAGAGCATCCACCACTGTAGATGTTCTTAGATCAAAGTATTATATACACGCATATATATCTGATTTTTCCCTTGGGCATATGTAAATATTATAGTGCCTTATATTTTACCTTTTCAATCCCTTTGGGAAAAAGATACAAGTTGAGACATCGTCATTGAATTTTGGGAAGTAATTTTTTTTTTCAATATTAATTTTCACACTATGTTTGATAGTTCTATTTTTCCAAGTTAGTTGCTAATATTCCTAATAGAAATCAACTTAACCCTAACTACAGTATAAATATCACTGCTCGTTATTACATTCTCTCAAATTGAATGCGGGCAGTCTACATACCAAAGCATTCGATAATTTATTAAGCCTGTTGGTTGTTCTAAAATATGTATAATGATATTTGGTTGATTTAAAAATAGGGATCCTCCTATTAAGTTTTATTTACATGGAAAATTTCTTAATAGGTCCTATCGCAACATTTTTTCCTTAATAGGTCATATTTGTACATATGGTGAATATTAACTGTATGTTTACAAATAGGACTTGTTGGAACAAAAAAAATTAATGGGACCTGATGGAGCAAAAAAAATGTTAAGACCTATTGAACTAAATACTTAATAAATGGGACTAACTGGAAAAAACACCTTTAAAATTTGAGTTTGGATATATATAAAGTGAATATATTCACAATTAGACCATGTAAGTGCTAACACTACAGGTGACACATTTTGAACACCTTTGGTTGTGTTTTCTTCTGTGTGATTTCTAATCCAAACAAATCCGTTCCTCAAGGTATTCTGAAAGATAAGATGAATTGAAAAAATATGCATAATGAAAAACATGTGGAAAAATTTTGTTACCCAATTATCTAGAGAATAGTCTGTGAAGTGATCTCCCCATATACTTGGAGGAAAGTTGGCCAAAGGTCGAAAAAATGCTGCAGTAGAGGCCATACTGTGAAAAATTGATAGAATTCTTATTATCAGTGAGAAAATCTCCAATCCTTGTGCATTAAGCATCTTTATCTTAGTTTATTTATAGACCGACGCTCAGTTGAACTTTGGTTCTCCATTTCCAGCAAAAGGAAATATAATTGTTATAATTTGGACACTTATACAAGGAGGACAACAAGTTAATTGTGGCTTGCATGAATTTCACCTAATTTGAATATGAACACAAACGTGGGTAGTGGAAAACAAATCTGCTTAAATGTAATGTCTCCCATGTTTGCTTATAATTACGTAGACATGTTAAAATTAAATGTAATGTCTCCCATGTATGCTTATACATACGTACCATAATTGCTCAGACTAGTTTTCAAGCCAGTGCGGATCGTAATAAAAAAATGCCTTATAATATTTTAGTGCAAGTATTTCTATTCATTCCAAAAAGTCACTCAACAATTTCGCTAGCATATAGGTCCTATTGAATGTTTATTTACTCATTCTAATCCCACCATGTTTTCTCGGTCCTACTCCTAATTTTTTGTAACTTTTTTTCCCATAATTATACCCTTATAAATCCAACCAAGCATGTATAAGTGGTTGAAGTTTTTATTTTTATTTTCAAATGATCATTAAATTTTGATTCACATTTCCATTTTTCGCAAAATTAATATTTTTGAAATCTCCTCATCGAGATCTATCAAACAAGACCCATGAAACTTATAAAATTTCGAAGAAAAAAAATTACACATATAGTAAACTTTACTATATGCACTAGAAAATGAAATAGTTTTGTAGCTATGACATTTTCACAAACACTGATATTTTTTGTGTTAATATTACACGGACAGTAAAATTTACTGGTTAAGTAAATGGGAAAATAATCTATAAACTCGTATATATATATATATATATATATATATATATATATATATATATATATATATATATATATATATTGTTAAGCAAAGGAATCACTAGAACAAACCCGCCTAAGGGAGCGAAAACCCGTATACAGGAAGTACACAAAACATACAAAAAGGACCGGATCCCAAAACAGACTATCCAAGCAACTAGAATTCCTCCAAGAATTCTAAGAGGTGAGATAGCGATGACACATGCCTTTTCTTATACCAAGTAAGAAGAAGACTAAGAAAACTGTACCGAATTCGAGATGGGTCAAGATCTACCCCCTCGAAGCACCTCCTATTCCTTTCCTGCTAGATACTCCAAAAAATACAATGAGGGACCATCATCCTGGACACTCGAGGACCAGTCCAACCCCTAGGCCTCCTCCAATAACTCGACCACCGTGCACGGCATAACCCAACGGATCTGGAAAATTTCACGGATCAAATCCCAGAGACTCCTAGTCACCTGACAGTGCAGAAAGAGGTGATTGGACATCTCCTCCTCCTTCCTGCATAACCAACATCTGCTAGCCATCCTCCTCCCTCTGATTTGAAGCCCCTCAATAGTTAAGATAGACTGTCTAGCAGCGGTCCACACAAAGAAGCAAACCTTGGGAGGCGCACGACTCCTCCAAATGGTCTTCCATGGGAATGCCACCTCCCCCTATCCCCTCAGTATACTATAATAATTCTTAACTGAGAGTATACCATCTTGATAACTCGCCCACTTCAACCCATGTACCCCAGAGGACAGAATCGTATCCAAACGCAACCACTCCAAAAACTCATGTGCCTCCACCATCTCCCAATCTTAGAAACCCCTCCTAAACTTTGGGTCCCACACAACACGATCTCATGCCCTTCGCCTATGAACCTCAACTGAGCCATCTATGTCTCCCCCAATTCGAAACATCCCCGGGAAGAGATTCTCTAAAGAACCCCCCTCTCCCCATTTATGCCTCCAAAATCTGATACGCCTCCCGTTCCCGATCTGGTAGGAAGTGAGCAGAGAGAACTCCCCCCACCTTCGAGCAATAAACCTCCACTATCCCACGCCATGGGCAGATCCCCACCCAAGCAGGCCCCCACCCAAGCAGGCCGACCCCGTACCTAGCTACCACCACTTTTCTCCAGAGTCTGTCTGCCTCCCTATGAAATCGCCACAACCACTTCCCCAGTAAAGCCTGCTTGAAATGGGATAATCTCCTTACCCCAGCCCTCCCAACTTTCAAAGGCCTACACACCTCATTCTAACTCACCAAACAATATTTGAACTCATCCTCACTACCTCTCCACAGGAAATCTCTCATTAGCTTATCTAACCTCTTGCCAACTAAAGAAGGTAAAGGGAGTACCGACATAAAATATGTTGACAGGCTCAATAACACACTCTTGATCAACGTCAACCGACCTCCTTTGGATAGGTAACTATGCTTCCATTCTGCTAACCTCCTTTTTACCCTCTTAAGGACCGGCTCCCACATCGAATATGATTTAATCATATCCCCTAAAGGGATACCAAGATAAGTAGATGGCGGCGATCCGACCCTGCACCCAAGGGCACTAGCCAGATAATCCACGTTACCCACTTCTCCTACCGCAATCATCTCACTTTTCTTGACATTGATACGTAAACCCGACACATCTTCAAAAGATACCAGCAGCATCCTCAACGTGCTCACCTCCACCTCAGATGCCCCATAAAATATGATAGTATCATCCAAAAATAGAAGGTAGGAGATCTCGACCGGATTGGGACCATGGCCAATCCTAAATCCCGATATCAGACCTCCCTCTACCGTACGATTCATCATCCAAGAGAATGCCTCCATGAACAAAATAAAGAGGAATGGGGACAACAAATGGGGAGAAGAAACCTTCTGGGACCCCATTGACCAGGACTGAGAATTTTACAGTGGAAATACACCGATTAACCCACCTGCACCACCTCTCCCCAAAACCCATCATCCTTAGCAGATATACAAGAAACTCTCAGCTCACATGATTGTAAGCCTTCTCAATATCAAGTTTGCAAATAATACTCGGATCCCCCCTCTCATTCAGGACTCGATGCACTCATTTTCCACCAAGGCCACATTAAGGATCTGCTGCCCCCCCCCCCCCCCCCCCCACCACACACACAAAGGAGCTTTATGTATCTAAAATGAGCGGGTCAATCACCTTTCTAAGTCTAACTGACAAGACTTTAGAGATGAGATTATATACACTACTGACCAAACTAATAGGCCTGAAGTCCCTCATATCTGTCGCTCCACCTTTCTTAGGAACCAAAGTTATGAATGTGGAGTTCAAGCTGCTAAAAAAATACCCCATATCGTAGAACTCGCTAAATACAGCCATCACATCCAGCCTGCGCACCACCCAACACAGCTGGTAAAAGGCCATAGTGAACTCGTCCTGACCTGGTGCTTTATCTCCGCACATCGACCTCAATACCTGAACCACCTCCTCCTCTGTGATTAATCTTTCCAACTCATCCACCTCGTTCCCCGAAATACTCGCCAATGGAAGACCATCTATCTTAGGCCGCCATGGCTCATCCTCCATATACAAACACTTATAAAACTGAGTGATCTCCCTACGAGCCTCTCTCTCCTCGATGATCTCCATCTCCCCTATAACAACTTTCTCAATATGGTTAAATAGGCGGTGAGAGTTTGCCGCTTTATGAAAAAAAAAATTGTATTGTTGTCCCCTTCCCTTAGCCAAAGCTCCCTAGACTTTTGTTTTCAACTATTCTCCTCCTGAATCAATTTCATCCCCACCTCCCTTTTTTTCCCTTCCCTAGTCAATCTCTCAGCCCCAAACAGGCCACCATCCCCTTCTTTCTCATCGAGTAACCGAATATCCTCCATAATCTGGTCAATCACCTCCCCCACATTCCCGAAAATATCTTTGTTCCATCAAATGATATCCCCTTTTAGGAGGAACAATTTAGATGCCAATCTGAAACTTGCATTCCCCTCCAACCCATACCCCTCCCACCACTCCTGGACCCCCCCCCCCCCCACAAAACTCTCCTCCTTAAGCCACATATTCTCTAATCTAAATGGAGTCCTCCCCCTGTCATTCCCACCACACTCCAGGAGAATAGGTGAGTGATCAGAAGTCACTCAAGGCAAGCAAGATTGAATTGCCCCTGAATAGTGCTCCTCCCACTCAATAAAAAGTAAAACCCGGTCAAGCCGGGAAAGCGAAGGCTCATACCGATTACTGGACCAAGTGAAACCCCTCCTACCAAAGGAGGGTCCGCCAATGCCAACTCGTCGATGAAAGTCGAGAAATCCCTCATAAAAGAATTTTACCTCCCCCACCGCTCTTTTTTAGGGAAAGCGAACGATGTTGTAATCCCCCCCCCCCCCCCCCCCCCCCCGCTGAGCACCACGGGTCATCCCAGACACTCGTAGCCCCTGCCAATTACTCCCACAGCTCCCAACGCATCGAGTCCTCTACTTGACCATAAACCCCGGAAAATCTCCAGACGAACCCATCCTCTACATTTCTGAATAGACAAGAAATAGACCACCTGCCCACTAAAATATCAAGTCTTTCCCCCACTCTACTATCCCACATTAAAATGATCCCTCCTGACGCCCCTACCGAATCAAGACAACACCACTCTATCCTGCGACCTCCCCAAATAGACCGTGCCATCTCATTAGTCATAGTTCCCAACTAAGTTTCTTGCAAGCATACAATATCTGGTCTCCACCATGAAAGAGTCCCACTAACAACTCCTCTCTTCCCGAGGGCATTCAACCCCCGCACATTCCATGTGATGAGTTGTAACTTCATTAGAAACTGCTTTAAAGCCCTCCCTCCCCCTTACCCACCCCTTCTGTTTTCTCCCTTCGCATATCCTCTATGTTACAGAACACCCTAAAAGCCTCCTGGTCATTTCCCATGAATGTTATCCCTAAATATTTCCTAAAACCTCCTAACACACTCGAGACCCATTCCTCCATTTCTCCCTCCATACCCCTCTCTGATATCCTACCCCTGGACACCTCCCCTTCCCCTACCGATGACCCTATTTCAACCCATAACCTAGGGGATAAAACTTCTAAATTACTGATCATCTCCTGGCCGCACTCCGCCGCCCACGCGTCCCCCCGAAGATGCCTGCATATTATTCTGCCCCTGCAGC